>CM057000.1:155870484-156386095 GCA_029891345.1 Dryococelus australis | reverse complement strand
GCAGGATGCTGTTTGTTTGCATGATATTTGAGGCAGGTGCGCAACCCATCTTGACCGCGGGAGGCTCTGGGTTCGAATCCCGGGTAAGGCATAGGTGTTAATTTAAGTTATGTTATAAGTTAGTATGTAAGCTTTCCCCTGCTAAGCTTTCAAGCATAAAACTGGGGGACGTTAAAAAGCCCTTTACAATACTTTACATATTTGAGACGGAAAAAAAAAAAAAGTTTACATGTGTATAACGTGTTACCCCAATATGACAGCGAATAATTATGTAACTGGAGTTGCAATGTTTATCATATCCTTGGTAAGCAAAACTATATATTTGTCACGTGACGTTTAAAATGATTTTACTTAAAATACTCTATAGGTTTACATGTACAGTAATGAATCAATGTTTACTTTGGAGCACTGATTTGAAATAAGAGAAGAAAATGTTTCCACATAGAGTTGCAAAATACACACACGAAATGTAACAGCTGATGCAGAAACAGCGAAAAGTTCAATCCTTCACCTTGCAGTGGAAAACTTTCTAGATGTTGGTACCAATGCCGGTGTTATTGTTTGCTTAATGTATTGTAGAAGTTATTATTCGTATACGATACAGCATATTCTGTTTTAGATCATTTCCTACGAATAGTGTTTAATAGACAGCAAACTGCGGTACAGTCTGTTTCCAGTTAACCGAGCACTTTTGAAAACCCTATTTACGATGCATACAGTATACCGTACTTTAAATCTCATTCTGTATACTACCGTCATGGGCCTCATGATATTATTCGTGAGTCATTCAAATGGTGGATTTATTAGGATCCTAGATGTGCTACCAATATGCCAAGTCTTATTCTGATATGTATAAAGCAGAAGAAAATCATCACACTGATTTGTCATAGATTAAACATTCCACACGCAGCAGAACGTAAATACTTGCAACTGTTTGACTCAGTTCTCTGCCAACTGTGCGCGCGTGCGTGCGTGCGTGTCATACGTGCAGTTAGTGCGATGTGAATTTTTCAAAGGTTGATTTCAAAAGTTGTCACTTTGCCATGCATAGCCTATACTTAAGATACAGTATGTGGTGCGAATGCGGCTTGACTCATTGGGGGTGTAAGTAGTGCGAAGTAGGCCACTGTGTATGTGTTTGGATATTTTGATGGTGTGTGTAATTTGTATAGTAAAAGTGTCATTCTGCTCAGTCCTTTTCAATTCATGGCGACTTTTTGTGGCCTTCGGATCGCAAGTTTGCGGGTTGGAAGCCCCAGCAGTGCGAGTTTTGTTTAAGTGTGAGTTTGTCCGATGGCCACGGGCCTTGAGAGTAAGGGCGGAATCACAGTTGGAAACATTGCAGTAACCATAGAACATAAATCGCGTGTACAAGACTTGACCGCTTTGACTTTCAAAGCCGATATTACACGGTACCTGCTGCCGTAGTTAGTCTTGTACATGCCTTTACAATTCCTGGTGCACGAGCCGGTATACCTGCCCATATATGAGCCGCCATGGAAAATTCATGTTAAATGACAGCAGTTCGTGTACTAGAATACGACACCTCGGCAAGTGTGCAGCGTGGGGTTCGTAGTAAATATAAATCCCATTCGCAGACCTGCTACTAGTCAGTAACTTGCATGGACCTAAAAATCTAGCTACACGTCTTAATATTACTATTTTACTATTGGCCTTAGCATCAATTAATTTGCTTACTGGTATAGTTTCATTCATATTCTTGAAAATGATGGGGCGTTACGAGAGTACAAATGTGTTATTTTTAATTTTGATAAAAATTGCTAACCATTTGCAATATGTAGTTGTTTTCTTTGCTTACCAAGTCATTGTTACAGGACGCCTAAGGGGCATATGCAAGATCGTGAGGGACGGAGGTCTTAATGAAAATAAAACTAAATTATATTCTAAACTATTCACGCTACTATTATTTACAGTTTTAATCTATTTATCTCCAGTATGACTATTTATTTCTCAGTGAGCTCAATAATTAGTGTCCATTTGAACTCTATTTAACGTCCTACTTAATGTGTGTTTAGTTAAAGTAAATTAACTCATGCTCATCAATAACACTTTCAGTCTATCTGTTCCCATCATTTATAATGTCTTTCACTCACACGTCCAGTCCAATAGTCCAGCCTGCCAGTTGCACTCTTCGCTGCGCCGATGCTCGCAGTCGCAGATTTTCCTCCCGCTGGTCTTTTCTCAAGCCGCTTGTTTCTCTTCTCGCTTGTCTATCGGTAAAACTCCAGCCACTCGTCCACTTCTGGCTCAGAGGGCCATCGCAAGCTCATACTAGCTGGCCTTGAACTAGAAAGTTCACCGCACCCCGCCTTACACTTAAAGAAACTAGGCCAGTAATACACTAAAAGAATTCAGGTAAATGCAAAAATTCAATCTGCTGAAGGTCATGAGCATGAGCCGCAAAGAGATAATCGCAGCATTATGCTTGTCGTAACAAGATGTGTGCATCTTGGATAATCACTCACCTGTTATTCAAACATCCCACAGACCACTAATACAACAACTGTGTCCTCTTTCGCTCGCTCGCGACAAACCAGCGATTGCGTAACACTGTCCCATACTTAAGTCTTTTCGTCCCAAACAGACTCTCCAACATCAAGCTCTTCGTAGGGTGCTAGTCGGTCGATGTGGACAACCTTCGGCTTCGCACGAGATCCTTGACGACAAATCCTAAGGACTCCATCATTAGTCTTCAGAATTCGGTAGGGGCCATCCCAACATTTCTGTAGTTTCGGACTGTATCCCATTCGCCACTGTGAGTTGTACAGCCACAACAGTTGCCCTTCTTGAAATACCTTGCCCAACATTCTCCTATCATACTGCATCTTCATCTTATCACTATTTATTCGGAGGTGTTGTCGAGATAACTCTTGAATGACAACTAGTGTGTTATGTAATGCTCTGGTATAATCAGGCACTGCAAATTCCTCTTCTGTGGCTGGCCAAACAGCAAGTCATCATGAAGGTGTCCATTCCTTGTGGACTTGTGAACTTCCGAGCGTTAAGAAAGGAGAAACAATAGCATCTATGAATCCCAATCTGTTTTGGTTGTTTGCCACAAAGATAACCAGGTACTGCTCAAGAGTGCAGTTAATTCTCTTGACCATTCCATCCGACTGAGGGTGGAAGGCTGTATTCCTAGTCTTTTTGATCCCCTTAATCTTTGTTACCTCCTGGAACATCATCGCTTCACAGTTTCTTCCGTGATCGGAATGGAGTTCTAGCGGCACTCCAAACCTCGAGAAGACATGCTCTATGAGTGTATCAGCCAAAGTACGAACTTTAGCTGATCATCAGCTAAAGTACGAACTTTCGAAGGGGAATAACCTCAGGCCACTTAGTGAAGTAATCCTGGGCGACCAGGAGCAGGCGATTACCTCTCTCTGTGACAGACAAGGGTCCCAAAATATCTACTGCCATCCTCTCGAATGGCTCTCCAATATTATATATCCAGAGGTGGCCTTGTCCCCTGGTCCTTGTGCCCAGTTCAGGTGTCGCACATTCAGCACCACTTCTCAAAATCTTCCCGACAATGAAGACCATAGAATCTCAGTCTAGTCTTGTCAAGGGTTTTATTAACATCAAAGTGCTCACTGGCTGCTGCATTATGCAGATCCTTTAAGACTTCAAAAGCCCTGCATTCTGGGAGGACCAACTGTAACCCTGTATGTCTTCCATCATTACTTTTTCAGTTTCTGTAAAGTACACCCTTCTTCAGTACGAGGTAATTCCATTGAGCCCAGCAGGCTTTGACTGCTGCAAAGTGGGATAATTCATCTGCTCTTTCCTTTACCGTCATCACTCTAGGTTGGTGAATCACCACATGATAAGATAACTTGAATTCTTGTCCCCTGTACCTTCAGCGCTTCACCACTCTTTTCTGCTTGGTATTCGCACTAACGACACAATGGCTCTCATGACCTCCTAGAAAGTGCATCTGCATTGCTGTGAAGGCATCCAGATCTGTGCTGTAGTTCACAGACATATGTTAGGAGATACTGTATCCACTGGGTTATTGGCCCTCTGGGTTCTAAAGTTTAGTAGCGAGCATAATGAGGCATGGTCAGTTATAAGAATTAAATGTCTGCCATCAACGTAGAAGTGTATGTGTGAAATTGCATTCACCATTGCAGGAAGCGCCCTGAATGTAACAAAGTAATTTCTCTCAGGCGTATGCAATGCCTCACAGAAGTATTCTAGTAATCTTTACTTTCCATCCTGAATCTGAAGTAACAGCTTCAATGCCTACATCACTAGAACCAGTATGCAAAATGAACATGCCCTTACTTTTCGGGAAACCCGGGACTGGTGGGACAACCGAATTTCCTTTACCTTACTAAGGGCATCTTCACATTCAGTGATGCAATAAAATTTTATTTTGGCTGCAGTCAGTTCATGTAGTGGCTTGGCTATCGTGGCAAACCAAAGTACAATTCGACGGTATTAGGCGCATAATTCCAGAAAACTATGCACTTTAGTTTTGTCAGTTGGTGTTGGCCGATTTCTTATTGCTTTGGTCTTCTCGGGGTGTGTTCCTGTTCCGTGGGCCGATGCTACATGTTACAAGAGATTTGTTTTATTTTGGAACAGGTGACACTTCTTAGGAACTAGTTTCAAGTTGGCTGCAGCCACTTCCTGGAATTCAGATTCTAAGCAAGATAGATACTCTTCAAATGTCCTCCCTGTCACAACAATGCCATCTAGGCACTGACAGATATCTAAAGACAGGACTCTTTCCATCAGGCGTTCGGAGCTGGCAAGGACATTTCACAGCCCAAAAGGCATAACTTTTAAATACCAGTTTCCTTTCCCTTGGACACAAAAAGCAGTCTTCTCTTGGTCCTCTGCGGCCACCTCGCACTGCCAGTACCAACTGTTTATGTACAAAGTAGAAAACCATTGCGAACCTGCTAAGCTGTTCAATGTGTCGTCTATCCTTGGAAGTGGATAAGAGTCTTTCTTTGTCACATTATTAATCTGGCGATAATCTCCACAAAACTTCAGAGAGCTCTCTTTCTTCTTAACAAGAACAATGGGGGATCACTATGGCCTAACCGATGGTTCTGTCACATCTAGATCCTTCATTTCCTTCAGAATTCCCTCAGTTGCCTAATGCAGAGCTAGTTGCAGCTGACTTGGTGACTGCTTTATGCGCCTGGCATCTCTTGTATCAATGTGGTGGCAGGTCACGTTAGTCCTTAAAAGGTAATTTTGTCCACAGGAGAAGGCATCCTTATTACTTTGCAGTAATTTAAAGACAGCCTTCTCCTGGCACAGGTTAAGATTTTCTCTTTTTTGTACTAGCAGTTCATTCAGTACTTCTGGTAGAAGATATTATATTTGATGTACTCTAGAATCTTCTGGAACATTTGGAAGTATCTTTGTCTATTTTCCTACCCACATGATTCATTTTCTTGTCTACATTTTTGTTTATACTACTTACAGTTTCTATTAGAGAACTAATTTGGACATTTGCAGTTTCATTCACACTCTTTTACACTGCTAATCTTGTTATCAAGAATATTAACACTTGCACTCTCTTGGCTACCTAATCCTTAAATTAAGGCTTGCATTGCTTCCAGTTCTGCAGACATTTTTCTAGTTAACATTCACTGCGATGGTTGTGCAGAACAGTCTTAATCGCCTCAACCTACAGCAAACCCAATTAATTAGTTTTGAGGTCACTCATTATCATTGTATTACATAACTTGAGTTACATATTATTAATAAATGCCTTCATCCCACTTCTGACACCAGTTTTATAAGACGCCTACGGAGGATATCCGAGTTCGTGAGGGATGGAGGTGTTAAAGAAAAAATAACTAAATTGGATTTTTAATTAATTCACACAGCAATTATTTACATCATTAATCATTTATCTCTACTATTACTCTTTTTATTTCTCAGCGCAATATCTAATGTCCTTTTAATACTTATTAACATCATTATTATGTCCCTGTGACTATAGTCAATCAACTCATCCTCATCATTGACGCAATTTCTATCTGTAGGTTGCAATAATTTATGATTTCTCACACTCGCGCACCCAGTCCAATAGTCCATCCTGCCAGTCACACTCTTCACTGCTTGATACTCGCAGTCTCAGACTTCCCTTCCACTGGTCACTTCTCTCGCCGTTCGTCATCTATTGCTGAAAATCAACCATTCTTACATTAAACTAACCCCGGCCCGGAGGCCCGTCACACTATTTATACTCCGCTGGCCTTGACCTGGAAAGTTCGATGCACCCCGAGTCACGCTTAGAGAAACTAGAGCATCAAACAACTAGAAAATTCATATTCAGATAAGCACAGAAATACAATCTGCTGAAGGTCATGAGGGCGTGCTGCAAAGGGATCATCGTGGTGGTACGCTTTTCGTAACAAGATATGCGCTCCTTGGATTATCTCTCCCCTGTCATTCAAACATCCCTTGAGACTCGCTTCTCTCAACTCTGCCTTCCTATTCCCGCAACTCTGCCTTCCTATTCCTATGCCGCAACTCTACCTTCCTATTCCTATGCCGCAACTCTACCTTCCTATTCCTATGCCGCAACTCTACCTTCCTATTCCCTTCGCTCGTGTGGTGCAAACCAGCGATTGCATACCATTATTATCCGCATGTAATATTTTAAAGGGGGAAAAAACTAGTTTCTGACGGGTATTCGAAGTCACCCAAAAAGTCACATTCTCACGCGCCGTGACTATACGCTGTATTAAAGTTTGTTCCCGATAAAGTGAACACTTTCGAAATCAACATTAGAAAAAAGTCACTGCCCCTACCTGCGTATATTTCAACGGGTGTCCTGACTGACATGCTCAAAGTAAAGTTGGTAACGATGGATGGAGAGTAGTTCCGTATATTAACGTCGAACAAAAAGTGTTAAGTAACCATTTCTAATAACTTAAATTATTTCTTTCGCTTTCTGTTTATTTTATAATTCACCGAAGTATAAAATTTAGCAAATTCGTTAGATATTTACTTTTCAAATAATTCCTCAGTTTCCCTTGACCGACGGATGAATAAAATTATGGCCAACTACAATGTTAATCTTACATAAGGTGGAAGAATACACAACGTGCGTACAAGTAGATTTTAAGCAGGGCTTTCAAGTGTGCTCAATTTACCGTGAATAGCATATATCAGTTCACACGCAGTCTCTGGGCAATAAATATGAGATATATGCATATCCACTCGAATTAAATTTTTTCATAGAGCACATAATGTTTGAAGTATTTAGGGCGATCTTAAACTATTTAAAAGACACCATCGCTTGTATCATTCGTCTCTGTAGAATTTTTAATCTATTTCAAAGAGTTTAAACCTCACGGACGCATGATCAAGATGGAGGCGTCCTTCAAGGTTTCTTCATCAACTCGTTTCAAGTAGTAGCCACGGGGAGCGCCCTATGTTCTGAAACTGCGATGTGATTGATCAGGTACGAAAGCCGGTATGGAACCTGTCTTGAAAAATAGGACGTATTCTAATACCAAACCTGCTATGAAACCTGGTCGTACAGGATGGGAAGTGCCATGACGGGTGCCACACTAGCCTGTATAACAGCCGCTATAACGGACGTGTCCTAATACCAAACCTGCTATGAAACCTGGTCGTACAAGATGGGAAGTGCCATGGCGGGTGCCACACTAGCCTGTATAACAGCCGCTATAACGGACGTGTCCTAATACCAAACCTGCTATGAAACCTGGTCGTACAAGATGGGAAGTGCCATGACGGGTGCCACACTAGCCTGTATAACGGCCGCTATAACGGACGTGTCCTAATACCAAACCTGCTATGAAACCTGGTCGTACAAGATGGGAAGTGCCATGGCGGGTGCCACACTAGCCTGTATAACAGCCGCTATAACGGACGTGTCCTAATACCAAACCTGCTATGAAACCTGGTCGTACAAGATGGGAAGTGCCATGACGGGTGCCACACTAGCCTGTATAACGGCCGCTATAACGGACGTTGCTCAAGTTTCTACGGAATCTGGTGTCTTGTAATACGGTCCTAACCTGTCGGCTCGCCACCGCTCATGACAAGTCGTGTATGAGAGCTCCAGACACAGCGCATGAAGGCAGTAGTTGTGTCATTTCTTACGCGGACACACAGCCAATTACGTATGGCAGAGTAAAAAAAAAATTCGATGAATTGGTTTATTTAAAATATTGCTATATAATATATATATATATATATATATATATATATATATATATATATAATCTAGAGGAAAGAACAGGTTATAGTGTACCAAAAGAAATATTTAACGGTTATCAATCATTTTTACGACCTCAAAAGCATGAAGATATCACACACGCATACAAGCCATTTCTTTTAAATCACTTTATTTTCAACACAATATTACACACAGTCTGTTACTAAAGTCCATTTGACGTATTTCAAGACCGCCATAACTTCAAAATATATTTAACATCACCAACTAACGTCAGACTCGTCGCAAGATTTCATTGGCTGAGAATAATACATATTATTCAGTTGCGAATCAGTTTCGTGCGAGGTTTCTGGTTGTTTGCAATGCTGTGCTGTTAGGTGCTATGGTTTTATATTTGTTTTGTGAACCCGCCTTAACGGTTCTGCATTGCTGCAGGTTTTTGCACGCTCCAGGCCTCAAACAACGTAAGCTGTAAGGCCTACCCGAGCTCACTCAACACTTGCCTCAACGCCCCTACGCACAAGTTGCTGTACAGAAAATTGGGAAATTAATCTATTTATTAGTGGAAACATCCGTTTTATTATTTTCACACTGAACAAAAATAATCTTTGGAATTAAAACTCGGCACGTAACGTTTCTTAATTGCTTTTCCGTGTTCAAATATAACAAAGTATTCTAATTAACGTTGTTTTTTGCCAAACCTTTGTAACGAACTTTATGCACGAGTGGGTCAGAACGTTTAAGGTTCCCGCCTAACACGCGCTTGAACTGCGTGGCAGTGTGTTTGCGATACACTATTTCCCACGAAACTACAAAATATACGTCCAATGTGTTAATATACGAGAACAATACACACTTGAGACGAGGGCTGTTGGGTGAATTTAAGACGTCAAGTACATTAGAAACATACAACACAGCTAACAACGGCTTAGTCAAAATATACGCTGCTTCAAATACATAACTACTGCGAGGCCCAGCACCGAGTCGCGATATAAGAACGACGAGAATACTGCACTCAGCTGAGAAACTTCTAAGTGGCGGTGTGGGGCCGTGGTGGTGTAGTGGCCAGACTACTCGTCACCCGCCTAGGTGGACCGGGTTTAAATCCCGGCGGCATCGCTCCCAGATTTTCGGGCGATGTCACTGGTCGGCGGGTTTTCTCGAGGTTCTCCCATTTTCCCTACCCTTGCATTCCGACGCAGCCCCATACTCACCTCGCTTCACCTTCATCGGCTTTCACTAGCTCGATCAAATCTCTTCAGTTGCTCGCTGACGTTGTGCTGGAGGCGTGTGGCTGTGTCCTTGTGTGCGTGCAGTGCATAGTTCCACAGTCTGTGGCCTAGTGTGCGTGCAGTGCATAGTTCCACAGTCTGTGGCCTAGTGTGCGTGCAGTGCATAGTTCCACAGTCTGTGGCCTAGTGTGCGTGCAGTGCATAGTTCCACAGTCTGTGGCTGTGTCCTAGTGTGCGTGCAGTGCATAGTTCCACAGGCTGTGTCCTAGTGTGCGTGCAGTGCATAGTTCCACAGTCTGTGGCTGTGTCCTAGTGTGCGTGCAGTGCATAGTTCCACAATCTGTGGCTGTGTGGTTGTTGCAGGTGGGCGATAGCCGAGTGGGGGCCGTGCTCCGCGACCTGTGGTGGAGGTGTGAGACATCGCCAGGTTCACTGCGCACAACAGGACAACGGTACAAACTTCAAGGTATCAAACTCATCATCTCCGAGCTGTCTGCATGCATCCCGACCCTACCTTCACTCGCATACACACCTGTGCCTCCCTCCCTCCCACTCTGCTTTCATCTACCTCATTCTCGCTCGCATTGTATGTGTAACTTCCTATCATTGCTGTTGAAGGCCGTTCCCGGTAACATGAGTACTTTAGAAAGCCCTGCTTAAGATCTACATCCATGATCGTTGTGTATTCTTCCGCCTTATGTAAAATTAGTATTGTCATCGGCCTGATCACTTTACTCCTGCGCCGGTCAACTGAAATTGTGAAATTTGTAAAAAAGAAAGTATTTTACAAATCTGCTCATTTTTACAACTAGGTGCATTAAAAATAACATAAAGCCAAGAAGTAATTTGAGTTATCACAACTTGTTACCTAACTTTCTTTATTCGACGTTATGTTATGGAACTACTTTCCATCCATCGTTACCAACCTTACTGGGCGCATGTCACCCAGCGCACCAGTTAAAATATATGCAGGCAGGTACTGTGATTTTTTTTTCCTATGGTTAATTTCCAAAGTGCTCACTTTATCGTGAACAGCTTTTATAAACAGTTCACCAAACAATTTTTTAAGTCATTTATTTAAAATGTTCACTGAGCCTACCGGCGTATATTTTAACGAGCATGCCACTTGGAAAGTTGGTGACAACGTAGATAACACAAACACATGTCTGAACGTCGAATTAGAAGTGTTAGGCAAACATTTGTCAATACTGAACCGATTTCTTTTACTTTCTGTTGTTTTTATGTTCAAGAATTAGAACATTCGTAAAATAATTACTTTCATAATGTCACAGTTTCCCTTGACCGACGCACGAATAAACTCACCAGGTCTAACGCAATGTTAATTTTACATATTGCGGATTAATACACAAAGTGCACACAAGCAGGGGCTCACTTTACTGTGAACACTTTATAAACATGTCAAACACGGACAAAAGCTGGGAAATGTTATGTCCTCCAGTGGTGGTGGTCCACAGCTATAGACTGTTCACGAGCAAGTGAGCACTTTTGAAATCAACCCAAGGAAAAGTGTCTCCCCTCCTATCCGCATATATTTTACCGGGCGCACTAAGAGACATGCGCCCAGTAAAGTTGATAACTATGGATGGAAAGTAGTTCCATAGCTTAGCGTCGATTTTAAAATATTAGGAAAACATTTGTAATAATTTAAATTATGTCTTTCGTTTTTTTTTTTTTTTTTTTTTTTTTATTGCACCGAAGTGTACAATTTAGAAGATTTGTAACTTATTTACCTTTCTAAAAATTTCACACTTTGACTTGATCGATGCATGAATAAAGTGATGAGGCACATGGAAATATTCATTTTACATAAGGCGGAATGGTACACAACATGTATAAAAGTAGATCTTAAGCAGGGCTTTCAAAAGGCTCGTTTTACCGTGAATAGCCTATACTAGTTAGGCCGGCATCACGATGGCTTAACGTTTTACGTAACACATCACAAGTAACAGGCTCACGTAACCCGGCCATGCCTTGACTCGTGTGTTTCAATGAGACGTATCACGATCGTTTCACGTGTCCGTTCACGTAAAGAAAAGTTCGTCAGTGTCAAGATTTCCGGGTGATACGTGACTGTGGCGCGTGATTTCGCTGACTAATCGTAACAGGCACGGAGTTGTGAAGTTTTATTTTCATTGTTTTGTTTTTATTTAACTCGTGTCTTCTGCTCACGTATCGCATGCATTCTTCTTCTCGCGTAGACGAAAGGTCAATAGCAGTTTGCTTACGTCATATACTGTATTGAATCTTATGGGAAGTTAAAAGAAGCACTACGAGGCAACATGTCCAAGTGATGAATAAAAGGCAGTATGCAAGTACATTGGGTAAACTCAGATCATGTAATCTGTATATTTGGTAATATTTAGAATTATGTTTGATACTCCTGCCAAAGTTTTTGCATCTAGTGCGTAATGTTAGCGTTCAATTGAGAACTTTAATAGTACACAAATAATTTTAGTCATTAAATTTTCCCTATCTTTCCCACGATTAATACTCACACATATAAATAATATTCCTGCTTCTCCCAGGTGCGCTTCTTTCTGGAGGTTATGTCCATCTGATTGTTTCCAGAGTTTGAATGTATAACGGACGCCAGACTTCGCATTCTTTTCTGACTCTCACGAGAACTGCAATTCAGTCACTTCTGTATTACTTTCAAATTTATTTTAATGTGAAACTCGATCAAGAATTTTGTGACATTCGGATTCGATGAAGGGGCGTATCCAGGGGGGAGGGGGCTGAGGGGACTGCAGCCTCCCCCCCCGCCCCAGGCAACCCGAAAAAAATTCTGGATACGCCCCTGACTCGATGCACGTAGTTACGTGACGTATCACGTGGCACGCGCACGTTTTACACATACGTGGAAGTGAAACGTGATGTGTTTTACGTGTAACATGGAACGATCGTAATCCCAGTATAAATGGGACTACTTAAGGCTGTTCAATAACAAGAAATTAATTATTTTATATTTATATCAAAAAGTGTTCAATTTTTACGCATTGTAAGTGGTGATATTTTCCATGCTTTATACTTTTTAAATAATTTGATGTCAAATCCAAAATTGTTCTGTTTTTGTCCAGCCGTAATAACAAATACTAAGTTATTCTATTGAAAAAATGAACAACATGAACTAATGGCGTGTAATAACTGATCATGGCGATGCTCGGTTTGAGAGATGTAATCACTTACTGGATTTCACCTCAAAGGTAGCAGATGATCAAAACATTTTAATATCCAATATGTTATTCAAGCGCCTACTCTGGTGGTAGCTTAGCAAGGAACGTGCTGTTTCTATGCTCGTATTTACAGAAGGAGGCCGTTCACAGTTAATATCCAATATGTTATTCAAGCGCCTACTCTGGTGGTAGCTTAGCGAGGAACGTGCTGTTTCTATGCTCGTATTTACAGAAGGAAGCCGTTCACAGTTAATATCCAATATGTTATTCAAGCGCCTACTCTGGTGGTAGCTTAGCGAGGAACGTGCTGTTTCTATGCTCGTATTTACAGAAGGAAGCAGTTCACAGTTAATATCCAATATGTTATTCAAGCGCCTACTCTGGTGGTAGCTTAGCGAGGAACGTGCTGTTTCTATGCTCGTATTTACAGAAGGAAGCCGTTCACAGTTAATATCCAATATGTTATTCAAGCGCCTACTCTGGTGGTAGCTTAGCAAGGAACGTGCTGTTTCTATGCTCGTATTTACAGAAGGAAGCCGTTCACAGTTAATATCCAATATGTTATTCAAGCGCCTACTCTTTTGGTGGTAGCTTAGCGAGGAACGTGCTGTTTCTATGCTCGTATTTACAGAAGGAAGCCGTTCATAGTTAATATCCAATATGTTATTCAAGCGCATACTCTGGTGGTAGCTTAGCGAGGAACGTGCTGTTTCTATGCTCGTATTTACAGAAGGAAGCCGTTCACAGTTAATATCCAATATGTTATTCAAGCGCCTACTCTGGTGGTAGCTTAGCAAGGAACGTGCTGTTTCTATACTCGTATTTACAGAAGGAAGCCGTTCACAGTTAATATCCAATATGTTATTCAAGCGCCTACTCTGGTGGTAGCTTAGCAAGGAACGTGCTGTTTCTATGCTCGTATTTACAGAAGGAAGCCGTTCATAGTTAATATCCAATATGTTATTCAAGCGCATACTCTGGTGGTAGCTTAGCGAGGAACGTGCTGTTTCTATGCTCGTATTTACAGAAGGAAGCCGTTCACAGTTAATATCCAATATGTTATTCAAGCGCCTACTCTGGTGGTAGCTTAGCAAGGAACGTGCTGTTTCTATACTCGTATTTACAGAAGGAAGCCGTTCACAGTTAATATCCAATATGTTATTCAAGCGCCTACTCTGGTGGTAGCTTAGCAAGGAACGTGCTGTTTCTATGCTCGTATTTACAGAAGGAAGCCGTTCACAGTTAATATCCAATATGTTATTCAAGCGCCTACTCTGGTAGTAGCTTAGCAAGGAACGTGCTGTTTCTATGCTCGTATTTACAGAAGGAAGCCGTTCACAGTTAATATCCAATATGTTATTCAAGCGCCTTCTCTGGTAGTAGCTTAGCAAGGAACGTGCTGTTTCTATGCTCGTATTTACAGAAGGAAGCCGTTCACAGTTAATATCCATTATGTTATTCAAGCGCCTACTCTGGTGGTAGCTTAGCAAGGAACGTGCTGTTTCTATGCTCGTATTTACAGAAGGAAGCCGTTCACAGTTAATATCCAATATGTTATTCAAGCGCCTACTCTGGTAGTAGCTTAGCGAGGAACGTGCTGTTTCTATGCTCGTATTTACAGAAGGAAGCAGTTCACAGTTAATATCCAATATGTTATTCAAGCGCCTACTCTGGTAGTAGCTTAGCAAGGAACGTGCTGTTTCTTATGCTCGTATTTACAGAAGGAAGCCGTTCACAGTTAATATCCATTTTGTTATTCAAGCGCCTACTCTGGTGGTAGCTTAGCAAGGAACGTGCTGTTTCTATGCTCGTATTTACAGAAGGAAGCCGTTCACAGTTAATATCCAATATGTTATTCAAGCGCCTACTCTGGTAGTAGCTTAGCGAGGAACGTGCTGTTTCTATGCTCGTATTTACAGAAGGAAGCAGTTCACAGTTAATATCCAATATGTTATTCAAGCGCCTACTCTGGTGGTAGCTTAGCAAGGAACGTGCTGTTTCTATGCTCGTATTTACAGAAGGAAGCCGTTCACAGTTAATATCCAATATGTTATTCAAGCGCCTACTCTGGTAGTAGCTTAGCGAGGAACGTGCTGTTTCTATGCTCGTATTTACAGAAGGAAGCAGTTCACAGTTAATATCCAATATGTTATTCAAGCGCCTACTCTGGTAGTAGCTTAGCAAGGAACGTGCTGTTTCTATGCTCGTATTTACAGAAGGAAGCCGTTCACAGTTAATATCCAATATGTTATTCAAGCGCCTACTCTGGTGGTAGCTTAGCGAGGAACGTGCTGTTTCTATGCTCGTATTTACAGAAGGAGGCCGTTCACAGTTAATATCCAATATGTTATTCAAGCGCCTACTCTGGTGGTAGCTTAGCGAGGAACGTGCTGTTTCTATGCTCGTATTTACAGAAGGAGGCCGTTCACAGTTAATATCCAATATGTTATTCAAGCGCCTACTCTGGTGGTAGCTTAGCGAGGAACGTGCTGTTTCTATGCTCGTATTTACAGAAGGAAGCCGTTCACAGTTAATTGACCACTTTTGAAAGCCCTGTTCTTGCTTCTTAGTTTGTATCCTTCCACAATATGTTACATTAACATTAGCCGTGTCCGAAATGGCAAATTTGGGGAATTAGGGTTTACGACTTTAGGGTTAATGGTTTCGAATGGCTTGTAACAGCGCTACATGTGACAAATTCGGAAACTACAGGCTTGTGGCATATCGACATTTTGTTTGTCACATTATCAATACAAAAAATAACTTTCTCCCAAGCATTTCACGTAGCCCCGTTGTCTTGTGAATAACTGATATTTATTTGTAGCTAATATTCTTGTCGTTATTTCTTCGCTCCCAGCAATTAACGTTCCATTTCAACTAACAACCGATCGCCTTTTTTTTTAGCAATTTTAATACAACATACGAACTTTATTTTAAAATAACTTTATATTAATCCCTGATATTCCATTTTCCACGTGCAGATATTGTGCAGCGTTTCAAGAACAGCAAATACCGCCGTTTCCTCCAGAACGCAGGAAATAGCGTAAATAAACAGCAAACGATTTTACGGACCTATTTGGAGATTTAGTGTGCTACTTCACCTCAGTTAATTTCAACCCTAAATTTCCGAATGTCAAAGGCCTAAAATAGGTCACGTGGTCGATTTAGCAACCTAAATAATGGTCTCTTAGCTGTTTCGGACACGGCTACTGGCACGGGCCTCATCACTATATTAATGCGCCGTTCATGTGAAACTGTGCAATTATGTGCGATGTAAATGGACATAACATAAGCATTCTCTAAATCATCCTTTGAAAAATAATCGCTGGCCAATAACTGCATACATTTCTGTGGCCGTAATACTTACACTCAAGTTGGGAGCGTTAGGCCAAGTGTTTCAGATCTTGGTTGCGGGAAGTCTATAACTTTGTATACTGTAATTTGATTTGTCCAATATCTTTGTAGAGCTATGTATTGAAAAAAGATCTTACAGATGCAATAAAACAAAACAAAAACACAAGATATGCCGACCTGGACAACGTGTGTACATATAATAAAACTGGTTTTTAATAATATAAATACTTGAAGAAACTTAGGTCGAGGGCATTAATTATATTTGCAATATTTGTTTAGCAATTCTGGAGCTCCACTGGACCTGTGTGATATTTACGCGACTGTACGAGAATACGAGTGTATATCTCGGAACGCATTTCCTTAGTGTTAGCAAATTACGCTACGAAACTGCTTTATGCCGCACGTACAATATTTATCCTGTCATTTGAATACGTTCATACAGTTCCTCGATATTTTGTTGAACCTTTCAATGGCCGAGTCAACGTATCCAGTGCACATTTCGAGCTGCCACCAATAACCTCCATTTCTGCAATGAAAATTGTATTCTGCATTAAATACGTTGTCCTCAGTTTTTTTTCTGGTGAAATTACGCCCACATCGCTGTTGTCACTCATTTTATAAGCTAAACGCGATTTTCTTGTGAAAAAAATTACGACAAATTTTCGTGTCGTTAGACCCTGTAAAAACAAAATTCACAAGACGGATTTTCACGAAACATACATTTAGTGATAGTACATGTTTGTGGTACAAGTAAACCTAAAGTTTTGGATCAGATTGGTTTAGCCACTAAGGTTATATGACAACTATTTACGATATTTGTAACATCAAAACAAAACCAGGCATTCGCATACACATACAGAGTTTATACAATTATTAATTTTCGAGTTGTGCCTTAAATCCCACAACGTTATCAATAGGAATTTTTATAGCCTGCAGATAGTGTCACGATTGTTAATGTATGCAGCGGGAGAATATTATTTTACAATAGTCTACTTTGTAAATAAAATAACACGTCATTTAGAAGCGTTTAAGCTCGCCGTTTTCTGTGGTGCTTAGTGCTGTCAACATGGGACCAAAGAAAGGAGAGCATCTATCCTCAGTTCGAGACTATGTTGTGTTACTGCACTCCCAAGACAGAAGTTACAGAGATATAGGTATAATGATTTCTATCAGCTTCTGCACTGCACGATCTATAGTGCACAAGTATAAGGAACAAGGATTTACACGAAAAAAACTCGGATCAGGGCGCCGCCGAATACTTACTCATCGAGAGAGACGCCGTATCATACGTTTAGTCCAACGTGAATCTACACGACGTGCTGCCTCGTTAGCTGCGAATGTCGCAACGACTCCTAACAAGACTGTATGTGCACAGATAGTACGGAATGTTCTGAACAGTGCCAATATTAATATTCATGGCAGATCCCCCGAAAGAAGCCATATAACAAGTTCAACGTGTTTGGTTCTAACGGACGAGAGAAAGTGTGGCGCAAAGCAAACGCCGAATTACACCAACACCACACACTGCCAACGGTAAAGCATGGTGGTGAACATGTAAAGCATGGTGGTGAACATGTAATGGTTTGGCGGGAGTGGGAAATCTGGCTTTTATTGAAGTACATATGGATCAGTACAAATACATTGATGTGTTGCGGGATAATTTGTCCAACAGTGTACACAAGCTCGGCCAGGACGAATTATTCCGTTTCCAACAGGATAACGACCCCAAACGACTTCTTACCCCCACCACAGGGCCTGGATTTGAATCCTATTCAGCATCTGTGGGATCACCTTGGAAGGGAAAGACCAAACGCCGCCCGTCTGCAAAATAAGAGCTGAAGAGGGTTCTCGAGGATGGATGGTCGGGAATTGCCCCTGAACCACGAAAAAAAAAAAAATGGTTCATTCAATGCGGAAACGTTTGAAACTGGAGCACGCACACACGATGCTGAAACTGGAGCACGCACACACGATGCTGAAACTGGAGCACGCATGCACGATGCTGAAACTGGAGCACGCATGCACGATGCTGAAACTGGAGCACGCATGCACGATGCTGAAACTGGAGCACACAGACCTACTGTGAGTATTGCTAAGTAAAATGTGCCAATACTTATTTTGCTGTGAGAAAGTGGATTATTTTGTGTAACTATTATTTGTGTTACTGTGTTAATATATTTTTCTTGTACATTATATTAAGGAATACGCCTATTGTTTCCTTTCTCTTTTCCTCTATACAAATATAATGGGGAAAACATTTGGTGAACTAATACTTTTTGGAGCAAGTGAATACATATTTCAAAAATGCCTGGATCACCATGGAGAGCTTGTATTCAGTTTTACCAGGCACCATGTGTACTGACTGTGCAGATATAATCCTAACCATACACAGGAATGCAGAGATTTAATCACATCTCTAAAATGCTATCGTTCAACCCAGGGGTGTCCAATTCGTGACACGCGTGTACCTTGTGGTATGGTGACATTTTGTACTGATTTATTATGTTTTATTAAAAATTACGTTAAAAGTTGTTGTTAGCATGATTATTATTGATATATTAAACAAAATAACAATTAAAAATTATCTACTGTTCTACACTAATAAAATAGTATATGGTATATGAAAAACATTTTTAGTTATAATTTCTTTGAATAACAAAAAATATCTTTGGTCACACGCTTTGAGCAAAATATTCTTATTGTACACATCCTAATACCTAATTAAAATGTTGGCTACTGCTGGACTTAGAAGTAGGCTAAGGGAAAGAATCGGTAGTATACTATGCATGCTACTGATACAAATTACTCACTTAGGGCACAGCTGTAAGCATACATATGTAAACTGTAAGTTACTAAAATTTAATAATAGTTATGTCAATTAAAGATATACATCTTCCAAATACTCTAGAGATATGATTTTAATAACGGTATTTAAATTTCTATAGCCATTAACAATAGTATCGGGAATATAATGGTTATTAAATATATGATTAATTTAATTTCTGTACGTTATGTACATTATTAGAACAGAATATTGTTAAGAGAATAAAAATTGCTATTTGATATTTTATACAACATAGTTTGTAATGACCAATAATATGTCCTTAATAGAATAAAGTATTACACTAACAAACTGCAACCTTCCTCTACCCTCAATAAAGTTTATATTTTATAAGTTAGCAATTCCTATAAAGTAAGTACACTAGATATGTTTTGTGAATACTTAATAATTTATTACATTTATTACACTTTTTTTAGAGAACAAATTGCATATCTAAAATGTATATCTTTATCACTAAACTAAACTGAAAATTTATACTACTAAATCAAATTTTAAGAGAACTTAGCACGTTTATTTAACAAGCTAGTCAAGTTTTTAATTCTCTGTAATACAAAAGCAAATTAGATATATTTCTTGTTACCAAATCCTTTACTACGTATGCAATGGTAACTTACTGCCTCATAGGAGGTTCATGTGTCAGAAACATTGGTAAGGATGGCCTATCTTGCGATGAATTGCCTACTGGAAAATTAAATTCAATCCAAGGGCATATCTTGTGTAAATTACAATACAGGCCATGTTTTACCTAAATCTGCATTGCTGTCCTGTGTTTAAGACACCACGAAATCTACGGTTATGTTTAAACGTACTAAAATGCTTATTTGCTATTGTGAAGTATTAGATTGGATCCCCTCGTGTGACGCTCTTGCACGTAAGTCGGGTAGTTAAGAATATAGGCCGCACCCTTAACCGCTTCCGGGGAATTTAAAATGCACTATAAATTCATTGGCACGCTACATTAACCAAGTAATGAAGTAGGGTATATCTTGGCGAGGAAACTCAGTGCGGAGTACCACGGGATCCAACACAACACGTTCTACATGTTTCGCCCGGGACACAGAGGTTTGCTCGGGTAGCAGCCAGCGGAACGTCCCAGCGATAAGTTCTGTCTCTTCTTTTGCATTTGAAGAATGTGACATATGACCGTGCGAGGCGATGCAGCGTTAAACGCCATTACCTGGGTTCCAACACTAGTTCGACCTCCCTGGCTCTGGTTTCCCGGCGATGCGACATCACTTCAGGAGAATGCTCCAATAGTTTCTTCCTCGCTGCTTCCTGCTTCTATGAGCAATGCGCTCCGTCTATAATGACCTCTGTGTCGACGAGATCTTCATTCCAACTTCCCTGGCGCTCTCTCTCCAGGCTACGCTATTAAGTAAAGGAAACTAAAATTGTATATAGGCAGGTGGTTTACAGTAAAATCAGCACTTTTGAAAGCCCTGCTCAAGATCTACTTGCATGCACTTTGTGTATTCTTCCACCTTATGTAAAGTTAACACTACCATGGGCCTCGCCACTATTCATGAGTCCTTCAAAACTGTGAAATTATTAGACAAGTAAATATTTTTTTTAATCTGCTCATTTTTACACTTTGATGTACTAAAAATAACAAAAAGCTAAATAAATAATTCAAGTTGTCACAAATGGTTACCTAACACTATTTACTTGACGTTAAGATATGTAACTACTTTCCATTTATCGTTACCAACTTTACTGGGCGCATGTCACTTAGCGCGCCCGTTAAAATATATGCGGTAGGCACAGTGACTTTTTTCTAAGGTTCATTTCTAAAGTGCTCACATTATCGTGAACATCTTTAGACAGAAACCTTTCCTCGGTTTACTTCCAAAACATTTTCAAACCTTCAATTTTCAAACTTGTTGTGGCGCTCTCTAGTACGGTGTACCTCATGACATGATTATACAGTGACATGAATGTAGAGCTAATATCCAAGGCCGCGTCAGAAAATATGGCAGAAACAGAACACATTCGTATAAGTTGTATAAAGAAAATTAATGACGTCACTTCGTATCTGACGTCATATTCCAAAGACATGCTCTGTAGTGAGTAAATTGTTGCCATGTGGCATCGTCGCGTCGGTCTGACTAGGGTTAACTACCCCTATTTTCAGACTTGTGTTCGAAAAATAATGAAAGGTTTAACGTATTTCTTAAATGGCAGTGGCGGTCTATCAAGTGGATGGCTTAAAGATCAGCAAAGGTAGACTTATCATCCGCAAAATTCACTCTTCGAAGCTGTAGAGTCGTATGATATTGCACCATCGCAATGCTCAAAGGTTTAGTGTGTACCGTATCCACAGTATATTTAAAAGCTTTGTATACCGTCTATTAAATCTTGAATGGTATTGATAGATAGAGATACCAAATGGTAACATATCGCCTAAACAAAGATGTCAGGTGTTTAAATGGAGAACAGGTGGAAAGATTCTTGACTGATATATTTGCATATATTGGTGTCATTGCTCTACCTATTTAAGCTATCTGCAAGTCTGTTTGGAGATGCTGGTTACATATCTTCTCCTAGCACCCCGTCTCTGCTGCTACACATGTGACGATGTAGAGACTGTACACAGATGGAGGGGCTTGGAAATGCTCGGCTCCACAGCGACAGACCAGCCATGTGCACGCTTCAACAGAAACATTTAGAGCAATATTTGTTTTTAAATAGTAGCTGAAATCATTCTTCACTAGTCACAGCAGGATATTCTGTACTTTGTTACAGTTCATCGTGACAGGAGCAATACAAGTATTGCTAGGTATTTTCCTAGTGAAGTAGATGCTGCACATTCTCTGTAGTTGGGTACTATAACTATAGTGTATGCTCCACAGTAATAATGTTTTTATATCTGCAAATACAATCCCAGGCAGAATGGACAGAGTACTGTTGATACCAAAATCCCATCATTATGCTGTTGCTGTGTCAAGTCTCAGAGGGATATATAAGTGAGAAAAATGGCGGAATGAAACATAAGGGTTTCGTACAAAACGGAAAATAAGAAGAAAGTATACGAGTCGTTTTATATTGTGGCCAAACGATTGTTCGCAGCGGGGCCATGAATGTAGCGTATGGTCGTGTTTGGGACACACCTACCACCACAAAGCAACTGTTAAACCTAACGTTTAGCAGGTTGCGAGTACACGTGTGTAGGTCGCGGTGAGTATGCTGTTCCAGTGGATACTTTAAACATCTGATCTAAATCCCATCCTTCTAACAAAGTGTTTATATTGTGAACCACTGGTTCTGTTCTAATCCCTGTACTATATAGGTGTGTATTCCTGTGTACTCTCACTAAATGATGTATCACATGCGTAACTTCACAATGAATGACTTTCTGTCTTCATCACAGCCCATGTTCATAGTTGGTTCTCGGCTCCACACACGACCACACTACATTCATGACGGCACGGTGCTCAGAATAAATGGTTGGCCTTTAAAAAAAAATACGTTTTCTTCACTTTTTACTTTTCTATACATTCCCAGTGTTACAATCCATCAATTTGTACATGGTGTTTACCCAGTTGTCTCGTTTATATAGCAGCCATATTCAGGATGTATTCAGGGTGATGTTACAAACTTTCAGGGATGATGGATAAAGTGACATGTGGGCAGGCATAGTGAATGATTACTTAATAGGGACATACTTCCTACCAGCTGGAGCAGTGCACACAGTCTTTGTGAGCATCACTCCTAGTTATTAGAAAATTATCCACTTGATCATCCACGCATGCGGTTTCAACATGATGGGGCCCTTCCTCATTTTGCACACCATGTTCATGACTACCTGGATAAGGCGTTCCTTGGCAAAGTGGATAGTTATAAGAGTCCGGTGTCTTGGCCAGCTCGTTCGCCTGATCTCGCCCCACTCGACTTATACATGTGGAGTCATGCCTAAAGTTTCGTTTACGAGACACCTGTGGAGATGGCCCGAGGCCAGAATCCTAGCTGCATGCGATAACATTCGAAAGACTCCAGGGATATTTGACTAGATACGACAGAATTTTGTATGACGTGGTCATCGAAGCTGAACTGTTGTAAACTGTGGTATTCATGGCTTACCTGTCATGTACGTTATACATTAGTGCATTAAATCACTTCTCAGAGTATTGTAAGTCGTCGTATTACTGTTTTGTTTGTAACGTTCGACGGAGGTATTTCCGGACAGGAGTTGTATATCTCTAATGGATGCTAGTGTCCTTCTCCATCATAGTTCACGGGCTGACTGCCTCCGTGAATGTAGGCAGCCACGAACCCACTGATCACTACGTAGTCCCGCAGGCAAGCCTAGTCTCATCAGGCTGGTGATCACATCTCTACTAGCTGGTGGGTTACGACGCTTTATACCGAGGATCGCTGTGTAATCAGGGGGTTGTCTGGTCTAGAGTAACGCCGCCCACAGCGAGAGGAGGTCCTTCAGCGGACAGCAACTGTCCTCGTGCTGTGATTGGTTATTTACAACACAACGCAAAGTCTTGAGAGCCAATGAAGGTGAAGAGTGGTGAGAATGAAGCAGCGTCGGAATGCAAGGGCTAGGGAAACGGGATATACCCGAGAAAACCCACCGACCATCGGGATCGTCCGGCACGATTTCCACGTGCGAAAATCCGGAAGTGTCCCGCCGGAAATCGAAGCCGGTTCACCTTGGTGCGTGGTGAGTAGTCTAACCCCTACACCACCGTGGCCCCACTATGGCTTATAAAGAAAATTGCAAAAAATACGGGACGGAACAATAAAGGCAACACAGACGAACACAAGTAAGCTGCTAACTTCCTTCTACAACAGGTGAGCTGTTCTCTTCAGGCACGTGCACAGCCTGAGGAATACCTACATACTGATTGTCCAGGTAAACATGTTCCTCTTTTTTTTTCATATGTTAAAATATACTTAGTTAAAGATCAGATACGCCGTATGTTATTGAACGGACGACAGACAAATAATACTCTTAAAATGTCAACGACATATTAAATATTACGTCAAAATGTGGTTCCTTTTGTGTATAGCCTAACAACTTGAATGTAAACTCGGAGCAAAAGTCTACTTTATTGCGTGGTTTCAACTGCTGTTTTCAACATGCACAACAAACCTTCAATTCACAGTGGTGTAGTGGTCAGCCTACGTAGCAAGACGCAGTCGGCTGTCTGATTTTACTGATGGCATTGCTGGATTACTGCTGGCAACAGGACATGTGGCATGCCATTTATGGCATACTGATGGAATGTTGGACACGAAACTGATGGTTGAGAGCAGGCGAATTACTAACGGCCCAGAACTGGATTACCAACTATTCCAGCAAGGGCAGCACATAACCTATACATATTTCTGGTGAAAGCATGGGTAGCCATCTGTAGGACATTTGATGGCTTTGAAGTGGTACATCGATGTCCCATTGCTGTTCTAAGCATATGCGCCATGCTTGGGCCATGTGTTCACCATACGTGGGCCAGTTATGGGCAGAGGCGAACCGAGTTCCACTCCCGGCGGGCGAGATCTCTCCCAGATTTTCACACGTGGGAATGGTGCCGGACGATGTTGCTGCTCGGCGGGGTTTCTCGAGATATCCCCCACCTCCCCTTTCACACCATTTCATTCCGGCGCTGTTCAGAGCAATCCTTTACATCTCCACTCACTCCTACAAAACTGCATGTCCTCCTTGTGACTCGCAAAGATCGAACTTTGACAAGAGAGTTTGAGAAAGTACATTGGAAAAACAGTCTGTACAGATCTGAAAAACGTTTGCAGAAACGAAGAGGTGAAAGGTTACAATAAAAACCCTCCCCCCTCAAATTTGTATGAAAAGGTCTAACATAGCGTTTGTACCACCCGCCATTATTTTTGTGACATGCTCTTAAGTACTGTGATAATCTGTGCGGCAACATCAATATTATATTCAGAGAAATTTCAAGATCTGCTCAAGCAGTCATTTTTTATTCTGTTGGGTTTTTCCTTATAATGGAAAAATTCTACTCGCTCGGGTACAAGGCTATATTCGTCTATCCACACTTCTACTGGTTTAATCCTCTTCAATTACAATTTATAGTTTCATGGTATATTTGCGGTTTATTCACACTTTTTGAATTAATCTTTTGGAAAAAAAAAACCACCCCATGATTTATGTGCTTGTTTGTTTCCTAAATATGCAATATATAACACGCGTTTTATACTTTTGTGTGCATAAAAAGTACGTAATTTTTGGTTAATTGATATTTTACTTTTTGATATTTAAAACTTATGTTTCATTTGTAATGAATGTAAATAGAAACATTGAGAAAATATATACTGTATTTTGGTAACTCTTACTAAAATATAGTTCTCATGCAAAATATTATATAACAGTGCACAGGAATGTGGTATGTTGTCCTTTTGGTGTAATTTTTTAGACTTGGTTAGTATTTGTTTGCAAGTAGCCGTGAATTGACTAAGACTGCATTTTCTTTCGTGACAGGAACCCGAGTGACATGTGTTGTTGTCCAATCGATAATTATAAAAATTCTGTCGCGTAAACAGTTGAACGAAAACCCCGAAAAAAATAAATTTGTCCGAAATAAGTCAGTTTTAAAACTGTTGCGACACCAGCGGAAAACGAGATCCGTGTAAAAAAGATTAGGGTGTAAATGATTAAATAGGTATTTTTGCTGGGAAATGTGTCTCGCAACGAGTTTGATACCACTCATCTCAAGCCGCGGGTATATACATAAGTGAAGTTCGTATAGTCGAGAAGGGAGAAAGCAGATTGATATGGAATTTCAACCCTCTTTCCACAGCTCCAACCTTCCCTCCGCCAGCATCCCCTCTACTTGGCGTGTTTGCATGCCATTAATCCGGTACGTGGGCTCTTTTCCTTTCCTCTGGCCAGCGAGCCCATGAATCTTCAATACAGAACATTCCTGACAAAAAAATCATGGCCCTTCGTCGTTGCTATTACTTGTCCGCCCACTGCTTTGAATAAGTGAGTGGTTTGCGCAGCTGAAGGATGAATAGCTGGTGCGCGAGGCGGCCAGACAAAGGCAGCAGCACAATAATCTGGCCGCTACGTAACCGCGTGCAGCGCAGAGAACACGACCTGCCCGGGCCCGAGGAAGAGGACGCACTTCAACTGGCGCACAAAGACCAGCTGCCTGCGGCGTCTAAACGAGGAGAGGGCTGGCTTGTAGCGCCACGACAATTACGACCCACCCCAGTCGCTCCCACATAACACCTGCCTACTGTCAGGCCTAACTACGTCACTCCTAAAGCCACTCCTATGTGACTCCTAATGCCACTCCTAATGACCACTCCTATGTCCCTCCTAATACCACTCCTAAGCCAGTTGTAATGCCACTCCTACGTGATAGCTTTATCTCCAGATGGTAGTCCAAGTTCCAGCAACTCGAACAGGGAAAATGAATCATTGTCGAGGTTCTACGCTTTTACAACTTCAGCATTCAAAATATTGTTGTACATGAGCATAATTTTACTTCCTTCGCATTGCTTGGACATACAATAAACTACGATGTAGTTATCCCTATAAATATTGCAGAAACACATGCGGAGACATATTTTCATATGGATGGTAGTAGGACAATATTCTTTGTCTATATGGTTTTCCGGGTGTTACACTTTTTTGCAGAAAAAATGATCACCCTAAAGGTGCCATCGCAGGGGCATATATCTGGGTACAAGCACAGTACATTGTAGTTTGTAGTTTGTATACAGAAAACATCAAGATATTGTACAGACACACCAAGTGTGTTGCAGAGGACCAACACTTGCAGGCTGTACTTAGTATGGTGGTGTACCACCAGTAGCGTGGAGACAAGATGCGATATGGTCAAGTGTGCGTGTATACAGACGTCGCATTGAGTGAGGAAGATCCTGCCACATCTGGCGCAACTGACCCTCCAGATCCACAGTAGTTGCCACTGGCCGAAGTTGCCATCCAATATGGTTCCGAATGTTCTCGATGGGCGAGAGGTCTGGAGATCTAGCTAACCAAGGAAGCATGTTGTTACGGATATGACTTAAGGTCATATCCGCACACAAGGAGAATGTTACTCCTTTACTTTATCAAATAATTCCTGCATGCACTGAGTGGATGTAGGTATCAAAATTAGGTACTTTTAAAGTGTGAGTCAACCAACCATATATGAGGGGCTTACCACACTTTCAATTATTTACCCCAAATACAAAATGTATATTACTTTTTAAACTCTTACAAAAACTGGCAAAACAAATCCTGATTCTTTACAATATCTTTCTTTAATGAGGTCACATATAATAGGGATCTGGTCATCACCAAATTAATTGCTGAGCTCTTATGATCACGGAGGCAATTGTTCTCAAATCGTCCCAGCTATCCAAAATGGACTCGTCGCTAGAATATTTCAGTGTGATGTCGTTGGGCCCACACTGCGGAGAAGGCCACCGTGGACCCCTCGCGGAGATCGTCCCACTAGAAGGCTGACTCTCGGGAACTGCCCTAGCCAAGACCCACGTCCCTGGTCCTCAAAGTCTGTCAGCGCGGCGACGCCCTGCGCCAGCGGTGACCCAGTGCGGAGAGTGGCAGGAACAGCAGCAACACCTGCATCACATCCTGGCCTCCTTTTATACCTCTCAGGGCCAGCCCCTTCTCTGCCTCTCCTCTTATGGTGCCCTCGTAAATGCAGGTATGGTGCTTATGCCACATATTGGCCAAGCGGCACCATAACAATGTTGACATCGTGAAGGAAGGCCAGAGAAACCCGTGTTGTGTGAGGTCTGGCCTTATCAAGCTGGAGAATGTATTTGTCAAACTGCACCATAACAATGTTGACATCGTGAAGGCAGGCTAGAGAAACCCGTGTTGTGTGAGGTCTGGCCTTATCCTGCTGGATAATGTAGTTGTCAAGCTGCGCCATAACAATGTTGATATCGTGAAGGCAGGCCAGAGATACCCGTGTTGTGTGACGTCTGGCCTTATCCTGCTTGATAATATAGTTGTCAAGCTGCACCATAACAATGTTGACATCGTGAAGGCAGGCCAGAGATACCCGTGTTGTGTGACGTCTGGCCTTATCCTGCTGGAGAATGTAGTTGTCAAGCTGCACCATAACAATGTTGACATCGTGAAGGCAGGCCAGAGATACCCGTGTTGTGTGACGTCTGGCCTTATCCTGCTGGGGAATGTAGTTGTCAAGCTGCACCAGGAACGGCAGCGCACACGTGTCACAGAATTTCCTGGAAGTATTGACACGTTGGCAGTGTTCCTTCACTCACCACCAGTGGTGTGCGGAGTTCCTAGGAAATGGCACCACACACCATGACACAAGTCGTTGGGACTCTGTGCCGCTCTACAATGAAGCGAGGATCATGGCGCTGGCCAGGACATCTCCAGACGCGAATACGGCTGTCGTCTGTATCCAGACAGAACCGTGGTTCGTCGCTGAACATCACTAGTCTCCAATGCTCAAGCCTCCATGTTGCCAGTTCCCGACAGAAGGTCACTCGTGCTAGGAAATGCTCAGGTCGTAGTGGTAGACGTGGTAAGGGACGCCACGACATATCCTGCTCTGCTCTGCTAGCCGCCTGGATATGATACTGGTAGACACAGGTGTATCCCCAGCTGACGTGACATGTCCTGTATAGAACAAAGCCACTCCCGTGGAGTACTTACAGACTGTCTCTCTATGAAACTGTCCTCCTTGCTGGTTGTCAGCCGTGTACTATCCTGTTCTCACTACGGCCATGTCTCATAGTGTAGGTCTGCCTATCAGAGGCCGGCTATGTACATGGCCTCTCAAACTCGTCCAGCTGAACAAAGTCTTGTCTGATTTGCCGTCGGAGCATGCTGCATGTTCACTGACCTACACTGCTTCTAACACCTTATTTGGTGTCTTGCAGATGTGAATGATGGAGGGACATTGGCAATGCCTCCAAGTGGCACATACGCGCAAGCAAACTGTATGAAACACAAATGCGGCACACGTCATGCTATGGAGACACTGTGTGCCAACCTTTGTTGTACTCGAGCGTTTCGTTCATGCTGTTCAACTCTGTTTTGCTAATTAGTGTATTTCCTACCACATGAATTTTTTCGTGAATATTTGCCTGAACGTTTTTACGAAGTAGTGTTTCATCTTATTGATTATATAGCTTATTTCTCAAATATTTCGTTATATGAAATAACTGCGAATACATAATGCAATCGATAATTTTGCCTAGAAAACGTTGGCCATTTTTCAAAATAAAATACTGGTTGGTGAATTCATTTATCTGCCAACATGACGAAGTGCAACGTTTTTGTTTACTCTGTGATGTTGGTAGTACAGCATAACTTATTTCGGGAAACAATTGAATGAGGTAATGTTATGTTCTCTCAGCCGAAGTTGTTCTGTAGCCGCTATTGGTGTTGGTTGGGATTTTGGGCCTTGTAGTCGACGGGTAAAAAAAAAATGGTGAGGGGGGGACGTCGTGATGTGTGTGTGTGCCTTCTTAACGTTTGGCGAGTTTTCTGGGCTTTCCGTTTGGATTTTTTGTATTATTGACGCTTTCGGCGTTGTTTGCTCACGAAGTACTCGCCAGCGCCTCGTTATGTGTGTGAGAGAGAGAGAGAGAGAGAGAGAGAGAGAGAGAGAGAGAGAGAGAGAGAGAGGAGAGAGAGAGAGAGAGAGAGAAGAGAGAGAGAGGACCGTTGAGTTGCAACAGTATCCTTGTACGCTGCTCCCCTCGAGCTAATACGTTGCCAACACACTGGACTACTGTTCTATGTTAAACATTTCCTTATGTTCACCGAAGTCCTTAAGGAACTCTAAATCTGAACCAGTGATTTCAATCAGTAGAATTATCTTACAGAATTCGATGTTGTCTACTGGCGACTCAGTGGACTACATGCACTGAGATTTATTAGTAGAATTCTACTGATTCAAGTGAAGCAGTATCAGCCGTCTTACAGTCGAATTTCTTGATTTCGAGAATATTTAACTGTATTGATTTGAGAGTGCGCTATTCGGAAACCTAATCCGCAATGGCGAAAAAAGAAAGTCGGCGTGAATAGGTTCTCGTTAGCTGGCAGTACTTTTTTCGTTCGGGATAGGAGAATGAAATGAAAGTTAGGAAATCGACTCTTGGCTCGTAAATCGACAAAGACAGACCGACACAACCTCGTTCTTTTGGATCCATACTCAGCGCCCTGGCACTTTGCGCTCGGGAGATAGATCGCTAGTCGCCACGGGCCCCCACCCCCACCTCGCATGGTAGTCTTAGTCCCGATATAAATAGATGATATTTATTTCAATCGTTTTATTATTCTCGAAGTTACAGTATGGAAGTGTATGACATTGCAAACCTTACATCTCCGTTATTCCCTATCCTCTGTGCCGATCTGACACATACATATATACATACATACAAACGCCTGGCTCTATAAACAACAATCATTTTTTTAACACAGGCAGATTACAATAGATTACACATGGCAGTTAGATTACGTCCGCCCCATTAAATAACTTAAATTTCGCGTAGGCCTATTTTCCCAGCTTAATATTCCCTTACTTCTCACATTCGTGTCTAAAAGTCTCACAATTTGAAGACAAGAATACTATAATGTTCGCGTGCCTAATAAGATCGCTTCTTATACATCGTTGTAGCAAATTTATTTATTTACAGGTTAAAATGCGTACTTAATGGCCACAAAAGTTAATGGAAAAAAAATACAACTGTACGAATAAATGTTATCTTCATATGAAAAAAAAATGACAAATTCGTACATTTCTGGCCGAATCCAAAGTAACTGTATATAACCTACTGCATAAAACGTATTTATCATAAATTGTCATTTTAGAGTATTGTTAAATAATGAAGCGTCTCTTCAACTTTATTCCTGCGAAAATAGTGTTAGGCTACACGTCGTATATTAAGGTCTGTCCAAACAAAGTAAAACGCAGTATTTGTATACATTCTTAGGGGCTTTTCCAGACAAGTGTCACCGATCACAGAGGTACAACTGCACACCATCTTGTGTACATGGTGCTATAAACAGGGTACTACACTAAGGTGGCTGCACACCACAGCGAAGCGAAGCACTCGTGCCTAAAGGTAAACACCGCAGATCTTCCTTCTTATAACTCCTCGACCTCTAGTCTTCTCAACAACAGCCAACTCCAGCTAGTTTCTATTGCTTTAGGGTATCCAGGGCAAAATTAGCTCTCTTGAAATCAACCTTTGAAAAATATCACTGTCCGCACCTGCATTTATTTTAACTGGCACAGTGTGTGGCATGCGCCCAATCAAGTCGGTAACGAGGGAGTGAAAGAAATGCCATGTCTTGTCGTTCAATTAAATTGCTAGGTAAACATATGTGAATACCAACACTTTTTTTAGCTATCTGTTTTTTTAATGTAGGTGCATTAGAGAAAGAATGAGAAAATTTGTAAAATATTTATCTTTTTAATAATTTCACAGTTTCACTTGACCGATGCATGGATAAAATTATCAGGTACATGGCAATGTTAATTTTTACATATGGCGGAAGAATACGCAATGGGCACGCAAGTAGATCTTAAGTTGGGATTTAAGAAGTACTCAGTTTACCGAAAACAGTCTATATTTTGTTGTTTTCTGTCTCGAGTTTTATTTGCATTGAAAGTTTCCCGTGATTGTAACAGTGTTTCGCAATGCTGTATGTCCATAATAATAGTTCAGATAATCCTATACCCACGTGCAAGAATAGTTCAGGTAATTACATACCCACGTTGCAAGATAGTTCAAACAAGCATCGTTATTGCAATAAAGTTTTGGCAATTAAAATGTAAACATAAGGGGAGAGATAATCATATAATTATGTTGATGAAAAACGTACATGTTGGTCGAGACCTGGTAGGGAGTGTTGTGCAGTGGTTCGGCCACAGAACTGGGTGCACGCAGCAGGGACATAGGGGTAGGAGGGTAACCGTGCTATGTAATGGGGGTTGGCGCAGTGTGGAGGCGGATATCTGCGGCGAGAGAAGTGATACATGGTGCGACCGCATCAGCTAGCGCAGCGCTGCGGTCGCACATTCAATGTTACCAGACATGTTACACATGCCTTTCCAATACAGTAGAGGCTGTTCACAGTCAAGTGAGCATTTATAAATATCTAACCTTGGAAACGTATCACTGTTCACATCTAAACACGTATGCTGCAGAGCCCACTGGTGTTGAGTAACCTCCCAGTAATCAATTAATACATATAGTTCTGAGTCTCGACGTCCTATTGTTTACACTCACATTCTAAATTCGAATAAATGCAAAACCACTGATTTGCAGTGAAATTCGACTATTCGAATCCGTGAAAGTGACCTCTTAGAACGTGTGAAAACCACTCATTGTTTCAGTGGAACAATTTCGTTGATTGAACAAGTGACGGCCAACTGCATGCGGCGAATTAAATTTTTTTATTCAATTTAGCTAACTCAGTAGAAAAAAAACATTTCCGTCATTCCCTATTAATATTGTGCAATTTATCGTAATTTAAAAAGTGAAATTCTTTGCGCGTGGTTATAATAGGACCCACAACATCGCCACCCTGTCTTACGAATCTTACTTTACCAACTGAGCTACCGAGCTAACATCGCCATCGGATGCGCAAGAGGGTGGGGGAGGGAGGGTATACATTATATATCTTAAAATGGTATTATGAAAGACGAAACTCACATTTAGTAAGTATTTTTGATTGGTTTTGTTAGTTTATGCATTATTTTATTTGATACACTGTTTAACTACCATTTGATACACGTTGTTTAATATTGATCTTAGATCCAAAAACAAATAACAGGAAAACAGTAAATGAAATGGTTGATGAATCAGTGGGAAATGTTACTGAATCATTAAGTGATGGAAAACTGGCTTTGATTCACAAATTTATCAGTTAAATTCACTTAAGTGACTGGAATCATTCAGGTACGCTTAACTGATTTAAGCAGCGAAATTTCCACTCATTCAGATTTAGAGTATACGGCTAACTAAGGCTGCGCTTATTTTTATATACATAATTTTTAACACGAATTTTCATATTAATATAGTATTTACTTCAATAAAAACTCCACGGCTCATTTGTATGATGCGTGACTAAAGTGAAACGGCTATGATAAAGACAATTTTGCAGTTGGAAGTATGCGAATTGAAAGGGAAAGTAAATATACAGTACGTCTTTCAAAAATGCTCGATATACCGGTCATTATGGCATTCCTGCGAAAACTTGCTCCTAACTCTGTTCGTAAGAAAAACTATTTCAAATTAATCGTCAAATGTCTTAATAAATTTTCATGCATAGACACACCAGTGCTGAAAAAGTTAAGACGCTCATAATATCCAATTGTAAAAACAAATTGTCCGCACTCTAACTTGTCTGCTGCAAACGTGATGATGGTAAGAGTATTCTGAGCTCATGTGACAGTAAGGGGCCGCTGTGGCATAGTGGCTAGAGGACTCTCCCACCAAGGTAAATATTTGTAGTTCGCACTGTGTTCTAAAGTTGGCAATACAGAAGAACCTAGTTGAGCAAACAAATGAATGGGATGAGGGTTTTTCGTTATCCAACTGTTGTCCGTCGCAATCATTAAGGGGGAAGTTTGCGTGAGATGTCGAAACTTATCTTGGATTGAAGACGATTCCGCGAGCATGCATGTGCTATAGCGATGTTTCCCTGCACTGGGAAACAGAACAACATCTCGCGGGTTCGCACATTATTGCAGTCTCACACAGGAAACTGAGAAAGAGCCTCGTTGTTGCGGATGTGGAGTCCGTTGGTCGCATACAAGGCAAGAGATTCAACTGAACACTACTACGAGAGAACCTTATCTTATTCATTTGTTTGCAGAAGTTCTCCTTTACTGCCACCTTTAGATACGTAGTTAACAACAAATGTTCACTTTGTTATGTTGGCAGACAAGGAGCGTCATGTCACCAGTGTGGATTTTATTTTTATATTATCATTGGACGTTTTCTGAGGAATATTATGTGATTTTTCGCAATTGTTTCACGCCACAAATACATTTAAGAGAATATAAATCATAATCATGCAGGTTAAATACCACTTTTTTTAAACACGTTCTCTATCAGAGGTGAAAGCCACACAAAGAAGACAGTACTACCACCATCACAAATAAAATATGTAACTAAGCATATGTTTCTACACTAGCTAAAGAGAAAAGTACACGAATATTTATTGTATATGTATGCAATGTGCAAGGGGGGCAAATACTATTTTTTTTACTATTTATTTATAAACTTTTAAATAATTTATTTTACTCTATTATATTACTTGGATTATTTTTTTAATGCCGAGATTGCAAAACCATATATTGTGGAATCTGTATTTTTACTCACTTTATCCTATTCAGCCAAAGTATTCAGAACTGTAGCACGTTCATTATCGGCTGACTTGTAGCCAATGTATTACCGCGGGGCCAGGGTTATAATCGAAAGTTAGATTATACTGTCCATTTTAAGTAATGTAATTGACAATTTGAGTTGCAAATTCATAAAATGTTTAGCCGATGATGTGTACTACTTCACTAAAGTTATGAAAGAATGAGTGTCGTAATATTACGGCAAAATACGCACAACAATTTCTAATTCAAGCGAAGTCAGGCGCATTCAAATGTTGGTTGGCACTAAAATTAATTATTTATAAAACTTATTTATAATAATTTGTATTATAAATAAGAATATTTTATGCTGATCACGCCAAACATACAAGGCGGACAAAACCTATGGTTTTTCAGATGCAAGCGTGTTTTCCGAGTTAGTTTTTGTCGGGTGCTCAATTTGCATCCATCTGGTTCGATTTTTTTTTTTCAATACCAATCTTTGACGTGAATATGTGTTTAAGAACAGACACACGTGTGATGTACCAAGGAGGACAGACACACGTGTGATGTAACGCTTGAAAGGCGATTCAATCTGACACTGTAAATTTGCCACCAATATCCCTAATTTTTCATAAAAACTAGGAAATATTTAAACTCTCCGCTTTATATATATATATATATATATATATATTTATATATATATAATTTACCAACACTGAAGTATCTTGTCAGTAAAACCCCATCAAAGTATATTAAGTAATTAAAATTCGGTTTCTGATTTTACGTTTCAGAATTCGCACGCTACTATACATCTACGTGGCCCGTAATAGACTCCCTGCCATTACATCTACATGGCCCGTAATAGACTCCCTGCCATTACATCTACATGGCCCGTAATAGACTCCCTGCCATTACATCTACATGGCCCGTAATAGACTCCCTGCCATTACATCTACATGGCCTGTAATAGACTCCCTGCCATTTCATTTACATTTTAATATCCAACGTATGGTAATTTTTTCTCCTGCTTGCAATTTTTATCATGTTTGGCGATAAAGCTGGCGTTATTACACACGTGTGTGTGTAGTGAATCGCGTGACTTAGAAAAACAAAATAGATTAAAAATTCAAAGAATTAGAAAAAAAAATTATATAAAAAGAGAAGTACATGTGCGCATGTGTACTCCTACATTCACGCACATGAGCCTCAGTACATACTGCGTATAGCAATGTCGTTCCGAACGTTAAATATGGAGGAAAAACTAAGTTTTCCTTCCCTCCCCCCCCCCCCCCCGTCCTAAAACAATATATTTCGTATAATGAGATCTTAATTTTTACAATTTGTGGTCTTCTTTAAATTATTCATAAGAAAATTGAAACACTTCCGACAGTAAATGAACGAAACGCTGCATCTGTGTCATGTAGTATCCGCAATGGCGGTCGCTGGTTCGAGGCCAGCACAAGTACTGTTTCATTTACTTCAATCTCGCACAACCTGTTGTCAGGAGCTAGTGGCTACTTATCAGTCCTTCCCGGGTTAGACTGTAGGCACTACATACAGACACTCATGAGCAGTTGAATTAGAGACACCTGCCATGTTGGCGAAATGGCGCTGTGGTCTGTGTCGAGCCACGCATGAGTGGGGTGACGTCAGCCCTTATACAGATAGTCTGTATAACAGTCGAGCATATCATGGGGAAGAAACAAGAGCTCATCACATTTGATCGCGGCCTGATCGTTGGGGCCAGATGTATGGAGCACTCCATATCCGACGTCATGCAGGCGCTGGTACTTTCACGAGACGCCGTACCGAGAGTGTACAGCGAGTACTAGTCGGGTGAAACCATCACTGCCAGGGACAACTGCCGTGGTGTACAACGTTTCGATGACAGTGGTCGCCGTCAACTAACTCGGTCAGTAACAGTGGGTAGACCGACCACAGAGCTGCAATCACTTGGTGCATAAGGACCTGTGAACAGCCTTAACATCTCCTCGTTACGTGGTACAGGAGCCGCTGCCCCAATTGGCTAACTCTGCTCACAGCACCTAACAAGGTAAGCGTGGGAGCACCGCCATTGAATCCACAATTCATGGAAAGGGTTGCCTCGACGGATGAGTAATTACACATTGGAGCACACCTGTGGTATGATACGAGTGCACAGCCAATCCTAGGCGATGGACACGCAGTGTCAGTAGCCTACAATTCAGGCCAGTAGTACCTGGTAGTATCCTCGTGTGGAGGTTGTTTACATGGGACGAAATGGATCCTCTGGTACACATATCATCGTCCTTCACCAGCGAACGATACAGGAACCGGCTGGCAGATCATACAATAATACCACATACTTTCACATCTAGGGAAACAACGTACCTGCCCATTGCTTCCGAATTGTGACCGAGTGGTTGTATGAACACTCCACGTGCTTTGTGTTAATTCCTAGGGTCACCATCACCAAGGTGAAAGGGGGTAAACATGCTACTAGGCAGGTATCTAGTTTTACTGCTCATGGGTTATGGGTATACGTGTAGTATTACAGGATCATCGCGACTAACTATTAGGGGTGATATGTAAGGTAATGTAATGAGGATCAACTTGTCAGAGAACGGATGTCCAGAGATGCCCTGTTTAGAGTCTAAGCACTTTGTATAACACATTATGCCTGGCAGGTTGGCAATTAGCAATGCACACAAGAGGCACCAGATGTGTACCTCCCAGAACACAGTGGTATTTGGAGTAGTACTGTAGGGGTGATGTAATAAGTAGGTAGATAGGTAAACGTCTGTAGGTTGCAGTATTTTATTGACTGCATGTTACACATTTCCATATGTTAACCTAAAGTAGGTGCTCAAAATGGCGGCACTCCACTTGACTGCAGACGTTGCAATGCAGACGCATTTTCTGGTGGAGCCTCTTGAAGATGGCAGGATTGGTTTGAACTGTGTTGCATGCCGCCTGCATTCGTTCTACAAGCACGCAGCGGTTCTCTACTAGTGTAGAGTACACACAACTCGTGATGTGGCCACACAGGAAGAAAGACTGGTGCGAGGTCGGGTGACCGTGGTGGCCATGGCAAAGGGCCGCCTCTCCCAATCCACTTAACACCAAACATATCTGAGGTTTTGGCGAACACAATGGTTGAAATGCTGCAACATTTTGAAATTACATGCTGACTCTTACATTTAGCTCACATATATATTCTAGCAGCTGGGGTAGCTCGTTTGCCAGAAAGTTGTGATACGCCTGGCCATCTAAACGAGCTGGAAGGATATAGGGTCCAATAACTTGTTCGTTGATGCCAGCCCACATGTTCACTGCAAACTGCTGTTGTTTATGTGTGGCCACCATTGCATGCTGGTTCTCTTCTGCCCACGTGTGGCTTGTGTGGGTATTAAAATAGCCATCTCTTGTAAAACACACTGTAAACACACACAATGCAAACTGACTGCAACGAACTGCTGCATAAACCACTGTTTGAACTAAATGCGGGGCTCAAGTCAGCTCACCCAAGTGCCTATACCTTTTGCACGTAGAATGTATGTAGTCTGTGCTGATGGAGCTCCACATGGAGGTGTGGCTGACTCACATATCGTGAGCGATCGCACGTATGCGTGGACGAGTTCGCCTCAACTCTGCCCAGTACTTCTTCAAAATGTGGCTTACGAACACTCTTTGCCCTGATGCCCTCATGAGATGGATGGAAGTTCCGATACTCGCGCAGTCAGTGATGTCTCTGGAACAGAGTGTGATGTGACTGCTGTATGTTGGGGAAGCTCCTGATAAAGACCTACTGCTACGTCTCCACAGCCTCTGGCACAAGTATATATCAGCCTGTTCTATGAATAATCATCCATGACTAGTATGGTGTACAAAGCACAGCCATTGCGAACACACAACTGTTTCGACTCTGGCATCGATAATGACTCAGGTCTGTGTAGTGGAATGTGGTGAGGGAAGGATTTAACTAACTACGCACAGCACATGCAGTCCAGTGTGGCTCTCAATGCTTGTGTTACTGCCTACCTATTCGGGGCAGAGGCGAAGCTCTGGAAACGGCCCTCACATTCACTAACTACAGATAACCGCATGATCGACAGTATGTATGTGATCCGGGTGTTGTGGATTGCCTACCTCCCAGGCACATATTGTCACAGACTGCTTCGGTGAGCGCCCCAAATGGGCCTCTCCTTCCTCCCCTCATGCAACTGTACGCAATATGGGTAAGGCATGAGACCAACCATCCTGCGATTCTCTTGATGTCCTTTCTTTTGATCACATTGTGGGGGTTAGCTCTCTCACCTGGGTCATCAGCCGGATGTTGCTGGCTATTGGCTCTTTTCAGTCAGTCTGTCCTTGGTCTATGTTCCATTCTGATGCCATCTCCAAGTAATCACAGATGACATATTTATCAGTTCCATTAGTTTAGAGCACAGAGGGGGATGTCAAGTAAAGTTGACTCATCCTCCCCCTCCCTGGGCCCATCCCCTCTTGAGGGGAGTAGTTTCTTCTTCATCTTCCACACTTTGCCCTCCCTTAGTAGCCGACTACTTTGTAACCAGTAAAGGGCTTGCTGTAATCAAATGTGTGGCGACCATATGTCTCGACAGTTTCCTTTCTAGCCTCTTCCAAGTACAAGTCTTCACCTTGTCTTCTGAATGTCTCCTTGAAGAGTGTCAGTGGCAAGTTGTTTGTTGCCAGTAACATCCTATCATGCTGCTACAGATATGGGAAGAGAATAATTTTACCGCCATCTATCTGCCTCAATACTGTTGCTATAGCTGCAGAAACTATTGACATCTCTTCCAATTTTCTCATTCTCTCCCTAGTTTCGCCATGTTGTAAAAAAGCGCTGGGTTCACCAGTACCCATCTTCCATCATGGATCTGTTGCTGTTCTTCAGCAGGTATCACTTCTCCTTTGAATGGTTCTTCACGCTCCTCTTCTAGATGAAGCACCAGTGCCCCATCGTCCCCACAACACACCCTACACGAAATGTCTTCCTCTCGGAAAGGAGTTGCTGTAATTGTTGATGTTGCACCACCATGTTCAACATCTTGATCTTGTGTTCACTTTACTGTTAAGTTCAAACAATCCTTTGGAAGACATTCCTTACTGGTTGCACTCGTCTTCTTGTACAGAAGTCCCAAGTCTCAGCAACCACTTTTGAAATAAAATTGCTGGAGCCCAGTTGAAGGATCATCTTCTGTCAGCTATTATCCTGTTCTTCATCAAACTCTGCTCTTCACGCATTATCCCCGTTCTCTTCGCTCTCAAGCCAGGCATCGAACTCTTCGAGTCTTCTTCCCGACTCTCGAGCAAAGCCAGCAAAGATCTTCGCAGTACCCCGTCGCTTGATTTCCCTTCTATCTATATTTATTATACCATATTCTGATAACTGTTGCCTTGTCCTATTTCTTATGTCTTCAATTTCAGGACTCTCTTCAATGACATGCAGCACAGTGTCAAGCTGGTCACCCATGATACACATTGGCGATTCGACCAGGTTATGTCAATGTAATTTTGCCTTAAAATTACCATACCCAGTGAACGTCTGCACCACATAGTGGTACACTCCTTTTTAATGCAATCAGACACTTCTGGGAAGACCTGATGTCTCCTCCCTTATTGGAGTTATTCCACCTCTCTTTCCATACCTGGAGAACTTCCAGTCTTGTCCCCTTCCTTTTCTCAGGAGTAAGTGGTCTTCTCCTTGCTAACTCCTTAAGGCATCCTCTTTTTGTGACGAGCAAACACCAGCAGCACACCCGCAAGCACTGGTAAGGCATCATTTGACACAGTGCGGTAATACTTTGTCACAGCTATCAGAGCTGCCCTTTGTGCTTTATCTAGTCGCCACTTTATGTGCACTTGTGCTTTCCTATACCTCACTGCACAACCATATGGCATTATAGACTCGAATATGCCTTTATATATTACTTTCAAAATATGAAAGTCCAGTCCCCAATTCGCAAGAGCTACTACGCTGAATTTTCCGAACAGGACCACAGCTTTGTTACAAACATAGTTGATATGTTCGACAAAAGACAGTTTTGAGTCTAGCATGACTCCCAGGTATTTAACTGTCGTAAGGAACTTCAAATACCTGCCCTGAAATCTTACTACTGGGCACCTTCTGCAGATTTCCCTTCAACATTAAGCATGTTGTTTTGTCCGTTGCAAACTCGAGCTTGACTGCGTCGACTCAGGCTTCAACCGTCCTGAGAACTTGCTCGGCTTAACCCTTAACTCTCTTCTTGTCCAAGCAGGCTGTCGTCAGCTTACCCAAACATCTCACACTCTTCAGGTTTACTGGATCTTCAAAAGTCCGTCGAAGAAAACATTCCACAGTAGTGGACCCTGAACAGAACCATGCGAACATCTCTTATTCAATTACTTCGTTACAATCAGATCTCCATCGATGTAACTACTCTTCCATCAACGGAAGTAGTCCAGCAACACTATGTAAATGTTTGTAACTACTCTTCCATCAACGGAAGTAGTCCAGCAACACTATGTAAATGTTTGCTGGGCATTCGTTTTGCTTGAGTTGCCACATTATCTCAGGCCACCAAGTGGTGTCAATAGAACTAGCTATAACTAGGAAGATATCCATCGCATAATCGTATGGTGCCATCTCCACCATTTCAATCATTTCCATAACTGATAACTCCATGCTGATGTTTTTACGAAATCCATACTGCCTAAAATGTAGCATTTCCATCCCCTCCAGTTACTGCACAAGGCGTATGTTTATCATATTCTCGTACATTTTGCCGAGGACCGGTAACAAAGTTAATGACCTGTACGATCTGGGCAGAGTTGGATCTTTTCCAGCGCCTTTATACAGATTCTCAAGGATTCCTTGTTTCCGCGTATCAGGGAAAATGCCTTTATTGAAGTACTCGTTATACAGTTTAAGTAGGATGAATCGCAGTCAGGGGTATGCTTCGCTGATAATTTCTGCATTTATTCAAACCGAATGTTTCATAGGATGTGATCCTCTACAGATATGGACAGAAGACAACAAAACAATGGGAAATTTAATGTAAACATCTCGCCAATTTCGCCTGATTTCCGTTTATTGGCTTGTTTGCACTGCAATAATGTGTTGCTGCTTATCGTTATAAGATACGCTGACAATTTCCAGAGCATTCTTCATGTCGTAGACTAGTCTTCTTTCAAAAATACCAGGTGTTTGTCGACAGTCTTCTTGGATGTGTAGACCAAGACTTTCGATGGCGAAAATGGGTGCTACATACACGATTATTTTCAACTGGCTCCACAAATAATAAACCACTGATATTTAAGCCTGGAGAACATGCAGGTCAGCCAATAGATCCTGCACAACCTATCAGTTTGTTCGGAAATCTTTCGATCATGAAATGTGCCAGTACACACAGTCAGTGCATAAACCACACGCGGAGTAAAACTTCAAGAGTACTCAGTCTTCTAAAAGTTCATCAAACTAGTTCTTGAGGAAATATGTTTACGAGAGACACGTTAATTTAAAAACAAAAATAGTTTGATTATATTGTCGCCACGTATTCTTGCTCATACATTGACGCTGAATTGTTGTTCGTGTTGTAATTGACGAATGGTACATGGGTTTATTTCAGCCCAATTATAAAAATTTAGACACCATCTCTGGTGAATCCACTTTGTCGGTAAATAATACGGCTAGCAGAAAAGTCTGATCACCGATAGACATCTGCCGAAACCAAGTATAAAAGTAGACTCTTTGAAGAAAATCATTGTCGTTAATTGCGTGTACTCATTGAACTTAGTACACTGAGAAAAGTAACTGATTCAGTAAACCAAATACTTGTTTGCACAGTGTTTTGAAACGATATTTTATTGGTACAACCAAGCCTCAGTTCCTTCAAATAAATAAATCAAATTTGTTAAAAAGTAAGTAATTTATTTAAATGAATATTGTTTGTGCCAAACAAATATTTCGTTGACCTTGGCCCGCCCCGCACGAGCAGGCGGAAGAGAAGGGCAGAGGAGAGTGGTAAGCCGGGCAGCAAGTAAGTGGGATACTTGAATGACAGTCGAGCGATAATACTACCAGCATTTTCAGTTATGGAGACATTCTGCTGCGATAACCCTTTGTTTGCTCGCCGCTTCTGACCTTCGGTGGATACAATTTCAGCGTTTATCTGAAGAATGCTCTAGATTACTGACCTCGTTATCTCAGCGTGACTCGGGGTGCGTTGAACCTTCCAGATGGTTAGGATAAACGATATAAAAGTGTGACAGGCCACCAAGCCGAGATTTTAGTTGAGTTGAGTTATTGAATGTATGAGTGGCTGAGTTCCGAGCGATAGACGAGCAGCGAGAGAAGTGACCACTGGAAGGGAAATCTATGACAGAGTATCAAGCAGTGAAGAATGCGGCTGGCAGGTTGGCCTATTGGGCTAAATGTGTGAGTGGAATAATTTATAGGCTGTTCGGTAAAGTGAGCAGTTTTAAGGCTCTAGTCACTTATTCCTTTCAGCCATTATTTATCCTTCAACAATATTTTTAAATAAATATTGCCATGTAAGTAATAAACTCAGTGTGTATATTCCACTGCAGTCTGAATTTAACGTCTAAGGCTAAATCAAGTATATTTATTGACTATTATTACAAATGAGAGGGCTTTTAAAGTGCTCACTTTACAGTGAACGGCCTATACAAATGATAGCAACAAATAGACTGAACGTGTGTTAATGATGAGCATGAGAAAAAACTGATTGTAACCAAACAGACATTGAGAAGGACGTTAGAGTTGAAGTAGACATTTTATTTCTCAGTGAGCGCAATATTTAAAGAGTAATAGTAGAGAGATTATTTATTGCTATAAATAAAAGCTGTGCGAATAAATTAAAAATTAAGTTTAGTTATTTTATTTTTATTAAGTCCTCCATCCCTCACGGACTCCGATACGCCCCTCGAGCGTCCATGTAACAATATTACATAAAATTTTTGTGCCCACTAAAAAGATAGGATGATTCATTACCATGTCAATTAAAAATGAGTTGTTTCAGAAAGTGGTCAACTGCAACGAATTAAATGCAGTGATACCTTATGGTTCACAATTATATTCTATTTGTATGCACATCTGTTTCCTTAACTTAGGTTAGCCATTTGACATTTAAGAGTTGCGTCTGTTTTTGCACAAACAGTTGGCTAACGTACAGTAAGCCGAAAAATAAACCAGATCCATGTTCTGATTTAGCAAAAATTACACCTAAATAGAACTAAACATAATTACGCTAGTGAACTACGGAATAAGATAGATAGCAGAAAAGTAACGATATTCCCTTTAGGCGGAATATTCTGGGTGTGAAGCGAGGCGTTCCTTTTGTTTATATTCCAAAGGTTTCACCTGCCTCTTTTTATATTCTGCTTTAAAGGATATTTTCTTGAAACACCAATACACTCGTTCTGTCGGCTGGCAACACCAATACACTCGTTCTGTCGGCTGGCAACACCAATACACTCGTTCTGTCGGCTGGCAACACCAATACACTCGTTCTGTCGGCTGGCAACACCAATACACTCGTTCTGTCGGCTGGCAACACCAATACACTCGTTCTGTCGACTGGCAACACCAATACACTCGTTCTGTCGGCTGGCAGCACCAATACACTCGTTCTGTCGGCTGGCAGCACCAATACACTCGTTCTGTCGGCTGGCAACACCAATACACTCGTTCTGTCGGCTGGCAACACCAATACACTCGTTCTGTCGGCTGGCAGCACCAATACACTCGTTCTGTCGGCTGGCAGCACCAATACACTCGTTCTGTCGGCTGGCAGCACCAATACACTCGTTCTGTCGGCTGGCAGCACCAATACACTCGTTCTGTCGGCTGGCAGCACCAATACACTCGTTCTGTCGGCTGGCAGCACCAATACACTCGTTCTGTCGGCTGGTAACACCAATACACTCGTGTTGTGAGCTGACAACATCATACCCTCGTCGTGTCAGGTGATATGAATAGGCTAATACTATCAACCTGTCAACTGGCAGCAACAGCACTCTCGTCCTGTATTTTGGCAACACCAGTAGTGTAGTTCTGTCTGTTGGCAGCACCAGTAGTGTAGTTCTGTCTGTTGGCAGCACCTCTAGTAACTACGCCAAACGTCTCTCCATAGCACAATACTGTTGTACCGGTCTGGAGACAGAGCGAAGTCTTTTCCGTTTTAACAGTTCGCTGTCACTGTCCTACCATACAGTGTCATCTGAATTGCTACTGCTAAAAAGGAAAGCCTAATCCACAGTCTTATCTAGTAACCACCTCTAGGTTCCTCTACATTTGTTTCTAAACACCTGTGGACTTCTATTCGCGTATTAAAATAACGAGTTTGTGTGCCGTCCTTGCAAAAAGGCGAGAAGTACGATAACCGACGAGCGGTGAGCGGTGAGGCTTGGTAAGCGTGGGCGGGGAGTGAGAACTGATGAGCTGCTGACTCACCATCTCCCAGAGGACAGTCACCTACCACCAGCTCGCTAATTCGATCCCCACGGGTCCAAACGATGGCTCTGGGACCGATAGAAGTCTCACGTAGAGCTCGCAAATCAAGTTACACTAGTCTCCTCCCCCCCCCCCCCCCCCCTTTCGCTGCAGCAGTTGTGAAACAAGGCAGGCGGGCGCTAACTTGGAGAGGCGGCCAGCTGCCTTCCTACCTGGCCGTTGTGTCCGCTAACGAGCCGCGCATGTCTTCATCCTGCACATCAAAGGAGCGGACAGACTTCTATAGTCCTCCTCCAGCTCTCTCACTAAACACGGTCCTTCGCTCAGTTCACGTAATGCTACGTCCATTCGTGTCAGTTTAGAATCTGTTTACAGCATGGCCAGCAATAGGTTAGCTCACGCATAACTAGCTACCTCCATAACTGTGACCTTTCTGGTGGTATATGTTGCTCTTTACTTTAATCAATGTTTTTCATGATTTTATTTTGGTTGACGGCTTCCATGTGGGACGTTATTTCAATATATATTGCATTTCACCGCTTAAGTGAATTACCATTTATATAGACTGATTGTGTGTGTTTCATTTAGCACTTATGAAATAAAACTTTGCAAAATGCCACTACCTTCCTGTGTATATTTCAACAGGTACACTAATGCCCGGTTGCAACATCTTACCCGATTCAAGATCGAATGATCCTCGTGCCGAACCAACGAAATGTCACGCACCAACGAAATTTCATGATTCTGGATCTCCGATTCGTCGATCTTGGTTCCAAAGTGAGATATCGAGATTAAGTATGAGACCAATTTTGCTATTGGTTCGTAATATATGACGTCATGGAAGTAGGCGTATTTTTCACTATAGATAGAACTAGATGTGCGATGTTTTATCTGTTTTAAGTGAATTATTGTTGTACGAATTTTACTGAATATTCAAGTGCGTATAATTTTTTAATTGCCCAAGAAAACAATCGAACGTAGTTCTATCTGTTGGCGTATTTTCAAACTAGATATGTCGACGATGTCTGCCGATCTCGGATCGAGATTTCGAACCGCCAGTTTCGGCGGTTCGAAATGAACTTAATCTCTATCTTGAGTTAAGCTCTGAACTAATGGTGCAACAGTTTTCTGTGTCGATCTTAGATCCGATCTCGGATCGAGTTTCGAACCACGATGGTGCAACCGGGTATAAGTGTAATGAGCCCAGTAAAGTTGGTAACGACAGAGTGAAACCAGTTCTACGTTCCAATTTCGAGTTAAAAGTTTTAGTTAAACATTTTAGAATATTGAAACGATTTTTTGATTTTATTGAAAGTAAAATAAGTGTAAGAATGTGCACATTTGTAAAATATTTACTTTCCTAATAATGTCGCACTTTCAGTTGTCCGACGTAGAATGATGGAGGTATCAGTCTCGAGGCGATGTTAACTGTGCATACTGTATGGCAGAAGAATAAACAATGTGCATAAAAGTATATCTTAAAGACTTTCAAAACTGCTCATTATCTTGAACAGCGTTTGTCCCTTTTTACTCATAGGATTTGAAGTAGCCGCTACAGCACTCTCCCTCCTTCAAGGCAAACCGAGATCGACTCCCAGCTGGGCCGCTCACGGGTGTTTGCATGTGCCGGACTGCCGCGAGTTTTCTCGGGGTATCCTGTTTCCTCCCGCCCTTGCACTCCGGCTCTGCTCCACTTTCACCTCGCTTATCCCTCTCGGCTCTCCACGCCTCGTTAAGAATTGCCAAAACTTCTCCACTCTACTCAAAGGATTGGAAACATTTACAGATGGCATTCTATACAGCGTAAACGTTAGAGGCAAAATCAGTTCTCACGTACGTATTTACAAATACTCTTTCCACCTTGCATAGGAGACGCCTTATTTCGAGCAGTTCTACAGCTCTTATTTATCTTACAAGTTCAAATAGAAATGAAATAGTTAAAACGCTCTTCCCTGTTCTTGGGATTGCTGTAATCAGGTAGCATGCAGGGAAACCTAGTTGCAGTTCGCGCAAGCGTCATTTGTTCATTTTAGACACATGTTGAAAGTGTGTGGATTATAGGAACTTTGTTAAGCCTAAAATAAAATTATCTTTCTTCGTTATGTGTTTAACATATTATAATTTTTACATTATATCGTTTGTCAAACATATTTTTAGACGGCTATAAGATTAAATATACTCAACCTTAAATAAATTTAGAACTGAGAAAAAAATTCACCACGGAATTTTCGGAGGAAAAAATATTTAATTGCCAATGTTCACGCTGTTTTAGGATTTTAATAAGATAATTGCACAATATATCAATTATATACATGTGTATAAATAAAATATCTTAAATCTGTACCAAATAATTTGAGCGTGCCTAGAATTCGTTAGATGTGTTAGTCACAAAAAATACATTATTTCCTATAAATATAAAACCCTGTTCAACTCGTTGGCAGTACTTGCTTGCAAGTTCTATTCCGAAGAAGAAAAAATTTACCCTGAGTATTTTCCTGCATAGTTGACCGTGAAAAGTTGTAGTTTTTGTACGTAAAAAACTAATCGAAATGAGAAATTCGTATTGAAATAAGTTATTTGCTGTTCACAATAAAATTATCATTCTGAAAGCCCTGTTAAGATCTTTTCGTATGTGTGCATGTTGTGTATACTTCCGTCTTATGTAAAATCAACATTTCAATGGGCCTCGTTACTCTGTCCATGTATTTATGTGTCGGTAAAGTGAACCTGTGACACTATTAGAAAAGTAAATATTTTACAAATTTCCTCATTTTTACATTTCGATGTATTACGTAAACCACAAAGCGAAATAAAAATTTTAGTTATCACAGATGTTTACCTAACACTATTTGTTTGACGTAACTACTTTAGATCCATTGTTACCAACTTTACTGAGCGCATATCACTCTGTGCGCCCGTTAAAATATATGCAGGTAGGAGCAGTGACTTTTTGCAAAGCTTCATTCCAAAAATACTCTTATCGTGAACTTGCTAATAATAATCTTAAAATGTAATAACAAAAAAAACTTTTAGTCGCTATTGTTATATTTCTTGTAAATATATTCATTTATCTTATTGCTTCGTCTCAGAGACACTTGTTGAGACGCCATAACGCAAAATCTATGCAAAGTAAAATTTATTTTGATGCAAGGAAAGAAGTGACGGTTACAATTTGGACGGAATTTAGTAGTAAAAATATAAAATAATGAATTTTTTGCTAACCAGTATCCGTAATATACCTTCTTATTATATATATATATATATATATATATATATATATATATATATATATATATATATATATATATCCCATTTCAAACCGTCAAGACACTTAAAATCTCTATAAACTGAGAACGAAACCACTGGAGGACATTCTCGAGCAATAATCACAATGGGCTCTTTATTTCCTACTATGAAGTTCTGTAGTTTCCCACAGACAAGTTGTTTCTAAACTGTCTAATCCAGAAACAAATCACACTGCAAGGCGTTTCATATTAAAATAGTTTATCAACCATAATAACTATCTACAAGCGGCATAGCTTGCCCATGCGAAGACAGTACTCCATTATAACTCGCTGTCATAGTTGCCCCTGAAATGGTAACATTATGAACACTCAACAAACTATACTGACTGACTCTTGGATGCAGCACATGCCTCCAAACGGGAACTGGGTTCGATTCCCGCCTGGAACACTCCCTTCTTTTCGCACATAGGGATCTTGCTTTTATGATGTGTTTGGCCGACGGGTTTTCTCGCGGGTCTCCTGTTTTCCCCGCCCTTGCATCCTACCGCTGTTTCCATACACTCCTAGCTTCACTCTCGGCGGTCCTCAACATCTCTTATAAGCCGCCCAAATATCTCCACGATACTCCTTTTCACTTGTTAATGTTATATATGTTATGGATAATGGGAATTAACAAATGAATAAGTAATTGAACATGCAAGCTGAGGAAAATAATGTAGAATGTTGGGTATTTTATCAACAGAGTATGATTACTTTATTTGGTAATAGTATTAATTATCCAGTGCCCACAAAGGTTTGAAAGTATATGTAGTGGATGTGAGCGTGTAAGTACATAGAGTGTAGGCGCAGGATGTGTGTGTGTGTGTGTGTGTTGCAGGCATGTGTGTTGCAGGCATGTGTTGCAGGCATGTGTGTTGTGTGTTGCAGGCATGTGTGTTGTGTGTTGCAGGCATGTGTGTTGCAGGCATGTGTGTTGCAGGCATGTGTGTTGCAGGCATGTGTGTTGTGTGTTGCAGGCATGTGTGTTGTGTGTTGCAGGTGGCGGAACACTCTTGTCATGGACACAGACCGCGACACCACGAGAGCTGCGCCGAGGACGACTGTCCAGCCTGGCACACTGAACCATGGACAGGGGTTCGTATCTCCTCCCCTAGCCATGAGCTATATAGTAGCAGTAACAAACTTCGCACACCACCTACATTTTCTGCAAAACAACATTTATGTTGCATTTGAAAGGAGAAAGTATGTATATTATAATGCTACTAAATATTTCGTATAATTTACTTATCAAAATAAGTGTTTACCAATTTAAATAACATAAGTTTATAAGTAATAAATATTTACGCGTATTCCCATTCTGGACTCTTCAGAAAGCAAATTTTGTTCAAAAAAATAACATTCGTCAAGTAGGGCAATCGTAATAATTACTATGTAACAAAGATTAGTACTAATGTCAATAAATATTTTTAATAATAGATTTTGTATACATACACATTTCAGTTATAAAAGAAACAACTGTAGTTTAAATGGATCAGTAATTAAAATTTTTGTTTGGGAACATTTTAGTAGCTTTTAATTTCATACAATAGAAGTATTTATTATGATGGCCTTGTTCGACTAAAATGGGTTTTTTTTTTTTTGCAAAAATGTGCTTTCTGAAGCATACGAAATGGAAATATGCTTAACACTTACTAATCTATTTTTAAAACATCTTAATGTGTAAGTTGTATATAAATATTTTAAACTTTTAAAAAAATATGTACAGTTGCTTCAAAAGGTATTTTCATAGCAACATTTGAGAAGCTGTTTATGAAAAATGCTACATATTTAAGTAAACATCTCCTATAATTACTAGTATGCGTAGTATTATGCAGAATGGTCCGCCTAACATGGACACCCTCAAGATTTGCGGTGCGATTGTAGATCACGAGATTAATGGGTTTTTTTTTTTGGTAAATGACTGTACGTACGGGGGCCAGTAATTTACCGCAAAGAGACTATACGTAACATGTTTGGACAGAAATAATTAAACCATATATGATTTTTCCCCTGGAAAGCTATATTTTATTTCATCGATATACAGACATGGACATAAGTATTCGTCCAGCCACTAAGAAATAACCAAATTATTTATTTCTAGAATCCGCAATACAAACAAACAAATACTTCTGATATACAAATATAACTAATCACTTGAACGTATGGACACAGTAATGATGCAATTGTTACGTTCTTCATACATAACAATAAATATTTCTTCTCTCAATAGGAGATTTACGCCGGACAAAAGTACTTGGTATGCCTACCTCGTCTGTGTAACACTTCCCTTAGTCTCTTGCTCGAACTGTGCACCACATTTCCAGTTGTCTCTGCTCCGATATTATGCCATTCCTTCATAAGCTATTCTCTTAGCAGATGTGATTTACTAGAGATGTGCTGTCGTCTTACTCATCACTCCAGAGGTGCTCGATACGATTGAGATCGGGGGACTGTGCTGGGGTTTTTAGGGTGTGGGGCGTATTATAGAACACCCACAGTCGGACAATATCTGCTGTATGTTTGGGGCCGTTGTCGTGCTGGAAATAGTAATCGTTTCCCAAACTCAGTTTCTCTACACTCTTCTTCAAATTATCCTTCAGAATACATAAATAAGCAAATCTGCCCATAGTTCCCTCAATGGAAACCAGTTCCCCGACACCAGACGCGGCTATACACACCCTCCAAGAGCAGTATTGGGCCTCCAAACCAAAACACGACCATCGTTATGAAACCGGTTGAATTTTCTTTCGTCCGAGAAAACAACGCTGTTCCAGAAATCAAGGTCCTTTCCTACACACGCGTTTGCGAACTCTAATGTGCTCTTACGAGTCTTCTTGCTTATGTAGGGCTTATTTCAGGGCAGCCTGGCTCTGTATCCTGACTCTGTACCCTGGCTCTGTATCATGCACGACTGATGAGGCGCCTTATTTCTCGGGGTGTCACTTGCTTTCCGAACTGTTCTCTAATATAAGAGGCTATCGCACTAGATGTAGACGATGTGGGCGACCAACTATTTATATATATATATATATATATATATATATATATATATATATATATATATATTTATATATATATTTATTTATTTATTTATTAACAACTTCGTTTCTTTGAATCACTTAATTATACTCTGCACAGTCTAACGACTTATTTCGGCATAAGAAATCCCTTTACGAGTTAAAATGAGAATCAGCCGCCTCATTTCCACTGTAGTGTTCTTCCCTTTGCAACCCATTTGAACCACTTTTAGCCCACCAGTCACACAATACGGCTTATTTAACATGCCATCAACAACTGAGCGAGACTGGGTGTGGTAGAAAACTGTCCTGTGTCATTTGTTTCCCTGTTCACAGCTTAGTGTACGAATACTTCTGTCCGGAAATAATTGGACATTTCGACACACATTTCTCGTTTTCACACACAAAGACGGTCTTGCTCTTGCGGCTGATCTGTATAACAGGATATCTCTTTAATGTTACCCAAGGGGAATATCTCTTTAATGTTACCCAAGGGGAATAGAGTATGAATACGAAATATTACTAGAGTTATACGTCGCTTACTCTATCATGTTTCCCTGTACGTATACTTACGGCCATGTCTGTATGTAAGTCGTGAAAAGAAGAATTCAGTTGTATAGTATGTGTAATGGAAAGTAACACGGAAACAACAAGAAATAATGTGCAAATATGATTACGATAAGTGGGCCGGTAGTATGGGGCAGGGGACCTGTACTCACAGCTGTAAGCAACACTTGCCGTGACTCATCCTGGTGGACAGCTTCCTTATATCAGCCTAGTGAATACCTTACTGGGACAAGGGCCACATAACGCGATATTGAACAAAGCAGAGCACTGCAGCGGAGGGAAGACGGTAATGTGAGTGCAAGTCTGATATCAATACATTACATTTTACATAGATACTGATGTAATTCAGGAGATTTGTTTCCTAATCATATATGTACTGAGCAAATAGAGTGCGTGCAGATGCACAACAAAAATAGAACGAACTAACCTACGGATATATTAAATCGCATCAGCTAGCATAGTACAAAAGAGCACAGTTATGGTTGAAACGCTTCACATTAGATATTTTCACAGCATGTACTTGCTCTATGTGTTTACCATCGACAGCAATACACATGTGTAAATGCACATGTAAGGAACTACGAGCAGACTTAAGTGTTTCTGGCGTAATGCCTTCTCAAGCTGCCAAAATGCGTTCCTGCGTGCCTTTTGGCGTCGTAGGAATCGTGTTGTACACTATCTTTCAGTATTCCCCACAGGAAAAAATCGAGAGGTGTGAAGCGGGGGAAAGAGTAGGTCATCTTGCAAACACCACCAAGCCCTAACCACGGTCTGGAAACGGTTCATTGAACACTTGCCTCGCCGCCAAAACAAAATGCGCAGGACAATAATCAAGCTGAAACTACACAGTATCACTATGTGCTGTGAGAGTCCCGAGCCTTGCGAGCTGTCCGCAAGGTTGAAGCACGAAGAGATGTGAGACGGACCACGACATAGCTTATGTAAATAGGTGGTCGAAGATACAGCGCTTCAAGAGTTCTCCCTTTATCGTGAATAGCCTATATGTTTGCTATCTGCGTGCAGTGATGTTAGGAAAGGTGTATTTAGGCACTGGTATATTATGCTGAGACGCTTTCTACCTCAAATGCTTCTGGTTGGTACTCTCTGACTCACTCAGCCGTATTGACTAAACAAAATACAAAGCACTAACCCAATGATCGGAGGGGCCTCGGTTTGAAAATTTTTGCATTTGGTACGATACTATTTGAGTTGAACACAAAATTCTTCATGCATTTTACTGTGGAAGGAATACTCAATATTTAATTACACATAGCTGAAGGTAATATTCAACATTGATAAACTCACTAACGGTAATTAGCCTTTCATTTATTCTCACACAATAGTACAACCACCTTCCTAAAACAATATTTAAATGCATTTTGCATACACACTAATAGCATTAATTAAAATTAGCACATGCGTAAAATACTTTACATAGTTTCGTATAAAATCCCACTTGTGTAAAACAGTACCTATTAACCTCGCGTGTTTTTAGGACAAACTTTGTGTGTGAAATATTTTTCTCTTTCATTGCCCACAAACAGGATACTACGTTACAGTCACAATCAAAGTTTAGAGCAAAGAAGGAGAGCCAACCAACTCTCCTTCCTGGTCAGCTGACTTCGTAGACAGCGGCCCAGTACTACAGCCAGCAAGCCGCGCCTTCGTCCAGCACACGAGCCTCACACAACCAACTCTCCTTCCTGGTCAGCTGACTTCGTAGACAGCGGCCCAGTACTACAGCCAGCAAGCCGCGCCTTCGTCCAGCACACGAGCCTCACACAACCAACTCTCCTTCCTGGTCAGCTGACTTCGTAGACAGCGGCCCAGTACTACAGCCAGCAAGCCGCGCCTTCGTCCAGCACACAAGCCTCACACAACCAACTCTCATTCCTGGTCAGCTGACTTCGTAGACAGCGGCCCAGTACTACAACCAACAAGCCAGGCACGATCTCGCGACAACATTTTTGTCGGAGCTCCTCAAAATTACAACCTACCGCGGTCGTGTATCACACCTCACTGCTTCCCAGACCAACCGCACCGCCTCTTCCGCGCCACCAGTGCCCTCAAACGGCAGCTCCCACAAACACACACGTAACTAGAGAACTTTAGAAATACTAAACGGATGATACAATACAAAATCTATTTCAAGCAATATTTTAATTTCGCAAATACAAAATATTGATTTTAAAATCCGCTAATTAAGAATAATAAATATACTTCACGACTGCATAACAAATAGTATAAAAATATTTTACCCTAGTGGGCAACACAGTAAATGGACAGCAGCCAACTTAAGAAAACGGCCACCAGGAACAAAAAAAAATTAAACTGGTGACTATCAGCTCGTGATAAGGCTACCGAATAAGTGCCATGCTCGTGTTTATTTAACTTGTATTTAAGACTGCTGTAGCTTATCGTTATTTTGTACAGGTCTCGATAAAAAAGCAAAATTGAGATCGGCATGCGTGCTATAAGAGGCAATTCAGGAGTTTTATGTCTTGAAGAAAGTGTGCGCAAACTGATAGGTTGTAAGCGGAGCCCGCTATCTCTCGAGATATAACTGCAACTATGTTTCATCTGGACACGGTGTGATGACAAGCGGCGATTGTTGATAGAACTTGCTCGTATAGTAGCGTAGCGCACCATGATTTCCTTACGAAAATGAGAGTAGATCCGAAGGTAAAGATGTATTTTATCTTGACGAGTCGTGGGTGGACTCAAATTTGACATTCCAGACGTGCAGGGTTAGAAAAAATTACTTCAAGGTAATAATAAGAGATGCAAACAGCAATGAGAGAAAATCGAGCAAAAAATGTGTTATTTAGTTGCCCTAACGAAATATATTGTTGAGCTAACAAAATTTGAAAAGCAACAAAATTACTTTTGTTCGTCTAAAAAATTTATGTTTGAATAAACAAAATCTCTGTTGGGCTAAAAAAAAAGACTGCCAACTAAATATTTTGTTGAATCAACTGTATATAATTTGTTTGGCCACTCATTTGACTGACTTCGATCGAAAATACAGCTCGAGAGTTTGTAAGTATTTTTGTAACAATTAGGATAGTAACTGTGTTTGTTAGTGTATATGTTTATGCTTAACAATCGTATAAAAATAGTAATAAAACAATACAACCAGAAACTGACAAGTAAAGCTGTAGAACTTGAAATATTAGTTTACACAGGTTGCCCAGTATATATCTTTATATATATAATTCTTCTGTGCGTGTGTATGTCGCTGAACTCCTCCTAAACGGCTGGACCGATTTTGATGAAATTTTGTGTGTGTGTTCAAGTGGATTCGAGAATGGTTTAGATTCACAATTAGGTCCACTACAAAGGTTTTTTTAATAAATTTATTATTTATAAGTTAATGTTGATCTTTGAATGTTTTACATCGATAGGTCGAATTGTGGCAACTGTAGATGTGATGACGTCAGGTATTGTAATAACTTTTTTAATAAGAATTTTCATCAAAACGGTCCAGATTGTTACAACTTATTAAAAAAAGTTTGAAATTTTCGGGTTTAAGACATATGTACAGGACGACGTCTGTCGGGTCCGCTAGCACTATATATATATATATATATATATATATATATATATATATATATGTATATATATATATATATATATATATATATATATATATATGTATATATATATATATATATATATATATATATATATATATATATATATATATGTATATATATATATATGTATATATATATATATGTATATATATATATATATATATATATATATGTATATATCTAAAAAAATTCCGGCGTCATCAGTTGTCACATTAGCTGAGATTACTAAGGCGTAGCGTGCGGTAGACAGTGGCTGAGCGGTTAGCCTGCTTACCTCTCACCAAGGCGAATTGGGTTCAACTCCCGGTCGGGTCACTGGATTTTCGCAAGTGGGAATAGTGTCGGACGATGCCGTTGGTCGGAGGGTTTTCTAGGGGATCTCCCGTCCTTTCATTCTGGCGCCGCTCGATACTCACCTCAATCACCCTCATCGGCTCTCAAGATCTCTATGTTAAGAGCCGTCCAAATATATTCATACACTTTGTTGTGATGTACATGTATTGCCTTGAAAAGCCATTTTTTCTAAGGATCGTTTTTTTCTTCGTAAAAGTATGCACAGTTCTGGGTATGTACTTATTGTTTCTTATTTTTCCCATGCCCATTTTAAATCGAGACATTACAATGTGTTATGCTCGGGCGCATCTTCAAGAAGTGGTTCTTACCTGAGAACTGCGGTACTTTGATATTCCGAACGACCAGTATGAGCAAACTATACATATCCAAATCCTGTTTCACTGTCGTGAATTACTGTGAATTTAATTGAATGTCACGGTATATTTCCTAAGCAAATAAAACCTCTGCTTATTTGATCAATTCGCTTTTAACCGTATTTGACTACAAGCTATAAATAAAAATTCGTTGGCGTCATGTTTGTTTTCGCGAACATGTGATAGAACATGCCCAACAGTGCATAGTCGGGAATTACATCGGGTTAAAAAAAAACTGCTCTCAGTCGCCGCTTAATATTTCTATTGCGTCCAATTTGCCCGCAGCGTGGAGGAGGCTAAGTGTTGAAGCAACTCAATTAGCGACAACGCGAGTCAATGCGTGTGTGCTGATGGAGGTGGTATCGACCGCGTGTTTGTTGTATGCCAACTGGCTGGCAGGCAGAGCTGTTCCACACTGTTTACGAGTTCGCTACAGATTATATATAACACGTATAGCAAGCAGAAGTAGTAGGGTAGAGCAACATGCTCTGCCTGCTACCACAACACAAATACTCTGTAGCAAGGGCTTGGAATATCAACGCCTCAGCTGGGATTACTATAGGTTGAAGTTAAGTAAAGCAACTGTCTATGGAGCATTGCACCCGACTATACAATGTGAACAACTCATATAATCTGTAAAAATAGTATACTTTTTTTTTTTTTACAAAATTAAAGCGCATTTCCATTCTGTGTGCTTCGGAAAGCAGAATTTGCAATAAAATCTCAGTAATGGTTTATCGTCATAATGCATAATGTTCACTATGCTTGAGTGTAAGAGAATTTTAATAATAATGCAGGAAATAATTTCTATAATCATTTTTATCTGCATCCATTCGTCACAAACATTTATGGCTGAAACTGGCGTCAATAAAGTTAGGTATTAAATTGATATGATGCATTATTACTATTATTTTACTGCACGTAATCACAGTAAATTAATATTATGAAAACTTTCTTGACGAAGATTCTCTTTTAAATTATTCTTTCCGAAGCATCCAGAATGGAATCGCGCTTAAATTTTGTTAAAAATTTAAACTATTTTAATCGATTATTTTTTACATTTAAAAGTATATTTTGTAAGATATTTTATAATGTTGCAAAATAAATTCATTCTTCTTTCATATACGTAGTAAATATAACTTTACTGACAATTTTTATGGTGTCTGTAGTACTTTTATACGAGTTCTTGACGTTGTATAGTCGGGTGCAGTGCTCCATAGGCAGTTGCTTTACTTCAACCTTAAGATGAGGGTAACTTGGGGGCTATTAACTGGAACTATGTTTGTACACATACTCTGAAGTAAAACTACGGAATTAAATAGTTTGATAATGTTTGCTGACAGTAACGTAAATATTGTATGTGTTTTACTCAGAGCTACTGCATGTCCAAACTAAATTCTTTGAATTCCAAATTACCCCAGCTGACGGTATGAAACTAAATATAAGATAAATCGTAATTGAAAATGCCCGATATGAATGTTTAAACAGCTCATTATGTTGCCACTTTGCTCGTAAGCGTAGTAATATTCAAAATCTACTATAACAGGAAATTTATATACTTTACCTAAAGTAAATTTTGAAACAATTTTTTTTTTATTTCAGTGCTATCCTTTCAAAAACTGCTTCCTCTCTATTTAGGTGTTGAAGTATGGCCGACAAAGGGTCATACTTTTTTTTACAAATCTTATTTTCCACATATTCCTTTGTCTGTATCAAAAAACAAGACATAGTGATTTGTTAACTTAATTCCTATGCATATGTAATGGCGCGATACTAACTTTAGCGTCTGCGCTTAGTAGCAATAAACATATTAATTAAATATTTAATATTCCTGCAAATATTAAATTTTCCCAAATTGGAGTAACGCTTATAGAATTACATCACATAGAAAATCATAAAGGATGAATAATATGTTAAGCAAATGGAATTACATTTTTAAATATGTACATAAGTGGGAGTGCAGTTGCCAATATTCAAAACTGTTAACCGTAATCAGATAGACTAAGCTCTGTACGCTAATTAACTGGTGAAAATACTCGTGAGTGGGTGAGTGAAGAGATTTGGACAGCTCTTAACATAGAGGTCTTGAGAGCCGATGTGGGTGTAATATGAGAGTGGAGAAGCGCCGGAATGAAAGGGTGCTTGAAACGGGAGATCCCCGGGAAAACCCGCCGACCAACGGCATCGTCTGGCACGATTCCCACATGCGAAAATCCGGAGTGACCCGGCCGGGGATTGAAACCGAATCTCCTTGGTGGGAGGACAAAGTTCGTGAATGTGATTTCAGGTGACAATATCGGTTCAGTGACGTGTAGCACACTTTATATAAATTCGTATATGTCATTGGCGGAAAAGATAGGGGAAAAATTTATAATATTCCATCCCAGTATCACTGAAGCAAAAATAATGTGGTTACTCATAAGAATACAGGTGAGTTTTGTCTCATTCGTGTACAAAATTCGCTACAATTGTTACGATTTAAAGAAAAAAATTTCAACATTTTGTTGTCTATTGCTCGTACAAACACCGCGGAGAAAAACTAACGTTTGTCGTTTTCGGCAAATATGTTCTGTAAATCTGTGAACATTCTATTCTTCTTAGCTACTTTGACTATACTGGGTGAACAATTCCTCAAGATCAGAAAAGTAGGATTTGTGTTGCAAATGGAAGAAGAAAGTTTATATTTTGCAACAGTATAATTTACCTATGCAAATGCCTTCAAACTCTACACCAAATCAGGTGCAATTAGTAAACACACACTATAGTAAACCATGTTGGCAGGATCTCAAGCTAGCATTGAGCAAACACACACTATAGTAAACGATATTGGCAGGATCTCAAGCTAGCATTGAGCAAACACACTATAGTAAACGATATTGGCAGGATCTCAAGCTAGCATTGAGCTAACGGACACTATAGTAAACGATATTGGCAGGATCTCAAAGGTAGCAATTAACAGCGCACACTAAATTTCAATTAAACACATTTTATTTTATAAAATATTCTTCAAATCTTAATAATGGCAGTAATTGCTTGAAAAAAACCTAGTACAGCCTTTAATAATACCTTTTCTCCAAAGTGAACTTGGTTAAAAATACGACGGGTGCTCTTAAATATTTCAAGTACAGAAAGGACATTCTCACCAACGAATCAATTAAAATTACAATTGCTTTGATAATACACGGAACAGGTAATCCTTGTCTATATTACAATTCAATAGCACATAAAACTGTGCCTAAAGCAACTAAACCTATATTTATACTTTACCACAATAGCGAGAAAAGTGCTAAGGCGCGTTCACGCCTGAACGATTGGCAGCCTTAAAAGGTGCAGTGCTAGCCTAAAACCATAATCTCAAGCGCTGTAAATGCCTTTGAACTGACAAATATTAAACGGGCTTGTACATAAAGCCCTAACAAAGTAATTTAAATATAAATTCCACTCAAAGGTCGAGATTTTAGTGTGAATCCTGCTGTTCACTTTTAATTCGCGAGTTGCACGAACGGACGGGACACGCCGCCGGCTTTTACGTCGTGTCAAATTGCCGAGAAACAATTACTCAACTCATGAGCACAAGCATCAAGTAGGGGACTAGAATTAACATTGACTAATCTTGCTAAAATTGTCAAAATGCAATTTAAAAAATCGTCCAAAAGGATGGTGAAAAATTACAGCAAATATTAAGTGCTCAAACCCCAAACACCGGAAAATTCTACAAGTGACTAAAATTCATGTGCATTAATATTCCAACTAATACTCAACAAATTGAAATCCTTAAAAGACAACACTATCATTATAATAAGTGGAAAAGGCGGCGGCGTGCAGCCCTACAAGCGCCTAATCTGCACGACACATTAAAATGTAACTTATAAAGCCGTAGCTGACACGACCTCGCTAGCGGCGCCTGACTAAACCGAAAATATACTAGCAGGCCGAACAAAGCCCTAGGAAGTAACTTAGGTACACCAAACATAATATTAAAAGATCTCTGTCCAGTCGAGTAGTGAGCTGACGACGCAGATCAAATAGGAACTAGGCTCGTGGCAAATGGGGCTAAATGTTAAACGAGCCATTTCATTTCTCAAAAACTAACAAATGCACTGTTCTAAACACACTTAAGAAATATTAAAACGTATCTACAAAGCTCCAAAATGAGTAACATACCCAAAATTCAATACGAACTAACAATCTACTTAAATAACTACATTGCAAAATCACTAAAGGCCACACAAAGCACTACGCCCTCAACTCACTACAATTATTTACGCCTCTCACCCGGCATTACAAGAATATTACTTACACTGAATATTAAATACAAATCAGATGTTACTTTAGTATTAGTTGTACTGATGGAGGTGCGTCGCAGAAACTCGACCTATCGTAGTAGCATTATGAAGACCAGCTGAGTGTTACTTGCAAGGGCAAGAGACAGACAAGAAGTGACACCCGAATGTTCGCTTACAAACATCTAAGCTTGAGCATGTGACGCTAGGAATGTGGAAAGGGGAAGGGGGAGGGGTAGAGGGAGAAGCAAGGAGAAGAGAAGGGGAACGAGAGCGTTACAAAGAGGTCGGCTCGGGCTCTGTCTACGTGCGGGAAACGACGATACTACATAGAGGGCGCTAATATCGGTCCAATAACAAAATGATGCTGAAAAGTACGTAGTTATTTGGCTGCGCCTAGCAAACTACAGCCGAACAAAGTTCCAATTAACGCACGCAAACGCTCAAGCGTTGCAACTCTATTAATAAGAGTCAATTTTCAATCATAATTTAAGAATACTTTCATTCTGGATGCTTCAAAAAATTACATTTGACAAAAAGAATCATATAATTATAATTTACTTTAATTTTATGTAATAAAATTAGTAATAGTGTTTACAAATTTTTTTATAATTAATTTTAGTCCCATAACTTACACTTTTTGTAACTTAATTGAGGGAGAAAAAAATTTTACAGTCACCATTACACATTTTGTATTGCATACGATCAGAGTAATTATTGTCATTGTCTTGTTTGATGATGGTATTGATGCAAAATATCCTTTCTGGAACATATCCCTCCAGGGTGGCTGCCAATGGACCACTGCACCTAGCTGTTCAACATAAGGAGCTCGTGAATAAATAGTACACACGCTACCAAAATTGAGAGAAGAGTACGATATATGTTACATGTATAAGAAAAAAGGATATGCTTTGTAATATTAAGTTTTTTGCTAGAATTAAATTATTTAAATTACCCAAAAGTGCTCAGTGTAGGGAGAAGAGTCTTTAGTGGGGATATGTAACTGGGAACTAGATGTGAAGTATATAGTTAGTAGAGGTAATAAGGTAGTTCGGAAGCATGATACAAATGTTGCAGTGTTCAGTGTCGTGCGGCGAGGGCTACCAGACGAGGGCGGTGCACTGTAGGGATGCCGCGGGTTCGGCCAGTGTCCTGTGCGGGCTCACGTCAAAGCCAACTGCCATGCAACCCTGTAGGACCGGCATACACTGTCCTGCGCGCCGTCCCACATCTTACTACGACTCAGGTCAGCCTCCACTGCCGCCACTCCCGATACCTCAACAACAAGTCCTAATTATGTTCTAGTTTTTTGCCATTACATTATTTTTCGTTATGGTATGAAATGTATGACAGTGGAGGAAAATAACTCGTTAAAAAATATGAAAATAGCTATGGGAAAATTTTAATTCATATATTTTTCATAGAAATCTCAAAAATGACCAAAATTAAGAGTACGAAATAATTGCTAATACGATGTGATATCAAAAAGTTTTGAGACTAGCTCTGTTTACCATAAAGTGCTCTATTTATCTATGTTTACATACTTTCCCTTTCAAAAGTATTCCCTTGCACAGCTATAGAGCCTCTTCCCAGCTGTCGTGTCACTTCTGGAATGTGACCTGGAAGTTTTCTTCTCAAAGTGTGTCAAGCATATTCTGCAATTCGCGTGTATCTCCTCAATGCTGGATCATTTCCGGTAGGTGTATGGGTGCGCCCCTGAAACAAAGAAACAATCTTCCCAGTGGAAGAGCTCATCGTTTCCACGGCAAAAAAAGACGAGCAGATCCGCAGCTCGACCAAGTGCATGCTCATTGTCTTTTTCGACACTCGCGGCTTTTGTGCATTGAGAACTGTCCGAGGGGGCCAGACCGTCATTTAGTGCGCTCTGCTGCCAGGTTTTAAGGCGTCTGAGGGAAGACACGAGGCGAAAGCGTCCGGATGTGTGGCGCGCCAGAAACTAGATGCTCCGTGACAACAACGCACACTGCCACCAAACTATTGCGCCGGAAACAAGATGGCAGTGCTTCCACACACATCCTACTCGCCAAATTTGTCTCCTGCGGACTTCGCCGTATTATTCCTAAAGGTAAAGATCCAGTTCATAAGTCTCCATCCTGACACAACTGCGGAGATCCAGCGAGAATCTAACACTTCGGGACAGAGACTTGCAGCTCATATTCCAGAAGTGACAAGAAAGCTAGGGGAGCGCTGTATTGTTATGCAGTGGTACTATTTTGAAAGCTATAGTGTGTGAATGTAGATAGATAAAGTACTTTCGTGCGAACAGATTTAGATGTATAACTTTTTGATACCATCGTATGAGTTGGCACCAAAAAGTTTAAAAACTAACTTTGTTCACAAGAAAGAACTTTATTATTGTATGTTTAAATTTATGTTTATACGCTTTTACCTAATCGTATTGTTTAAATGTCATGAATCATAATTATTTTTTAAAGTTATTATGTGATTCTGCCCTATTCAATTTCAACTTTTGAAATAAAATTTAACATTAAAGTAACTAGCAGTTAACTTTTACTTCAAGTGAACCAAGTGCTGAGATTCAAAGAAATTGCGACAGTGCGATCCTGTCGCTTGAACAAACACTTGAAATAAAACTACTCTTTCTGTAAAAAAAATTTGTAATTTATATAAATTAAGGTTTTTAAGTTAAAATTCTTATATTTATGCTAAAAATTACAATACAGTGTATTTTCAAATAACAACAGGTTTTACTGTGATATTATCGATATCGTATTACGAACTTATTAAATATCATAAAAATCTCAAGTAAAAAATGTGAATTATTAACGATTTTCGATTTGTATTCAAACAGATATACAGTAAAACCCTCTTAAGAAATTTCCTTCCTTATAGGTTCACTAATGTTATACCTTGTCTATTTACACATGTATAAGAATACATGTGTAAATATGTATGGGTTTTGTTCAGTGCCTTCAGTATGGGCTTAACAGGTGGAGGAAGTTAGATATCGGGTTGCATTGGGACCAGTGTAGCAGCTGGTACCATGTTGGCTGTATAGGGATCAGGGAGGAGGAACTGGGATCACTACAGGAACATGAGTGGAAGTGTGAGGAATGTGCTGAGGGGAAGCTTTGTAGAGGGTGTGCCAGTGACAAGGATGGAAGTGGCTAAGGAGGAGAGGTGGAAAGGGGAGATGGTAGAATTGATGAGCAGGAAAGAGAGGGAAATTATGCATAGGATTGAGAGGATGGAGGAAAAGGTCAGGCATGGGATGGGTAAGTGTAGAGTAGAAATAAGGGCGGAGAAGTTAGAGGAGGAATTGAAAGACATAAAGGGGATGCTAAGGAAAATGCAAGCTAGTCCACAGGAGGAAAAACTGAGAAGGTAGGAAGGGTTAGGCAGAATGCGAGTAGGGCTGCAGAAGGAATTCCAGGACGAAAGGCAGAGGAGAAGGGAGGCAGAGACAGAGGTAGTAAGATTAATGAGAAGGATAGAGGAGCTGGCGGCAGTAGAAAGGGATAAGGCAGTAGGAGACATAAGGCAGCAAATAAGATTAGAGGAGCGGGAAATAGTAGCAAGGGATAGGGTGATAGTAGTAGGCAGGAAGCAATTAGGAATAGAGGAACGGGAAACAGTAAAAAGGGAACAGGCAGCGGTGGAAGGTAGTAATCAGTATATAGGGATATGCAGGTGGGTGGAAGAGCCACAAAGCAGGAACAGGTTTGAGGAAATGAGCCAGAGGTAGTTGTTCTGAGCAGCTCTATTGTAAAGGAGGTGGAGCTGAAGGAAGTCAGGAAAGTAATTACATATGAAACTGGGTTTGGGAGTGCAAAAATCAGGGATTTGGAGGAAAGAGTTAACAGTATGAGAGTTAGCAGGGAAGCTAAGGTTGTTTTAATTCATGTGGGAGGAAATGACCTGGCTCGAAAGGAGGTGGGGCAGGTGATAAAGCAGGACCTCAAGGGATTGCTGAGGAAAGTGCGGGAGAAGTTCCCAAGAGCTAGGGCAGTAGTCAGTGGCCTGCTGGTTAGGAAAGGAGTATCCAATTGGAAGGCAGTGGCTGTGAGTGAGGTATATGAGAGGGTGTGCAGGGATTTTGGGGCTACATTTATAGATAGTAGGAAATGGATAGGCTGGGAAAGTGTAGAGAGGGAGGGATCAGGTTCATCTGACAGAACAGGGAAAGAGGATTCTAGGTGACCTGCTAGGTAGAGAAGTAGCTGGCTGCATGGAGAGGGTCAGGGCAGAGCAGCAATTGTTGAAATAGCAATCAGTTAGAAGCAAGGAAACAGAAGTGACTAGAAATGGAGAGGATAGCATTATTGAGGCCGCAGGGGTGGGGATAGGGGGTTAGCAATATAGGATGGTAAAACAGTGTGCTAGTATAAAGATAATGGTGGTGAACTGTAGGAGTGTATACAACAAGCTGGAGGGCTTCTGGGGAAAGGTTGAAGGATATGGGGCGGATATAGCAGTAGCTATGGAAACTTGGCTTACTGAGAAAATGCTGGACTTTGAATATAGGCACGATAAGTTCACCATCTTCAGAAGAGACAGGGATGGGAGATGAATAATGGTGTGTGTAAGGAAAGGGCTAAAAGGGGCGGTAGAATGGGTTAGTGAGGATGTCGAGGTAATGGACATTAAATTAAGTGATGGTAGTAATAGTAATATTACTTTGCTGGCAGCGTATAGACCACCAGGACAGGGATGGCAGGAAATTGAGATGATCAAGGAGAGGGTCGATAGACTAAAGGACAGGCAGTGGGTTGTTGTAGCAGGGAATTTGAATATGCCAGGGGTGAAATGGGTAGAGGGTGCAGAAGGAAAGGGTAGCATGATACAGAGAATGGCAGCACAGTTAGTCAACAGTGGATTAGTCCAGCTATTAGAAACACCTACAAGACGGAATGAGCAGGGTGTTGGGTCAGTGCTGGATGTGGTGTTAGTCAGACGTGGGAATGCTGTAGTTGATGCAGCAGTATTGGATGGTATAAACGTCCATCATATCCCAGTTGTGGACATTGGGATTGGCAGGATGTGAGAAGAACAAATGGCAGAAAGGTTGGTGTAGCAGTATGGGAGATGAGACAAGAAGGGGGTAGAAATATTCCTGAGAGATAAGTTTGAAAAATGGCATATGGAGAAAATTGTGGAACATTTATGGAAGGAGTTATATGAATAATAGAGGTTATGTAGGAGAAATTTGTGCCAAAGAAAAGATTACAGACTGGGGGAGATCCTCCATATTATGGACAGGAGATTTTAGAAATGAAGAGGAAGTTTAGAAAATTATGTACCAAGTGGAGAAATGTAGGGATGATAAGATCTAATTAAATGATGAAACAGATGCGTAGGGAGCTTGAAAAGTACAGCCAATTTTAGAATATGCTGCGGCAGTATGGGACCCATACGTGGAGGTGGAGGTGCGAGAGTTGGAAAAGGTGCAGAGAAAGGCAGCAAGATGGGTGAAGGGTAGGTGGAGAAGGCAGGAGCAGGATGATGAGGAATAATGAAGCTAAGGCCATCCGTGATGAAATAAATGAGGTGGAGCTCATTAAAGGACAGGAGAAAAGTTGAATGGCTAGTCAGGATGTACAGGATGGTGAATGAAGATGGAGGATGGGGAGTGCTGCACTGTAAGCTAAGTAAGGAGGTGTTTAGAGGAAGAGGAAACAGCAGTGAAAAGCTTCAGAGGGTGTGAAGGAGAATGGAGCAGGGTAAGCAGTCCATGCGTGTGAGGTCTGCGAGGGAGTGGAATATGTTGAGGGAGGAATTGGTATCTGTGAGGGGGGTTGGTAAGTTCAGGAAGGGAGTGGAAGAGGAGTTGATTGGGTGAGGAAGAGGTGAGAGAGCTCGCTACTGGGCGGTAGCCTAATTGCGAGTGTGTGTATTATTATTATACATTTAATTCCGTCAGTTGTGTAAATGACGTTGGTCCTTGTATGAAGTGAGGGTGTATATGGTTAAGTGCAGTGAGGACTGTGTGTTCCAGGCGAGGGCATGGTGGAACACGTGCCACATGGACACACGCAGCCGCTGGTGCAGCCCTATCCTCCCAGTCCGTCCAGGGCCACCGCCCAGAGGCTTGTGGGACAGCACATCGTGCCCTCAGAGTCCACGTGAGTCCACCGCCACCTTGCCCTGCCCTTCATACCTCGTCACCTTCACTCACCCACACTATTCTCTTCCTCTGGGTTTTTGCAAGTCCTCGTCCCATCCACACTATTGAAGACACTAGTGGACAAAGGTTCTATGTTACAAAATCCAAGTTCTGTCACAGGCAGAATTGTATAACGTAACCCTTTCATCCATTTGTGAGTTAGGAGACTCATTACATTTCTGACATTTCCGATGACATTATGTGAAAGATAGTTACCTAATATTTGTATTCATTGCGGAAAAATTGATTGTTTACAAGTTATAACAAAACATGTTCATTCTCTCGTGTCTTCAGTTGTGTATATTAATCATAAGAAGGTTATCTTTAGCTATTGCTATGCTCTGTGATGGTCAGTGTCCAATGATCTTCCCTGTGGCTAACTGACATCTAAACCTTGCTACTGCACTAGATTATGTCGGCTATGGTCGAGTGCAAAGCTTATAACAGCATGGTTGTGATAAGTGATAGCGAGACAAGTGATGTTTAGTCATAAGTACAGCATGCCTCACAAAGTTTGGTATTGGCATCACTCGACTCCATAAATTGATAAACGGGATTATTGCAAGGTGTTGATAAGTCCTTAAATTAACCCAGGTTTTGGGAAGTATTTTAAATCTCGAGTAATAGTAGAACACGCAAAATTAAAATATCTGCATGACTTTGAGTAAAAAAAACTGTAGGCTGATACTTTTTTTGTGTAAATTGGCCTGTGTTCTTCTATAGAAGTTCATTAATGTGTGGAAATCAATGCACAGAAGCTTCCAAAGGGTGCAGAATATTGCTGAAAATCTCTTATAATTGAAAATGCTACCTGTAGCATTTGTGACACGTGAAGTTTCTGGCAACCCTGAACTGACAAGATGCTTGTTGCCCATCTCACTGCTCTGAAAATGGGTGGTATCCTTAACATCCACCCACAAATCCTAGGCTTTGACAGGTAGGTAACTTAGTCCTTCAGATAGAACATTTCATTTCTTGATAAGTTCTTGGAAAGTCCTAGGATCTACATATCAGATGTTCGTAACACTTGAAGAAATAATTACAACCTTAACCTTTACACGAAACATACCCCTAGAGTCTAAATCTGCATCTTTGTACAATATTAAAATCGTGTAGTTTGTATTCGTTTGTAAATAATATCGTCATATAAAGGCGCGACTTCGCTTCGCTAATCTACTATAGTAGCTTTGTTTTTTAAGTTTACTTTACAAAATCTTTATTCGGCGAGAAAGGAAAAAATCCGCCAAGTTTTAGTAACCCGATTCCTAGCCAAAAAGAAAATACGCGAGTGGTATTGTTAATGCACATTGCAGTAAATTGAATTTATAAGCAAACATTACTCTACTGGAAGGTAAAGTTCTAAATAAGCACATAATACACATTATCATATAAAAAGAAAATAATATTAATAAACATTTGCACAAACTGTTCAATTGAAATTGTTCGGCCAATAGATTGTGTGGGATGGCTACCAGCGTGCTGCAGGGATAACTGCAAGCTCTTCCTGCTGTAGGAGAGGTCCAATGGCAGAGCCGTGTGGGAGGATAGCCTTCATACACGGTACACGAGGCACAAAGAAGGCATTTTAAACGACAGTGTCTACGACTAGTCCGTGACGTGGCATAACCAGCGTCACTTCACATAAAGATGGACATCTTTCATCTCCTTATGGAAAGTTTTTTAACGCCCTCCAATCAGACCGCGACTCGTCACAGGTATCACTGTCGTCAAGCGAGATCTGTTTAGCCTAGATGAAAAAAAATTGTAAATTTACTCACTGTGTAGCTGGAATATATTTGCAAGCCATAAATAAATTTGAGTTCACATCAAACAATTTGTTGTGTCTCTGTCTTATGTGCCCTCTAAAAACCAAAACAGTGAAAGACAATAGATCAAACCCAAGGAGACACACTTTCCATACCCGCAAAACTGCTACCGTTTACTCAAAGTCGATTGTGGAGGGCTATAACTACCCAGCTCTCAGCACCTCCACAGGGGGTAGAAAATATGTCCCTCTGAGAACTCATAGTAAGCTATGTAGCTCAACACAAGAAGTGCAGCGTACCGCGAAAACAAGCCGAGACGAGTGTGCAGTACTGGGTCAGTAAACGTTAAAGAGATGGCCGGACCAGTATTCAGTACAGCATAACATACTTAAAAATAAAGTATATGTGTTCAATGATTTGGCTTATAACATATCACACATAAGACACTTTGTAAATAGTGGAATAATCTTTCACTATGGTTTATGGTCTCAGGTTATGAATTACTATTTTTTTAAAAAGATATGAAATCTTTGCGTCGGAAGGACAACAAGATTTATTGTAATTTCTCTGTTTTGAGCATATCAATTAGGTTTTCACATCATTAGGCATTAAATATATTGTCTCTGTAGATTAAGATCAATTGTGTGTGTATGCATATATATATATATATATATATATATATATATATATATATATATATAAACTTAGTTGCTCAGGTTTTGTAAAAAGCACTTAATAATTATTATAAAGTCTACTAGATTAAAAATAACAAATCGGGATCCCGAGAAAATTTATTTTCCTATTTGAGAAGACCAAATTCCTCACAGCGATCTTGCCAAGCAAGGTTTTGTTAAGGACACAAGTCCTTGTGCAAAAATTTATATTTTTTTGTTACATACTGAACATTATTGGCATGACAAAAGAACTAAACAAATAGCATTAATTTATCAAAGTTCATGGTGAAAGGGGCTGCAGGGAGAAGCAGAGTCCAAAACGATGTTTCAATGTCGGGTTCAAGGTGTTAGTATAAAATTTCCATGCTTAGCAGAAATTTTAAAAAATGGCCTGTTTTGAAGAATTCAAGCTTCGCCCGCAGCTAGGACGATGCTGGGATGGCCGAAAATTACATCAGGAGGAGGATGCCACACCTCATTATTAAACTACTAAACCGAATCACTCAAGGCTTGCTTCATGTCTAGACTGATAGCCTGCAATCGCTGCGGGAACAATTATTACACAAAATAAGCATTTCCCACAACAACAAACTGTAAGAAACATTGACGGGAAAATGAGCAACAACTTAAACTCACCTTTCGCGGTCAAAAGAGATGTTTACCACATAATAATGGAAATCAAGAGAGAGAAGAGAAAATTATCCAGACTGTTGTACATGATCGTCAAGTCGCGAAGAAATGGCATTTCGGAAGTCGTCATGGCCAAGAATCGATTCATGAAGTAGCACAATCGATATATATATATATATATATAACATTAAAGTTATTTACTAACATGTGTCATTTTATCACACTTAAAATTTGTAAAATGGAAAACTTAGTTAAAACTGCTTATTACACACAATAGATAATTATTTCTCTGTCATTACTACACAACATTTCTATAATTTATACTTATACAAAATTAACTTTCAAAGATAGTGACAAAATGGTTGGTGACAAAACCATTTCACAGAAATGGAACATATTCACCGCTTTACAGTTTGTTTATCAAAACGAGAAGAATTTAATAGAGCACCAACGGACATACACGTTAATTATACAACTTTTTAATTATATTACTAAACGTAGTAATAGGTAACAAAATGACAACTCTGTTGGACTCTTTTTTTTTTTTTTTTTTTTTTTAAACAGGTTATTTAGAACTTACAGGAAATTAATAAAATTTTAAATCTTACCGAATTACACATATATATATATAGCGAAATATTACAACATCTATAACTGGATACAAGTACAAAAAATTAATGGCACAGGTACTTAATGTGGATAAGTAAACGTACATGGAAAAATCACAAAATAAAAAAAATTGCTGAAACTGAATACTGAAGTTTTGCCCCATAGACCAACCAATATTATTCCAGAAAGGAATACACATTACGAAAGTCACTAAAAGGTAAAGATTGAAAGCATTTTCCTAACAAGGCGTGAGATAATAATCTTGAAGCAGCTGAGTGAGAGGGAGGGAAGGTAGGGGAGGGCTCTCACCGCTGGAGGGAGGGAAACCACGTGACACTGCTGGCTAGCTTTGTACACACCATACTTATAACATCGCTCTCTACTACCGCGCTGTTAAATACCACGCTCCGTGACTTGCGTATGTTCAACAGGTAATATACACACGTGGGGCAGCTCTCGCCCAACCACATTCTGCCGCTGTCACTACTGAACTGTACAACCACACCCCTTAGTGCAGCGACAGTGGACTCTCCCGACTAGCCTGCTGCGTTTTTGTCTTCTGCGCGCGCATTGTTTTCTCATTTGGATTTCAGTGTACGCCAACCCCTCACTACCTACTCCCACTCCTCCTATTTCTATACCCGCCCCCCTCCCCCGTCGACATACCACACTTTCCGCTCCGTTACTGCTAGGCACTGTCATACTGACATCTTTCAAGGGGCAGTTACAACCAACTTTTTTTTTGGAATTTTGAAAATGTTGAATTTTTCAAGTGGGGATATTGTTCGGTTCCCAGTATTTCCGTATGGGTTTTACCTATAGCATTTCATTTTGGAAATTTCTTTTATACATCAATTCCCATAATCTCACATTGTAAGGTCAACCTCACCTTAACTATATAATTTTAAGAGGGTATAGAATTTAAGTTTGCAGTTTCTCTTGAACGCTTTGAGCTACGGCGACGAAATTCGGTAGCCACTGTCAGGGGCCCAACAGCTTTAAGGGTATGGTAACGTATCAAAAATGATTTTCGATATTTTTAGGATATTTTATAATTATATTTCGTTACATCAGATAGTACATTCATAAAGGTGTCGAAAACCTCAGAAAATTGATTTACAAAAATTGACGTAAAATAAAGGTATATATATATATATGCCATACAAATTAAATTTTTTGAAATAATTATCTTGTATGGCTACAGTTAAAATGAATTGTTAATGTTATTAGAATAAGGTGAAGAAATTTCATGGAATTTCTTCCAGTGGTTTGGCTATAATTTTTTTTTAAGTTTTACAATATAATTTAAATCCAAAATAGGTATAAATTAAACTCTCATCGCAGGCGAACAAACACATCAAAGAAATTTCTTCGTGGCGTTTATAAATCTTCAAATATCACTTTAGTTGAAATCAAACATTTTATAAACTTATTTGGCACAAATTTTAAAGTTAAAATGCCGATAATACTATTTAAAAAACACTCGAGAGTGATTTTTAAACCTATTTGGCATCTTTATCATATAGTTATTGATATTGTATCGCAAAACCGGAAAATATCTTAGAAAAGCATAAAAAAAATTAGGTCCTTGAACAGTCTTAAGCTTCTAAGGCGATGGCCAACTCTGATAATGTATAGTTTTTCAAATTTCGAGGTGTGTGTGTGGGGAGGAGGGGGAGGGGGAGGGTTGTAGGTTTCTTCCCATCCACTCTCGTTTGGTGTGTAACAATTTTCCAGTTTACGCTTTGTTTTCCTACAACCCACCCCCACCCCCCTTCTAATGTGGTTCCATTACAAAATCGCTACTTTAGATGATTGTTGAATTTGTGGAATGCCAACCATTTTTTTAAACTCCCTCTCCTTCTACGGGTTCGACTCAAAGTTATACATTTGAAAAAACAGAAGGCAGCAATTGCCGAACATACAGTAGAAGTAAACCTGAGAAAAATGCGAAAATATCGTAGTCTACAATGCAGGTGGCAACATTGAAATATCGTAGTCTACAATGCAGGTGGTGACATTGAAATCTCGTAGTCTACAATGCAGGTGGTGACATTGAAATCTCGTAGTAACATACAAGACGCCATCAACCTTGCGTTGACTACGTAGCGTATGTTTAGGAGTTACATGAAAGATGTGGCATGTTAACTTTCCAAGGATTCTTAGTATTGTTAGAAGAAAGTGTTAATTTTCATTTAATAATGTTGTATTTCATATTCTTACTAACACGAGATTGAAACATTACTTATTTTTGTACGTGTGGTTATATGTATATCAGAATTATAATTACATCGTGACAATTTTTGATAGTTTTGTGTATTCCCCACATTGCGATACCATTTCAAGTTGTAAATTATCTCACTTACACAAAATACACATACTTACTGTGTGACTGGCTTTTGGCCAACTGTGTGTTATTCTTTGATGCTTCATGTGGCTTGACTAAGTGTGTATCTGTGTGTAATATTTTGCTATGCGCTAACTATTTTCTGTGCCTCATATTAGATTAAGTAGTTCATCATTTGTAATGTTTGCTTTATTTTCTTGAAGTGTTAAATGCTTTCGTCGGTGTGATTTTTCTCCTTCTTGAATATTTATTTCCCACTTCCTTTACATTCTTAACATACTTACTTCCTTTCCTTTCTGTAATTGTTTGTGGTGCTTCCTGCTGCTCTCACTGTATTCTCCACTGTTTTATTTCTCTTGCATTTGTAAATGTGTGCCTAACTTTATTTCTGATGCACTGTAACCTGAAGGCCTTGTTTCTCATTGTGATTTTTCAGCCATTTCGAAATGTTCTTTGCGTGCGGCTGGTTGTATTTGAGGTACAGTATTTCTCTTATCCCCCCTGACCTTGAAGCACAACCACCTCTCTTCAATATTTGAACACTGTCCTTTCCTGAACACCAACACAGTCCCGCACATTTGATTTCCCCTTTTTCTTTACTTCACTGACATATATAGGTCCCATATTCACATTTTGGTAAGCACTCACTCCTACTTGAACACTTTCCAATCTGCACCTGCTATTTCCTTCTCACCTGTACGTGCGCACAAGTTAGTCATGTCTCACGCGCTGATTGCACGACCATACACTTATTTCTTCTCATGTCGTTAAGCACCTATTTCTTCCCTCCTCTCTTGTTGCATCTGCTTTGCCCTTTCTGCTCTCTCCACCTGCTCTCATATCTCTTGCTTAACACTCCTCACAGCACAAGCGAGTTTATTGTCACTGCCACTTTCGCTTTAAGTTCAACCTAAACGACGCACAGTTTATTTGGAGCTTCAGTCAGTTCAGATAAATTCGAATACGTGTACATTATACTTTATTCATTTTTCAGAACGGACTTTGATAAGAGAATCAAAGATTTCGGAAGCAATTACAAGCAAGAAATGGTGATTTTTTTTCTCTGCGTGAAAACACATAGACAAAACCATTTGTAAAATAAGATCAATTGAAAGTAGGACGTACAAACTTGTCCCAGGTATTATTAGAGATATGAAGGTAATATATAAAAATGCTCTTTAACTTATAGGGAAGGATTAGTGTGGCATTGCCAAACCAAAGCAATTAATGCCAGAAGTGTTAGAATTCATTTAATTCTGGTTGCATATAAATTTACAAAATCCACAGATTGAAATAACGGATATTATGTGATAATGTTGACACACGAATAAAAAAAATACTGTGTTATGAATGGTGGTTTGATATGAATTTTACATTAATTTCTATGCTATACGAGATATTTTTGCATTAAGTTTTATTAATGTGTTTTGCTGGCCTCGCAAACCCTAGAAACATTTCGACTGAGAAGTATTTGCAGGTAATTTATTAGCAACCTTCTTTGATCATGTCTGAACTTACGATCAGGCTGGCAAATTTGATACATTCTACCCATGCAGCTTCATGGAAAGATATGATGAAGCTCCTTCCTTGGCAATAAGAACATGTTACATTGCTACTACTGTCACGGACCTACCCCAACTTGCCGGCTTAAGGCAGTTTCTGGCCACACTAGCACGCTGAGTAACCCTGGGACCACACATTGCCTGTCCCTGGACCAAGAATGCACGCACAGCATCGCCTCTTGTGAGCTTCCGTTGAGTTTGTGTAGAATATCGAGACTTTTGAACGTCCAACACTTCGAAATGCCGCACTCCTCACCACGCCACTGCAGTAGTTGTGCTCGGAGTGTGCTGCCACTACAACATGCTGCCACTACAACATGTTGCTGTCGCTTGCAGAGACGTTCATGCATGTACACTTCGAGATGCCGCACTCCTCACCACGCCACTGCAGTAGTTGTGCTCGGAGTGTGCTGCCACTACAACATGCTGCCACTACAACATGTTGCTGTCGCTTGCAGAGACGTTCATGCATGTACACTCTCATTTCAACTAGCTTGTTGTAGTACTGTGCACAGGTGTGTCCTCAACGTGTGCTCCCAGCCTAAGTGAGTTTCTCTGTAACTGCACTAGTCTGATGCGGACCTGTCAGCAATTCTTTCCTGCTGTACTATTGTAGCCTTACTTCAGGTCGTCTGGCATCTTTGTTTATGGACCGTAAGATTTTAATAAAATCATTTCACCAATAGCTTCAATAATTTTTGTTGACATCCTTTTTATTTTATATTATATTATCTTCTCTCAATTCTACATACCTCTGAAGATGTTTAAGCCTCTGAGATTTGCTTCTTTCTGTGCAGGTAATGATCTTATGATATATACAGTTTTAATATGTAAGCATACAGTTAAACTCTAAAAAATCTCAACTTTTTTTTTGCTGTTTGGGTGTTAAAAGTTACTGCGTGGTCTGCTTCTGGCTTCATAAAACCAAATTGTTTGACAATCTTGATGAATCTATCCGATCCTCTCCAATGATGTCTGGTCAGAGAGTTGAGCCTTGGAGCGGTGTAGACGTGCTCCAGTGCAGTGGTGGAGCACGTCAGAAAGAGCTGCTGTGAAGTGTGTTGCTAGTTTGTAGCTGCGTTTAACTGAAGGATGTCGTACCCTCCCCCCCTCTTCAACGACTCCCTAGCTAAGGCGGTGTCAGGCAAGTAGAGCGGGCTTGTATTACATTAGCGGCAGCCGATGACATTGTCAAACTACTTCTGTTACATTTTGTCCAGTGCTCATACGGCACAGGTGAAAATGTTATTTAAAAGTGGTTGAAATAAGTATAATAGTATGTTACACTTTTATAGATTTTTCTTACTCCTTTGCATGATTTGTTTTGTTATTTGTAAGGTACAATATTTATTCTAATTTACGTGAACGTAATTCAATATATACATTACAATATATACAATATATACCACTCAACTTTATTAACATCGTGTTCTGGGTTACCAGACTACAAGTTAGTTTAGTTTATTTTACTCAGTCTTATTGTAGTATGATATTTGCAGTTGTTTTGTTTCTTGATATGGATTTGTACAATGTAGGACTGATTTCACTAATAATATGTGACATGACAATTGTGTTTTTAAATTGGAACAAAGATCAATAATTAACTCATTCTAACAGTGGTTTTTGTTCCGGCGCCCTAATGTAGTAATCGGTCGCTATTGCTTGTGTGTTGGTTTGATAGGAAGGAAGCTTGACTCCACTTTGGAACTATTTCTATCCCCTTAAAAATGATATGTACTTTGTAACCCGACGTCGAACACAGAGGGTGAGGATTGGGGTGAGAGTTCTCTTAAAACACAACAGTGAGCAATAGAGCCGTAAGTTCATAGTAGACTTCAGTTGAACAGTGAATTCCTTTTTCGTTTTGCTGTTGTTGATTAACTTTACGTAATTACATAAAATAATTTGCAATGTCCTTTACATTTTGCACTATGGTGAATTTGTACATAATTAATATCTTAATGAGTTCTTTATTTACAGGTATTGATATATTTTTACAGGCTTAACAGTAGATATCAAAGGCATAGATATCAAAGGTAAAATTATTACTATGATTTTAAGGCCCCGTCCTTACTACGGCGAGAATCACCGCGCTGCTATGATTGCGCCCAAACGCCTTCTAGTGCGTGGAAAAGGTACTTTGGCCATGGAAGTGCATATGCACTGCACTGTACACACTCTTTGTCGCGGCAATCGTGCCTATGGTTGCGACATGATATTCAATGCTTCTTACTTTGCCCGCTAGGTAGCACTGAGTTTCGCAATGTTTGCCGTGCTACAGAAGAACGCGCGCCTTGCCGGAATTTGAGAGCTGTGCTATTAACCTACTGACTTTATATTCATATCTCGTTATGTACCATGCAAGAAAGACAACTAATTCTTCATTTATGCATGTATTTTCTCATGACTTTTTAGCCCGCTTTTTGCACCTGGAAATGCTTTAACACAATTTGCAAGGTGCCTGTGTGCCCGTGCTTTTTATTTTGAATTTTTTTCTTAACGCTTGTGCTTATTGCCTTGTTAGAATAACCTCGCTTTTCGATTAGCAGCTTGGAGGAAGCTAATTTAATTACTGAGTTGCCTGCCCATGTGACAACTATCTCATTTCATGGATATGCAGCTTTGGCCATATTATTAATAAGAATATCGGTTTTGATCAACTTATAATAGATACCTGCAAGTGCTATTGTCAGAATTATGATGGTGGAACAGCTGATGTAATTGTAATGTTCCTGTGAGAGGACAGAGAACATGTGCGTCTGGTGAATTGCAGACCAGGATTCTGTTTACGTCATATCAGGCAGGTCCGAGTGTGTTATAATTACTTATACTTACTTTTAACCACTGAGCTTCAAATGTGTTATTTTTCAACCATTGTATCAGTAATATTAAGTGCGTCGTTCCTGTATTAGGGCTTTTAATGTCACAAATGTGGGTGGCTTTAATGTTTGTTATTTTATTATATGTGATTTCACAGCCACATGATATGGTAAGTTCTATGATTCCAACCTTAGGCTTGGGAATAACTTTAGTGAGTGTTTTATTTGTGCATCTAAGTTTAAGTTCGCCAGGCGCGTTTGTTATGACATAATGATGGGGTTCGGTCGTGTGGACATAGTGCATTTCCTGGCTCGCATTTGAATTTACAGTGCTCGAATAGATCTTTGATATGTATTGCGGCTTTCAGGCAATTTGTTTGCAGATCTTTGATATGTATTGCGGCTTTCAGGCAATTTGTTTGCAGAGCAAGTAAATACCCTAGATTTGCTCTGTGTTATCATAAAGTTCCCTCGTTTCCTATGTGTGGATATCAATTGCTATGATGTTTGTCAGTGTTCCCACTATGCATGTTTGATCATGAAATTTGTATGGGACGTTGGTAGACCTGAAAAATTTCCACGTAAGTTTGATATTTTTCAAAGGGATCTGTATTTTAATTAACATTTGAGTAGGAAACAGCTTACATTCTGTTAGTGGTGATGTGTGGTAGCTCAATATCTGATTCGTTGGAATACTTAATTCTAAACCAAGGGCGTAAATTTGGTCTTGTAACTTAAGGAGGTCGACTTTTAATATTTCTTCGGGCAGCGCTTCGAATGGCAAGAATTTTTGTTCGCATTGCTGTATGTATGTACTGAGTATTAGTTCCTTGACACCATCATTTATTATTTCTAGCACAATACTGGTTACTAATTGAGCTTGAATTTGAGCCGACTCCAATTCTTTAGTGTGAGTATATAATTGGTGTGACATCGCTCCTACATTGTGACTGAGATCATTTACTTTGTTCTCGACATGACCTTTTATTTCTGACATACTATGAATAGTGATATTAAGGTTATAGTGGGACATAATAAAATAGTTTACTAATTCGTTTAATTGTAGAGCTAATGGTTCTTCGTTAGTGAGGGGTGCTTTTAAGTGTCGGGAAGTGAGAATGTTGCAACACCACCTTGCCACATCCCCGATGAAGGTAATGCAACATTTTCTTTTATTTGACACAGATACTTCAGCTATAAATTCTTGTACAATATTTGGGTAGTATCATTAAAGCGTTGACGCAAGTGCTCGGCATTTTTGCAGACTTTCGAATTTCTTGTTGTACACGTGTGGTGATAGCTCACATCGATGTTGCTAGAAGTTGCAGGTTGGTGCAGCGGTATGTTGTAGGCCAGTGGTATCGTCTCTCCGTAAGCAATGTTGGGAGACAGTTCTTGGAAGTAGATCCCACTGTGGATCTTGAAAATGGCAGCTCCCGGTTATGCTGTCACAGCATAGTATGTGAGTAACAGCAGGATCCCCACACTCGTATTTTCCATTGTAGTAACTTGTTACCTGTAACATACATATTAGTGTTAATCTCTTATATTCGCAACTTTAATATTTCTCATATTAACTGTATCTATTTCAGTTAACCCTGGCTTTTTTATTTTTATCGATATTGTTGCGGTCTCAATATGTCGTGTATCCTGTATGGTCCGTGATATTTGAAGGTCAGCACCTTCTGTCGAGCATGACTCTTGACCCATACATATTGTACTATTTTTAGGTCATTTGAGCGAAATCTCTTATCAAAAAGTTCTTTTTGTGATTCAATTAAACTCACTCATGCCTGTTCACGGGCTTGGTGCAGCTGTTCACACCAGTCCACTGCATGTTGTAAGAAGGTGTGGGCAACGACATGGCTTGACTGAACGGCTTCTACATCATGTAATAAGAAAAACGGGGAGTACTTTGTGCTTCTATTTATGGTTGAATTGTAATTAAAAACTGTATATTGGACATATTCGTCCAAGTGTGATTAATCCTCATTGGTGCATGTTGTGACTTGTTGCGACAGGACTTTATTTACTTGTTCCGTCATCCCGTTGCAGGATGGGTTGTATTCAGTCGTTTGCAACATTTTTATCTGTAATTTCTGTAGTAGCTCTGCAATAAGCTTGTTATTGAAATACATTCCGCGATCTGTTAGGATGGATTTAGGACATCCGTATGTCAAAATTACGTCTTTGATAAACTTCGTGCACGTGTTAGCCTCTATGGATTTAACAGGTTTGGCCATCACATATTGTGTGAAAAATTCAGTCATTACTAGTATGTATTTGTTTCTCCATGCCGCCATTTGAAGAGGGCCTTTTGCATCGAAACCCCAAGAATGGAATATAGGGGATGCTCTAATTGGGGTCATGAGGCATGTTGGTTTTTGATTGCTATGTTTGCCCTTTTGACAGGTGGGGCAACTTTTGATATAATTCTTTATGTCTTTGGCCATGGTGTCACAATGGTATTGGTTTTTTTAATTTTTTGTAGAGTTTTAAATTGGCCAAAGTGTCCCCCTCCTAGTAGCACATCGTGGTGTGCTGTAATGATTTTGGGTACATAGTACTGGGGTACTAACGTTAGTCTCTTTCCCCCACTGGGGGTATGGACGGTGTAAAGTATTTTGTCATTGCCAGTTAGGCCATACCATAGTGTTAATCTGAAATATTTGGGCGTTGCCGTCTGCAGTTCAGTGAGTGTCAATTTGAGTTGAGCTATGTGAGAGTTGTTGGCATATTCTGTTAAGAATGGTGACAATTGTGGTGGTGTGATAGGAGTCAAGAATAGGTGAGTGTCATCTTCAATCTTAATATATTCCTAGTCGTGTATGTAAGTGGGGTGGTATAGGAGTTGAGCATTCTTTGTAGAGATGACGATCTTACAATGTAGTCTTGGATCGATACAGGTTCACTTAATTAATTCATTGGTGCCTTCCCTTGTAATTTCAAAATTGACTTGGTATATTGCCATTGTTATTTTTGCTATCGCTTCAAGAGGTAGGTATTCCTCGTTTATAATTAGCTTTGCAACGTGGCTTTTGTCATTTGTCATGATTTCTGGTTTAATCAGCTCCTATATTTCCTTCCAATTATTGGATATATATTTAGCTATATTATAATTTACTTCTTCAGCTTTGTGTGTATTTTGTAGTAGAGTTTCAGCGAGTGCTTTGCAGAATGATGTGCAGCTTATGTATTCTGGTTTTGTTGGATAATGTTGATTGTCTACCTTAATGTGAGTGATATCTGCTTTACCTGTCATAGGGATTCTACTCATGGCGTCCGCCAGTGTATTTCGCTTTCCTTTCACTATTTTCGGTTCGAATTCATACTCCGTTAATGCAATTGCCATTTTTTGTATCCGTACATTATTTTCGGCCATTGTTTTCAGGTATCGAAGGCTGGCATGGTCCGTTTCGATAGTGAATTTTCTACCATATAAATACTGTTTAAAATATATTACAAAATAGTTAATGGCCGAAAGCTTGCATTCTGTTACTGGCCATTTATTTTCGTTCAGCGAAAGCTTTTTTGATACAAATGCAATTATATTACACTCTTTGAACACTGGAATATCTTACATCAGTAATGTGCCTATCACTGTCTGTGACGTATAGCGCCCTAGTATGGTATGATGATCGTCCCGAAACTTTGCTAGTATCGGTGTATTTAATAGGACAGTTTGTAGATTATTAAACACTGTCTGGTGTTCGCCTTTATATGTGAATGGTGTTGGATCTTTTATGAGATCTGTAAGTGGTTCTGCTAATTTGGCATGATTGAGTATGTACCTTTGTAGGTATGATGTGAACCCTAAAAATGTGCATAATTTTTTGGTGGAGCCATTTGTTTTATTCCCTCGACTTTATCAGGGCCCGTTTGTATCCCTTTCTGGTGCTATATAGTGACCTAATATTTTTATCTCTTGTTCCGCAAAGCGACTTTTTCTCATTAATTTTTACTTTAAATTTACATAGCCTTTCCATGACTTTTTCAATACTGTCTATGAATTCTTGAAAATAATTTCCTACAATGAAAATGTTGTCTATGTATGCTACTGTTGTGTTCCAGCGGAGGGGCCAGAGCATGATGTCCACAAAATTTAGAAAGTAGTTTGGGCTTGTGGCCAACCCCATTGGCATACGGGCGTACCTATATAACCCAATGCCGTCCATGCTAAAGGCCAATTTTTCCCTATCCCGCAGATAGGCATAAAACCCGCTAAACATATATATGGAAGAAATGTACTTGGAATTTTGCAAGGTATTACTTATGTCCTCAGTTCTGGGGATGGGGTATTGAATCTTTCTAATATGTTGATTGAGTAGCCTGAAGTCTGTTAAGAATCTGATGCCACCCTGGCATTTCTTTATTACAAAGCTTGGTGCTGCATAGGGCGACTCGGAAGGGGTGATTATCTGCATGTCGAGCATCTGCTCGATTTGTTCTAGTACCTGTTCGCACAATTGGGGATTAATTCGCTACGACCTGGTATGAATTGGTTTGGTTGTTGTTAATTCTAATGTTATCTCATAGTCTTTGTTTCAGTGAATTCTGTAATTTTGCTTGCTAACCAATCTTTATAGGAGTCAAAAACTTTCTGTAATTGATCTCTCATATGTGAGGACAATTTTTCATTTATGCTTGGTCTAGCTTTTGTTTCACTCATGTTGTTTAGAGTTTCAATTTTGTTAATGTAGTATTCTATACAATTATTTGATTCATAATGCAGTTGATTTGTATTTATTGGGATCTCAATCACACCTTTATTGTGGCATGAATGTACATACACTATGTCTTTGGTGAATACTGGCACGAAGTCGTATCTTTTGATAAAGTCCACTCTCAATATAATGTCCAGTTTTAAATTGTCAATGAGTAGAAAATATTGTTTAAATTGTATCCTGCTATATTTATATTCAAATTGGTTTTGTATTGTGGCAGGTCTATATCTGTTGTGGCCCCGACTAATGAGAATTGTTCAGTTACTGGGTGTCGCTGTTGTTAATTGATAAGTGTGGTAGATATGCAAGAATGCGAGCATCCCGTGTCGACTAATGCATTATAAGATCTGCCCGCGAGCCGGACAAAGACATGCTGTGTCGATGTTTGCACATATCACACGCGATTTTCGTCCTTGCCAGTCAGTGGGGCTTGGATGTTATTGTGACTCAGTTTCTCCTTGTTTGTGTTATTTGTAGGATGTTGTGTGTTGTTAGTATCAGTTAATGGGATGTGTAGTTTGACTTCCATTAATCCGAAATGTCTTTTAAATTGTTTGAATCTGTCGTGTATGTTTGTGTGAAGTAATCTGTTTTATTCGGAAAGAGTGGGCATTCCCTAGCTCGATGCCCTTGGTAAAAGCAGAGCTCACCCATCATGGCTGCCAGCGACCACAGTCTGATGAAGGCAGTGCGTGCACTGACGTCACGATCGTGCTCATGCGTGCATTCCACGGGCCCGACTTAGCTTGCTGCACTGCCTCGGCAGTCTCTACCATCTGGGCTTTCACGAGTGCCGTGTTTTGGTGGCATAATGCAGTGGCCTTGTGTGTGGTGTCGGGATTCCTTTGTTTGTCCTGTGACCTGTATAATTGAGATTTTAAGGTGACACCTGACGGCCTAGTTTCGATGGTATCGTGTTTGTCTCTGCTGCCTAATTTGACTTTTCTGCCCCTGGGGTTGTTGAAATTTCACCGGACTTGAAATAAATTTTGCAATTTCCACGTTCAATCATGTCAAAATTCGTTTACTTAAAAGCACCTCGCAGGCATTAATTACACATATTACTTTATTTTCTGGACTCATATTTACTCGTAATTGACTTTGTGTGCAATTTGCATAATTTGTTCTTTTCTTGATGCTAGTATGTCCTCTGTCATTAATTTGAACTAGGTTTGTTTCTCCGTTTTGTGATTTTCTGTACTAGCCATTTTTCCTGCTTAAGGCCCCTGCCTGTCTGTTATTATACTTTTTGCTTTGCTGCACCTTACTTACTCTTTTTTTTGTGGGAGTGGTGATTACTGCCCCCTCATAAAGGAGTTTTTTGTTCCTTATTTTTCGGTTTGCAGTAGTATGTGGTTCGTGTTTGAGTGTAATTGATGCAGTTATTATTTTGTGGCTGTTATTTGCAGAAGTTGTTCGTATTCTGAAATGTTGTGCTCTGAGGCGGTTTTCTGTTGTTCTGTTGTGTGTTGTGAAATCTTGGTGGTGTCTGTACATATTCTTTCACGACGATAACTGGTAGTTTTTGCCGCCCATACTTATTATAGTTTGCGTATTTTGAATTCTGTGTGACCTATTGTCTGTGTTGGTTTCTGTTGTGGAAGGGCTTTTGATTTTGCAGCATGAGATTTGCTATCTCCTATGTTAGCTATTTCGACTCTTTGGATATTACTGAGGTCATCAATTGCATATTTCTTAAGCCCTACTATCTTGTCCGAAATGGATGGGAGCAGAGAACGCCACAAGATGGTTATGAATTCCATGTCAGTTACTGAGGGGTTGTATTTCCTTCAATAAAACAGCACCTTTTCTATATGTGTGAGGACACTTCAATGCAGTTTTTGCTTAGTTGTGTATAGAATATTGCGCAAGTATTCTTCTTTGACCAGTGTCAGCACAAAATAGTGAAGAAAACTTTTCTACTCTCTACTATTTCTACATTGACCACACAGTTGTGGAAAGTTTGCAAAAGCCATAGGTACAATATGGTCCGAAGAGCAGATCCGTGTTTTAAACATGCATTAACTACTTTAGGCAAGCACATTCTAAGGCAATACTTTAGGCAAGCAACACTTATTCTAAGGCATAAACTGGGCGACTGTTCCGTCTGGCAGCTTTTCGCAATGTGGCAATTCTGGCCCGCGTGCTCTGGCGCGGCGACGAATAAAGTGCTGACTGATACAAGAACACTGGCATAAATGAGTGCTTACTATTGCTTTCAACGTTTACTACTCAGGATGCGTTGACCCGGTCTACGCAACGGAATTCAAACCCAGTAGGCAGGTGGACAGCGCTACACATTTTTACAAACAACTTTACTGTACTTTATCCAATTTGATGTTAAGGGGAGGGTGGGAGAGCCAAGGGCCTCCATCATTTGCTGTGACCTCTCCTGAGGGGGCCACACATTAACTAGGGGGATCAATGTAGCTCTAGGATAAAGCACTCGTCTACAAAATTCTACTTTTATTAAATTACTTAACAATTGCAATTAAGCCTCAAGTCGGCTTCACAATCAGATAGCAATTATACAACCAATCAACAAGGAAGTTGTATATAGCAGCTACAGTTCAACAAGGCAGTTGTATATAGCAGCTACAGTTCAACAAGGCAGTTGTATATAGCAGCTACAGTTCAACAAGGCAGTTGTATATAGCAGCTACAGTTCAACAAGGCAGTTGTGTATAGCAGCTACAGTTCAACAAGGCGCTGATGCCCCAATTCAAGCTTGGATTAGCTTTAACTTGAATCTGCTAAGCAATGGTTTAAAGAGCTTAGGCCGTCACTAGTCCCGCGTCTTACAGTGCCTTACGTCGCCCTACCAGGGATTCAATATTTACCCAAGGATTCGTCGCAGTAGCACAGCTCTCTCGAGGTCGGGCTCTCATCGGGCGTCGATGACGGTCCTCGGCCTGCGGTCCTCTTGTCTGGACGTCTCACGGGCAGCGCCTCCGGCGGCAGTAGGCAAGATGGCGCTCAGAGCCCCCAGCGCCCTGAGCATATATACAACCCCTCTGACCTCGTGCTCGATCCCCTGACGTCTGTTATCAAAAACAGAGTTTAAGCTGGCCGAGGTCGCCCCGCATCTCGCCGCAGCGCGACGCTGGGCTACCCTTGCTGGAACTGGTACCAGCAACTTGTAATCAAAATTATATCTCTCTTACTTTTCATCCGCAAAATTATTGATTTTTATTAAGTACATGATATCCAACCACTGTTTTCTTGTTTCTGTTAGGTAAAAAATATTACTTTTGTGTGTTGGTTGTTGTACAAAAATGGATTTCTTTAAATACTATGCTTTGCTGCTTGTCGCTCTATATGTAGTTTTTTTGTTGTTTCGCTTAAATGATAACAATCAGAGAAGCCTGATCCTTTGTAATACAACTCTTAAAATAAGTTATATACAATTGTAGATCATCAAAAAACGATTTAACAAACATTACCCCATTCATGTGTATTCTGAAAACTAGCTTGTACTGCTGAAGTCTTCTTGTGTGGCTGACAGGCATTTATCTTAGAAGATTCTGCCACCTTTTTTTTAAATGCACATTTAAATTGTGTGCTGTACTCGTGTCAGTTCGTACTCACTCACCTCTGTGTTTTTTTTTTATCTCAAGCCTGATGTCTACACTTACTCCAATGAGCTCTCCTAAGGCTATGGATAGTTTCACATTAGTCGTAACTGATGACTGACTCCTCGGCCACCCTTAAGAACGCTGCAACTTGTGGCTTTAAGGCATCGCAATAGAGGCTGCTCAGAAGAAGAATTATGTAATCGGTTTTGAGGGAAGCACCAAACAAAATTTCGTATCGGTATGAGAATGTTTCGTTAGTTTATTACATTTATGTTTGTTGCAGGAACAAAAGTTATGTTGAAGGAATTATCTGTCCTACAATAGGAACAATGTGTTCTGCCGCAGTAATTGTATGTTATTTGTAAATACAATCAAAAACATGGCCACAGCATACAGTTATGTACCCATTACTATCTACTTTATCAGTATTTTGATGGTACCAACAACACATCTGACTGCTGTCCATACGTCAACAATCTGTATTGGTTATGGGTCTCGTTGTGGGTACAGATATTTTGTTCATAAAACCGTATTTATTTTGTAATGAATATTTAGAAGTCTTGAAACGTTATTTATTTGCCAAGTTCTCTATCAAATATAAATTGTGTAGGATCCATATCTTGCTCTATGGATGTGTTCGCCAGTTTCAGTTCGCTGACCGTTCTGCATTTATAAACTGGAGCAAAAGCAGGTACTGCTGACCAATGTTGGCGTTTGGCTTGTTTCTTCAACTTCTCCTATGATCCACTTGATAAAGTCAACAAGAAGTATACTATGTTGGCGTTTGGCATGTTTCTTCAACTTCTCCTATGATCCACTTGATAAAGTCAACAAGCAGTATACTATGTTGACGTTTGGCATGTTTCTTCAACTTCTCCTATGATCCACTTGATAAAGTCAACAAGCAGTATACTATGTTGGCGTTTGGAATGTTTCTTCAACTTCTCCTATGATCCACTTGATAAAGTCAACAAGAAGTATACTATGTTGGCGTTTGGCATGTTTCTTCAACTTCTCCTTTGATCCACTTGATAAAGTGAACAAGCAGTATACTATGTTGGCGTTTGGCATGTTTCTTCAACTTCTCCTATGATCCACTTGATAAAGTCAACAAGCAGTATACTATGTTGACGTTTGGCATGTTTCTTCAACTTCTCCTATGATCCACTTGATAAAGTCAACAAGCAGTATACTATGTTGACGTTTGGCATGTTTCTTCAACTTCTCCTATGATCCACTTGATAAAGTGAACAAGCAGTATACTATGTTGACGTTTGGCATGTTTCTTCAACTTCTCCTATGATCCACTTGATAAAGTCAACAAGCAGTATACTATGTTGACGTTTGGCATGTTTCTTCAACTTCTCCTATGATCCACTTGATAAAGTCAACAAGCAGTATACTATGTTGACGTTTGGCATGTTTCTTCAACTTCTCCTATGATCCACTTGATAAAGTCAACAAGCAGTATACTATGTTGGCGTTTGGCATGTTTCTTCAACTTCTCCTTTGATCCACTTGATAAAGTGAACAAGCAGTATACTATGTTGGCGTTTGGCATGTTTCTTCAACTTCTCCTATGATCCACTTGATAAAGTCAACAAGCAGTATACTATGTTGGCGTTTGGCTTGTTTCTTCAACTTCTCCAATGATCCACATGATAAAGTCAATAAGCAGTGTACTTGGAAACAATAATAGGTAATTGTATTCTCTGAATTGTGGTTAGCTAATTCATACCTCATTTCGTGTGATTTTTCACAATCTGAATTCAGTTCACTTTGAAGAAATCTGAACTATTTTATAGCTGACACACAAATGTCAAAATAAAATAATTTTTATATTTTGCTAAACAGTATACAGCATTGCCATACTAATGCATACAACAACTTGCACTATACAAAGAGGTAACTCTAATGTAACATCAATACTATAACTTAAACTTTACAAATCATATTCCTAATGTATTTGCCCTTAAAATATAGCTATCTGAATAATTTTTTAATATTATTAACATAATTCTATAATTTACCTGAAATAGTTGAACATTTAGTAAAACATTTAATTTTACATTACAGTTAATTTAAAATAAATTATGAAAAAATAATTACTTATTACGCAGACTGAATCGGAAAAACACCGTTAAACTCCGTGTGCATATTAGTTAGGAAGAAATAATTCCAACACATGCATGTATTCGACTTACAGTATTGTCGAGAGTGCTTCCTAATGGTGGTACGAACCCTGGGAGATGGAGCTAAAATGGCAGTTCATTGTAAATACTGCGGAAAGTATTTAATACTGAACGATGACCATAACGACTTTCAAGATAGCGAAAGAGTAGTTGAAAGAATATCTACAACCACCACAAATCCCGTCGCTGCCATCAAATATTGCCATAGAAAAAGTAGGGTTGCTGCTTTCTATTACGTGAAGTCAAAGCTTAATTGTTTTCCCAATGATGGGTTATTAATCAGCACGTAAAATTAAGGGAAACATTTTATTTGTGTATCCCACTCTTAAACCCTCATTTTCTAGGAATTCATGCAACTTCTTAATGGTTTCAAACTTTACACACTAATTCCACGAAAACAAAGGGGTTTATAATGATAACACAAAGTGATCTAGTAGTATGATTTGGAGAGCACGCGAGCAAGGGAGCGGGGGACAGGCGCTATTATTCCGGTCACGAAGCGGCCATCTTGTAATTCCATAACCTTGACACAATGACCGTGAGGTGTCCGTAAAGTGGAAAAATGGAGGTAATCATAAATGTTATAGACCCGACTGTTATTTTGCAATTTCCATGACCTTGACTTTTACCTGGTTAACTTTATAAGCCAAAATATCAAGACAAATCATAAATATTCGTTAAAAAAAATTAAATCCGGAAAAATACATTAATGAACCTGTCCACCATGTTGATTTTCTCTGGCCTTGACTTTTACTTATATAGAACCTTATAGTCGAAAAACCAATAAATCACAAAAATGAGTAATAATGTAGTAAAAATCAGAGGGTAAATTAAATTATATACTCAAATCACCATATTGTATATCCATGGCCATGACCTAAGAATAACCGGAAACCTAATCATTGAGAAAATCGAAATAATCGTAACAAATACCAAAACATCGGGAATAATTACACTTTTGAACACGACCACCATCTTGAATATATGTAATTTTGACCATGACCATAAACATGTTGAACCTGAAGAAAATAAAAAATAAATAAAAATTAAGAATTGTTTTAAATCGATAAAAAAATGTAAAATTTTAAAAATATGTAAATCGTTTTCCAATGACTTGCATTATAAATGTCCAGAGTTCGATTCCCGTAAAGATAGATTCTGGTAAGTTATTTTATGTTATCTCTTCCATAAAATTTTGTAGGGTATTATCGAACGTGCTAGCAATTACACATATTGTGGACTCTGTGTGTGGCCCCACTTATGGAGCCAATTTGTAGACCTATTATGTAGGGACTCAGGGTATCTCAGAGGTGTGTCGGACACCATACTGTGTAGTATAGAGTGTAGTTAGCGTATACAGTGCAGTTGATGCGAGCTGAATGGGTTTCAAAGTGAACTGAGTTGTGGTGTGACAAAGGATTCTGGTTCCACACTTCCATCGAGTGTAGTGAACACAGTTTCAATAATTATTTCCTCACTCAAATATTGGACTATTGCAACAGCTCAGAAGTGTAACGTACTGAGTATAAGCACTTGTGTCCTCTCTTACCACAAAGGACAAAGTCAATCAGCTTGAAGACAGCTAAACCATATGCTCTCTTCCAATGACTAACACAACAGAGATTTAGCACTAGGAATGAGAATTACACGTAATATACATGAAGTGGCTGTAGTCGAAGTAGTAACGCCCTGTTATATATGCCTTATAAGTGTGTGCGTGGTAGTGACCCGTGATGCATCTACTGCCTGGGCTTCGCTACCTTTAGCCACACGGACCTTGGTACACGAATCATACAGTACAATAAACACCACACTGTCGTTCGCGGCAGGCGAACTATATTAATCTATTCCTCCAGTTTACTGTCAGAACATACCCTCTTCTTTACTTGAAGACTGTCGCAGTGTGCTTCTTGGTGGTCTGTTATATGATTGCGGCACTCGCGTCACTTTCCCTAAAGTTGCACTACTGGGTTCGTGACACACGTCATGGCCCGTCTAGTCGTAGGATCAGACTCAACATGGTCACGCTAAGCTCCCTAAAGCTTAAGGCGAGGCTAGAACTTCGGCCAATCACAGAACGGCTACTTCGTTCAAATCAACAAGCTATGTTGCCTATAGCAACCGGCCTGTAGCCTTCACTGACAAGGCTATTCAAATCATTAATCAACATATATGGTATCGGAGACAGTGATAATCATATGAACACATGACACATTGTTAGTTACACAAGTATCTTGAATATATGCAAATTAGTAAAAACACATTCAATTATTTTATATATAAACCAGTAAATAAAATTATCATATGATTGTATCTGAATTAGTATGTTAAATTATCCAGTCTTTCAGTGCATAAATTAGGTGGCAAATTCCCAGCCGTTACAATACATTTCCCCACCAAATTAAATATCTGGCTAAAATTTTGAATACCAGTTTACATCAACGAGCTATATGAGTGTAGATAAGAAGATGAAGCTTCCCTACAACCAACATACTGACTTCATCTTCCGTGCTACTATCCCTTACCCAAACTAGACTGTATACTTTGCCGTCACTCTTGAGCCTTTGAATGCACGAGCCATACTCGGGTCACAGACTATCTTATATTCCGTGCTCTTATCAACCATCAACCCACCATTCCATCGTTTTATCAATCTTTCTTTCAATATTTCCAAACGAGCATACGAGCTGGCAAACCAAATGTCCAGATGAAACACGCAGGTCAACAGACCATTGCCTACGAATAAAATGTGAAACATACCTCAAAAACCTTACCATAAACATACCTTAGTTGGACTTCTCAGGGGAAAAAAATGTGTAAACAATAATTACAACCATAAATAACATAGAGAACTCGCAGACTATTTGTCTCCTGATAAACCTTCAGGCATAACACCGGGACATTAATAAGCCCTTTCCGATTAAAATACAATTCCAGACTTCATTGAAAGTCAACCTTATAGCAGGAAACCAGGCTAGTGCATAGACACAACTAATTTCTTGTGGCAAGTTACACTTATCCTCAATCAAGCGCAAGGAATGTGCAGGCTTCACACAAGCCAGGGCCGAATGTAACACGCTGAACACTCTAGTGCATTGATTTTCCGTGGGTAGGGGGGAGGGGGGAAAGGAGGCGCTGAGCTGTTCCCTTGTACAGTCAGTAAATAGGATTCCAACTTTTCAATTTCTTCTGTTCAACCAAGAATTGGGGATCTTGTGCAAACTCGATGCAAACTCAACCGCCTCAATTGATTGATTTGTTCACCACAATTTGTATTCAATAAGAGTGGAAATTAAATGATTGAATAAATCCTTTGTGACTTTTACTCGTTTTTGTTCTACCCTTATAATAATGAAGTCACACGGGGGCTTACGTAGTTATTTTTATGCAGAAGGGAGGCGTGATAAACTAAAATTTGGGAACCCCTGCTCTAGTGGAACAAAAACTCAAAAATTTTTGTAATTTAATTACATATGTAACACAACAGCCGCTAGATTTGTAGATGTTAAGCAGAGCACTAGGAGGTAAACATAATTACACTTTAATCCCCAGCAATTATCACAGAAGACGGAATAAAATACACACCTGAAAACAAGGCCCAATGCCCTCGTAAACAGGATGGAAAAACAATTACGTATCCTAAGTAGATATCAAACATAGTTCTGGGACAGTGACCCTGGCCTGGAACTTTAAAATACAAATATGGAAATCAACAATTTAAAAAAAAAAATTAACTTAAGATACACGAATATTGATGAAAAATTATACATTTTCAAGCATATAAAATGTATTAAAAATTATATGCTTCTTCTTTGTTTTGTGTAAAACCAGAAATTTTCACAACTGTTTCTAAATGCATATATGATGATAAAACGCACCCTACATAAAAGAATAATAATGAAGTAAAATTACATATATTATAACTAATAATGAATGTTTGTCTGAAAATATTATTTTATGAATTTCCTTATAACATTTAAGTTTTCTTTTCTTTTATAAATAGTGTAAAGAATGCTACATATTCATAATTGTTGTACCAGACTTAACTGATTGATTGTTTTTTAAGGTAATATCATCTTAAACGTATTATCTCGTAAATGTCAAATTCCTTTACGGAACTTGAAACTTATTTTTGTACTATTTCTAACGTTGGTAATTTTTTAATATTGATAAACCTTGCACAACACACGAGAAAGCTCACAAATCATATATGCGAATTTGTATCCAGGTGGATCTGAGTCAACTATTTGGTTTACGGCTGTTCCTGTCTTCCATATTGCTGGGCGCGTCCCGAGTTGCTGAATTACTGTGCGTTTCGTGCTTGCCCCTAGTGCATCTGATGCGTTCGCGGTGCGTCCGTGCTTTGAGACAGGGTTCTGCGGTACTATTTCACGCGTGCGCCATCTCGTGTATTCACATGCGCTACAAAATTTTCACCAATAAATTGATAGGGTTACCGCTTAAAGTTATATTGGTACACACAGAAGGAGAAGAATGTTGCACACCAATTCAGAGATGTGCGCGTAGCGGCGACGGAACACTTGATGCACGTGGCAAAGTAGCACTTATCTCTCCCGCACTTGTTGGCCTTGAAGTTACACTATCTACCAAAAAGTAATTGGGCACCTGTCCACAATGTTTGCTCGGTGGTTGTCCCCCCGTTATAATCTCGTAGGGCCACCTCCTGCGGCTATAACAGCAGCCACCCTGTCTGGTATGCTCTCTACGAGTGTTTGCAGGACATCCACGGGGATTCGTCGCCATTCCTCTTGCAACCATTCCATGAGTTGAGCAATGGATTTTGGCCGCGCCTGACGAGCCCTCACCCGGCGATCCAATTCGTCCCAAAGATGTTCTATAGGGTTGAGGTCGAGGCTCTGGGCGGGCCAGTCCAATCGGCGAACATTGTTGTCGGCGTACCACTGCATAGTATCCCTTGAAACATGGCAGCTGGCATTGTCATTCTGGAAGTAACACGGGTCCATTCCGTAATAACGCCCTAATGTTGGGAGCATTTCATTATCCAGATTGTTACAATAGGCCTCTGTATTCATGCTACCACGGACAAAGACTAGCGGTCCTACGCCGAAGGCCGTGAAACACAAGTCAGCTGACGAACTGAATTACCTATCTTCACAGGTGCCCAATTACTTTTTGGTAGATTGTGTACGAGCAGACAGGCGCCTTAAGCACTGCGCATATTCGTGTGAGAACCATCTTCATTTCACGTGCACTTCGCAGTGGCAAATGCAACACGCACTACCACAAGTGTACGCAACACGCACTACCACAAGTGTACACAACACGCACTACCACAAGTGTACGCAACACGCACTACCACGAGTGTACGCAACACGCACTACCACAAGTGTACACAACACGCACTACCACAAGTGTACACAACACGCACTACCACAAGTGTACACAACACGCACTACCACAAGTGTACACAACACGCACTACCACAAGTGTATGCAACACGCACTACCACAAGTGTACACAACACGCACTACCACAAGTGTACGCAACACGCACTACCACAAGTGTACACAACACGCACTACCACAAGTGTACGCAACACGCACTACCACGAGTGTACGCAACACGCACTACCACAAGTGTACGCAACACGCACTACCACAAGTCTACACAACACGCACTACCACAAGTGTACACAACACGCACTACCACAAGTGTACACAACACGCACTACCACAAGTGTACGCAACTCGCACTACCACGAGTGTACGCAACTCGCACTACCACGAGTGTACGCAACACGCACTACCACAAGTGTACGCAACACGCACTACCACAAGTGTACGCAACACGCACTACCACAAGTGTACGCAACACGCACTACCACAAGTGTACGCAACACGCACTACCACGAGTGTACGCAACACGCACTACCACAAGTGTACACAACACGCACTACCACAAGTGTACACAACACGCACTACCACAAGTGTACACAACACGCACTACCACAAGTGTACCCAACACGCACTACCACAAGTGTACACAACACGCACTACCACAAGTGTATGCAACACGCACTACCACAAGTGTACACAACACGCACTACCACAAGTGTACGCAACACGCACTACCACAAGTGTACGCAACACGCACTACCACGAGTGTACGCAACACGCACTACCACAAGTGTACGCAACACGCACTACCACAAGTCTACACAACACGCACTACCACAAGTGTACACAACACGCACTACCACAAGTGTACACAACACGCACTACCACAAGTGTACGCAACTCGCACTACCACGAGTGTACGCAACACGCACTACCACAAGTGTACGCAACACGCACTACCACAAGTCTACACAACACGCACTACCACAAGTGTACACAACACGCACTATCACAAGTGTACACAACACGCACTACCACAAGTGTACACAACACGCACTACCACAAGTGTACGCAACACGCACTACCACAAGTGTACGCAACACGCACTACCACAAGTCTACACAACACGCACTACCACAAGTGTACGCAACACGCACTACCACAAGTGTACACAACACGCACTACCACAAGTGTACGCAACACGCACTACCACAAGTGTACACAACACGCACTACCACAAGTGTATGCAACACGCACTACCACAAGTCTACGCAACACGCACTACCACAAGTGTACGCAACACGCACTACCACAAGTGTATGCAACACGCACTACCACAAGTGTATGCAACACGCATTTCCACAAGTGTACACAACACGCACTACCACAAGTGTATGCAACACGCATTACCACAAGTGTACACAACACGCACTACCACAAGTGTATGCAACACGCATTACCACAAGTGTATGCAACACGCACTACCACAAGTGTACACAACACGCACAACCACAAGTCTACACAACACGCACTACCACAAGTCTACACAACACGCACTACCACAAGTGTACACAACACGCACTCACTACGCGTGTGTGTGAGATGTATGTTACAACATTGCCTGTCTGCACTCATATAGGGGGGTAAATATTACACATTAATGTATAGCGAGCGGTGCATTCTAGCGTCATCACACATCACGACCTTTTTCTGTTACATCCTATATTATCCATCATGAATATTCGAATATCATTTGTAATAGCGTAATTTCTCGCAACAACAGGTGGCATACCTTACCATTTCCATAAATTGTGCTTACGACAGCACTAGTATTTGGTGTATATGTGTATTTTCATTTAATAGCACACTATCGATACAGTCTTAAAGGTTCCAAGTTAAATATTTACCGTGCTATTCACAATATATCAGTATTTAATCGCCACTTTGTACCGTCCTCAGTTTGTTTATTTGTGAGCATCGTGTATATAAACATATAACTTATATACATATAAAATGCGTAATCCTCTTGGAGATTGCTGCATAACAGAGTTCAGCAGATCCGAGTAGAATGTTGTGTTTTAAAATGTAAACGTTATATAAAGCTGAACATAAGAGCATTTGGAATTAAGCCGTAAAAACTTTATCGTCCATAAAAATTGTAATCCTTGAACAGATAAGTTATTGAATGTGTACCAAAAATGTTTTACTGAAGAGAATTTTGCGTATTGTTTGAAATTCGAGTACTGATTATTCTTTAATTTATTTTATGTCAACATTCAGAAAATATTACAAATATTTCTTTAAAACGTGTTGACTAACGTACAACTATTTCATGTTACCGTAGATATGAATTTTAATTATTCGGACGCTTCACAAAAGTTAAAATAAAACAGAATTGTTTTTAATTTTTATGTCAACTGACTGGAGCTCCATTGTATCATGACACTGACTGCAGTATGCGCATGGCAAGAAAGTCCTCCAATTTTTGCTTCATTCTTGTCAAAAGCAGAAAGTATCTCCTGGAAGATGACATTTCTTAAACTGAGACTCCGAAATATTTTGGAAAATATTACATTTTAAATGGCTTATTTTTGCACAATTATTTTACAGAAATATTTACGGCCAAATATCCGAATTATTTTTACAGGTTTAATGCTTGCATGTATTATTAGCATATTATTTGCCATATTTATAAGATTTCATATTTAAATAAGGTAATTTTGGAAGCTTATGACTTTTTAAAATCATAAACTTGCACATGCGGTAATTTTAAAGAGTATATAAACTTTGTAGTCAGAATAATTTCAATGTTACCTTAAAAAAAAATTATATGCATTTTAAATGGTATGGTAAATGTCTATTTATAGTACATTTAAAAAAATATATTGAACCATTTTAATCCAGGAAGACAAATCTAATTTTAGAACGAGTTATTCTTTAAAACATAATATTTTCCGATAGGCACAAATTTAAAGAATTACGTGAACCTGTGAATGTAATATTACGTCTTACTCAACAATAGCCTTACTCATGTTGTCCTAAATTATACCATACCATACCAAAAAAATTACGTGAACCTGTGAATGTAATATTACGTCTTACTCAACAATTCCCTTACTCATGTTGTCCTAAACTATACCATACCATACCAAAAAAAAACCCTATTAGATCAACTTTTTTTCATCGGAGAAGAAACCATGTAAACCTATACCAGAATTTAAATAATTAAATTTATTATTGATATAGGAACTGTTTGATTGAAACAACAATCAGTGTGGCAAAATTAAGCATGACTAATCCGTTAATGGTGTTATTACGTTATTTATGATCAAGATATTGTTTTTCAATCATGTTTAAATATTTACATTTTGATTAACTCATAGCATAGACTATTACATTTTAATTATCGTTTGGTACCATAAGAAAAGGGTAGTTGAAAATAACAGTTGACTGTCGCTTAATATTGAGGTATAAAACAAGTATGAAGTGTACTTTAACATGACATCACGTAACTACGCGGATTACCCATTTATTTGGAACACGATAATTTACAATTAGATGATATCAATTGAAACGTGTGAGATAAAATACGATATATGTATGAGGTGTGCGGTATGTAATGTAGAATTCATCATAACAGTTTTGCAGATCCTCAGATTTAAAATGGGACTTCCGTACACTGAAGAACATTCTTTGTGGCAACCATAACATGTTTTATAAATGTTCACCCTTTTAACTGTTTTAACTGTTGCGGTGACTGAAACATGTTATTGACCACAAAGCAAATTTGGGGGAATTACTTCGTGAGCAATACATTTATTTAATTTTCAGCTGTCAGCATAACATTGTCCAAACAGTTAGTTATTTAAGTAAGAGGTTTACTTCGAATGGAATACAAATTTACCATGCATATGGACCATGTGTCATCACGAACCTAAGGTTTTAAAAGCCGGTAGTTCAAATTGATACAAGTAATATGAAATAAATTCATTCGGATAAACTGAGATCCAGTAATTGATTAATTCATTCCCGGCATTGTTACAAAATAAGAAAGCAGAAATTTCATATTAGCAAAGCATTCAGAAGTATGTAGAGGTAATGATCGAACGGGAATAAAGACTGTATGCCGTTTCTGTAGTCAAACATTTACCTCATTTCCTTATGTGCGGCAACATGAAATGAGGGTATGTTACAAGAGTCCTTAATTGAATATATATCGTTGCACACTATGTCTTCTTTTGTTTAAGAATAACTGTGCACTAAAGAATCATGCAGTTATTTGCAATCTTTCCTTAACAGCAATTACTACTTCGAATATGTCTCCAAATTCGTCGCCATCAGCTTTTTTGGATATATAAAACCTCGATAGTCCAGTGTGTATACTACGATAGGAAATTTACTTTAATTGGAAATTTGAGAAGACGTCAGAAAATACTTGTTTGGGAAAAAACTGTCAGAAGTAAACGTTGTTGCGATAAATGTCAGTGTGTGTTTACTGATCATATGCAGATTTAAAAACATTCGTTGACATGCGAACAAGGTGTTGTAGTGGGAGTCTCACCAGCTTCTAGATATCAGTGACGTTTGTATCGGAAGTAATGTAATATGTATCGTCACATGAGGAGAAATAGTTTAAAGAACCTTGAGTGTGATGTACATCGGTGTATGATTTGTGGTCATTTGTTTACAAGAAAGTATGCATTAGTAAAACATACGGAAAGTGTAAACGTAATTTATCGCAGTAGTGTTTTTTTACGAGTTCTGCACACACTTAAGAGCAATATGTATTTGATTTTTTTTTACTTCTGTGTTCTTATATATTGTTTGGTGTTTTAAGGATGTAATAAATATGGTTGTGTTGATATTATCGAGTTTTTATTAGGTACAAAGTATTGTTTGGTTGGTTTGAGGTGTGCTATTGTATATAAATTCTTTTTTATATATTCTATTAGTGAGTTGCTAGTGTGTATTGAATTGGTTACACAGGGGCTTTCTGGTTTTGTCATATGCAGTCACAGTTCACCCAGAGGTCTTTCCACTATGAGTTCTTGTGAGGGAGTGAGTGGTGTTTGGGAATGGAGCGAGCTGTTGTCAGTGAGGGTTGGGGTCCTGAACTTGGGGGTACCAAGCGATTTAAACAATGACAGATTAATAACTATTACTGAATGAAGCAGAACACTACTTGCGAAATGTTTGTGTTGTAACATGTCGCAATGCATACACACATCTTTATTTTTCGGTTACAGAATTTGTTTTCTGAATTGAATCCGTGCTTGCTATATGGAAAAATAAAGTATGGTAAAAACAAAATTTACTTTTAACATAGAACTGCGTTTCGCAACATTTGGTTATCGTAACTCCCTAACTCGCCCATTTCGGGAAACCACATTTTGTATTTGTTATTGTTCTGAGTGAAGCGATTAGTTTATTTAGAGTAATGCAAAGATTTTAATTTATTTAAATGTTAATATATGAGAACATAAAAAAATTATTTTTGAAAAGGTTGTTTTTTTTTTTTTTTTTTTTTTTTTATACTTTTATTAACATATTCCAATTATTCACGTGTAAGGAATTTTACTTGTAGCAACGTGTTATTGTTTGCGAAGCTTGAACCATGTAGGTACTCTCCAAAGACGGGATACACAATGCGATAATACTGGCCATTGGTACACACATACACACATACACACACACAATGCACGCACGCACAAACACATTCTAAATTAGCATTGCAATTATTAATTCCAGTTTGTAGGAGTGTGTCTCGCTTCACTGAAAGTTTTGTGCACCCTTTTCCGCGGTGTGTATTCTCTTTCGCTGTTGGCCAACTCACGAACGGTAGGCGATATGTGCTAGGCGTGGAGATGGGAGCAGGAGAGACTGCCTTCCTCAACTACCCTTCTTACAGAGGCTCCCGACGTGTTAGTTTCAGCTGCTGAAGGAGTGCCTTCTCCCGGTCACGATCTCCACGCTCCTGTTGGAAGTAAATGGAACTATGCCCGACCCTCGTCCTTCCTACACCATCCCTCCATTCTTCAGGGTGTTGTTTCTCTCGTGTCTGCTGGTTGACTGAGTCTCAGAACCGTACAGCGCTCCTAGCAGGAGAAATGACAACACTCTCGTACGGCAGTAAGGAATATCCGGTAGGCATTCATGACTTCCTTGGTATATGTTCTTGGTTAAAGTATTCCGACACAATATCGGCATGATTGTGGAGTTATTTCAATGATATACTTGTTGGGGTTCAGTATTGTATTGCCTCTTGTAGAGGTTTGATGTGTAATTAAGAATACTTATTCAAATGTAATACCCTCTGTAATTATGCTTTAATTTCTTGCTGCAGTGTGTGTATAGCTTTATTGCGATTTACTTACCTTCAAAGGAGTCGAACCAAGGACTACGTCAGAGTAAATGTATTTACACATTAACACAAACATATAAGCGATTGACAGCTCAGTTGCCTTTGAGCAGTGGTCGGGATAGGACATATACTTAATGTGTAATTACCATGTAATTACTCCCTGTATGTAATTACTCTCAGTACATCTAAATACTCTCTATACATGTATACACTCTCGGTACTCGTAATTGTTTCTTATGCAATTACTCATATGCAAATACATCTAATTATGTAATTAATTACATTAGATGGAACTCGAACCGAGGAGCACCTCTCCAAACTTGTCGTTGTGTTTCGGCAGCCTGATTGGTGAACATGTGTAATTAGTGTGTAATTACTCTCTTGGTTTAGCCTCGGTACATGTACTTACTCTCGGTACTCGTAATTTTTAGTTATGCAATAACGCATTATGAATTTACTCATAATTGCCCTCTACGGGTCTCGAACCAAGGACTGACTGACTCCTCAACCCTCCTTGTCCAACCCTTCACCCAACTTACCCTGCCCCTAGTATCTCGCCCTGCAGACTTCCTCGAAAAATTTCGAAGTCCCGCAAATGTCACTTGGGCGCTTTATCCACCGAAAGTAACGGCCAAACACAGCACACCTCGGAATGAGCGGGAGAGCCTATCAGCTAACCACACCTTACCTCCCAAAGGGGATGGGGAGAGAGGGATGATCAGTTTCTCACGTAAAAAATGCCTTCACTTTGTATTCCTCTTTCCGACACCCATTTAAAGGGTATTCAAATGGCACTTAGGCCATCAATTACTCGGTAGCATGCTCAAACGGCCTCCCTATACTAACACGTCTTTTCAGGCCATGTTGAAGAATTTCAAATTAGCGTTTGTGGTAAACGAGAACTGTTGAAAGCTGTATTCCGCTCTAGTATGAAGTGTTATTTATTTTCGTGTGTTAACATATTGTACACATGTGAAGTAGTTAGTTTTTAAATTGTGTATGACAAACACACTGTAGGCTAGTTTGCGCTCCAGGCAAATGAGCGCATTAAGACTTTTGTGAAGGAAAAACAGTCGTTACACACACTGGAAAAAATATATGAAGTTAAATGGAATTTTAAAAAGTTATGGGAAATTTTTACAGCCTTATCTCATGGGCAATACTAAAAGGAAACTCACTTTCTGGCAGTTGATGTAGAAAAATGAACAAAGCTTGTATAGTTCATTCATGATTACTTCACACTTTTCTGAAGCCTGCTAAAGTTACACAAATAATATTTTAATTTAACCACAAATAAGGCATCTTTATGAATACAAGTATATAAATATTGTGAAACATGGCATATTTAGGAAACAACCAAACACATCATACATGGGATGATTTTTCAAAGATTTGATTTAAAAAGTGTGAAGAAACTACGAATAGACTATAATTACGGCTACACAGGTAACAAAGTAATTATGGACAAGTGTGAGTCCATACAGTTTAAATACACTCACCTTGCTTTATCCAATCAGCGTGATCTACAAACGTGTAAATCCGCTTTCAGGTGTATTCTCGACCCAGTGTAGCCTAGTGCCGCTTAATTTCTTTACCATGTAGAACAAATGAAAATACATAAATGGTTACTTCCAAAACATGACTACATAAACTATAGTATTATAAGAAGTCTAACGATGACTGTCTCTAAATTATAATTGGATGATTGTATATGCCTAACAAAGTCACATTTTCAAATCTCAAGCTTAAGTAATGGCGAAATATATATCATAGAAATGGTTTGCACCACCTGTAGTTCTGTTGCTCGAGAAGGATGTTAACTGTGACAAGCAGGCGTTTTGCAAAGAGTTGTCGGAGTGACGGTTGTGGTATTCTGTTAAGACATTGTCCATTTTCATCACGTACACTCTCTCGGGCTATGAACAACAGTGTACTCCGGTAGTGCAAAACATTTCTGAGGAATGTATATAAATCCAAGATGGGGGTCCATGTCTCCAACTTAAAGCACTGGCTCCTGGTGGAACAAGCCATCACCATCTCACTGGCAAACTATTTTTATTCGTATTGTAGTCACTCCCGGTTTAAGTAAGGGACTTTAGTTCAGATTACTTGGCTGTGCAGTTGCAGTGGAGAAGCTAGTGTTGTTGCATGGTTGTCGGTGTGCGGGCAGCTTCATCGCCGAGGAGTGGGGACCGTGCTCGACGACTTGTGGCGATGGAGTGCGACGCCGCGAGGTGCATTGCAAGATCTTCCTTGAGTTCTCCAAGACTATCGCGAGACTGCCTGATGAGAAGTGCCAGGGACCCAAGCCTCGCGACCTGGAGACCTGCTCCCAGTTGCCTTGCACGGACTACCACAGGTCAGTAGTCCAGTGTTAGTAGTCAGGTCTCGGTAGTCAGTAGTCCAGTTCTCCAGGATGATAACGAGACTGCCTGATGAAAAGTGCCAGGGACCCAAGCCTCGCGACCTGGAGACCTGCTCCCAGTTGCCCTGCACGGATTACCACAGGTCAGTAGTCCAGTGTTAGTAGGCAGTAGTCCAGTGTCAGTAGTCAGGTCTCGGTAGTCAGTAGTCCAGTTCTCCAGGATGATAACGAGACTGCCTGATGAGAAGTGCCAGGGACCCAAGCCTCGCGACCTGGAGACCTGCTCCCAGTTGCCCTGCACGGATTACCACAGGTCAGTAGTCCAGTGTCAGTAGGCAGTAGTCCAGTGTCAGTAGTCAGGTCTCGGTAGTCAACAGTCCAGTTCTCCAAGATGATAACGAGACTGACTGATGAGAAGTGCCAGGGACCCAAGCCTCGCGACCTGGAGACCTGCTCCCAGTTGCCTTGCACGGACTACCACAGGTCAGTAGTCCAGTGTTAGTAGTCAGGTCTCGGTAGTCAACAGTCCAGTTCTCCAAGATGATAACGAGACTGACTGATGAGAAGTGCCAGGGACCCAAGCCTCGCGACCTGGAGACCTGCTCCCAGTTGCCCTGCACGGATTACCACATGTCAGTAGTCCAGTGTCAGTAGGCAGTAGCCCAGTGTCAATAGTCAGGTCTTGGTAGTCAATAGTCAAGTTCTCCAAGATGATCGCGAGACTGCCTGATGAGAAATGCCAGGGACCCAAGCCTCGCGACCTGGAGACCTGCTCCCAGTTGCCCTGCACGGATTACCACAGGTCAGTAGTCCAGTGTCAGTAGGCAGTAGCCCAGTGTCAGTAGTCAGGTCTTGGTAGTCAATAGTCAAGTTCTCCAAGATGATCGCGAGACTGCCTGATGAGAAATGCCAGGGACCCAAGCCTCGCGACCTGGGGACCTGCTCCCAGTTGCCCTGCACGGACTACCATAGGTCAGTAGTTCAGTGTTAGTAGGCAGTAGCCCAGTGTCAGTAGTCAGGTCTCGGTAGTCAATAGTCAAGTTCTCCAAGATGATCGCGAGACTGCCTGATGAGAAATGCCAGGGACCCAAGCCTCGCGACCTGGAGACCTGCTCCCAGTTGCCCTGCACGGACTACCATAGGTCAGTAGTTCAGTGTTAGTAGGCAGTAGCCCAGTGTCAGTAGTCAGGTCTCGGTAGTCAATAGTCAAGTTCTCCAAGATGATCGCGAGACTGCCTGATGAGAAATGCCAGGGACCCAAGCCTCGCGACCTGGAGACCTGCTCCCAGTTGCCCTGCACGGATTACCACAGGTCAGTAGTCCAGTGTCAGTAGGCAGTAGCCCAGTGTCAGTAGTCAGGTCTCGGTAGTCAATAGTCAAGTTCTCCAAGATGATCGCGAGATGGCCTGATGAGAAGTGCCAGGGATCCAAGCCTTGGGACCTGGGGACCTGCTCCCAGTTGCCCTGCACAGACTATCACAGGTCAGTAGTCCAGTGTCTGTAGGCAGTAAACCAGTGTCAATTGTCCAGTGTCAGTAATCTGGTCTCGGTAGTCAGTAGTCCAGTTCTCCAAGAAGGTTGCGTGGCTGCATGATGAGACCCAAGGCCTACAACGTGGAGCACTGCTCCGAGTTGATCTGCCGGGACAACTACAGGTCAGTAGGCAGCAATCAGGCCTCGGTAGTCGGTAGTCCAGTGTCAGTAGTCCAGTATCAGTAGTCAGGTCTTGGTAGTCATGGTCCAGTTCTCCAACACGATTGCATGGCTGCGTGACGAGAAGGGCCAGGGACCCAAGCCCTACAACATGGAGCCCTGCTCCCAGTTCACCTGCCCGGACAACTACAGGTCAGTAGGCAGCAATGAGGCCTCGGTAGTCGGTAGTCCAGTGTCAGTAGGCAGTATTGCAGTGTCAGTAGTCAACTGTCATGTCTCAGTAGTATTCAGTAGTCCAGTGTTATTAGCAAGTGGTACAGTGTTAGCAGTATAGTGTCAGTAGCCAGTATTACATGGTCAGCAGTCTAGTGACAGTAGTCAAGTGTCAGTTGTCAGTAGTTAGTAGTCCAGTTCTTCAACACTTTCACATGGCTGCCCGACAAGAAGTGTCACAGATCTAAGTTCTATGACCTGGAAGCCCACTCCCAGCAGCCCTGCCTGAACTACCACTGGTAGTAGTCGAGCATCAGTAGTCAGTTGTCAATCGCCACTGGTCCGACATCAGTAGTCAGTAGTAAGGTGTCGGCAGTCAGCAGTTTGGTGTCAATAGTCGGATTCCAGTGTCAGTAGTCCAGTTCTTCAAGATGATCAAGCGGCTGCCCGGCGAGAAGTGCCAGAGACACAAGTCTTACTACCTGCTTCCAGTTTCCCTGCCTGGTCTATCATACATCAGTCATTTTGCCAACCTTGACAGGTCGGCTACATGTATTCCTCAATTCTGTTACACATAACCATATTAAGCTATGTTGGTATAATAACTATAGCCAGTTCTAGATTTAATTCTTTACATTCTTTTTTTTTAATCACCTGTGTAAGGTTTTAAAATGCATTTTATTGTTGTAAAACTTCACCTGGAGTTTACACCAAGAACGGGTGTTTTAAACCAAAAATATGCTTCATATCATCGAACCTTGGGGCTTTTGAGAACATTTAATAGAGTAAAAAATCTGATCTAGAACATGTTTTATATACAGGATAGTCTGCCTAATGTGGAAACCCCCGAAATTTCCGCAACAGTTATAGATCACGAAATGCGTTTTCGCTAAATGATAGTAGGTACAAGGGTGACTAATTAATCACATAGTGACTATTAGTAACATGTGCATGTGCAGATAAATTCAACCACATAATATAATGTTACCTAGAAACATACATCTATTTTAATGGCATCTGAAAGTATGTGCAAAGAGGGATTCGGTGATGTAGTATTGGTAATGGAAAATATCGCAGAAACACCAAGAAATTACCTGCAAATATGACTAAGTTAGGTGGGTTGGTAACATGGGGCAATATACCTGTACTCACAGCTGTATGTAAACAACATGCGCCGTGACTCGTCCTTGCGGGACCACTTCATATAGCAGCTTAGCACTTAATGGAGCAAGGGGCACAAATGCGATATTTAACCAATTCTACGCCGCATATGAGGGGAGATGGGCAATGGGAGTGCGAGTCTGATATCAATAAGTACATTTTAATTGTACTGAGTAATGAGTCCGTACAGATTAACATACGTAGAACAACCCAACCTAAGAAGAAAATCAATTCCATCCGCATAAATAGTACAAAAGAGTTCAGTAATGTTTGAAACGCCTCACATTACTTGTTTTCTCAGCATGTACTCGATGTGTACCATAGAAAACATGCAGAGAGCGACGCGCAGCCTGAAGTATTTCTGGCATAATGCTGCTGCAAGTTGCCACACCAGTTTCGAAACATTTCATTTAACACTTGCCTCGCCACAAAAGTAAAATACGTAGGACAACCATCATGCTGAAACCACATATCACGATGTATGTCGAGAGGTATGTCTTCCAGAAGTGTCATTAAAGTATTTCTGAAGGAATGAATGTAAGTACAGCTCGTCAGTGTCCCTATGACGTCGTAGTCTGCAACGATTCCACACACTTTACATTCATGATTCACTGTTAATGGTGTACCACGAGTCGCCCAATTGTTCATATTTCATAGATTTCCGCACCCAGGGTTTGTGAACGTAGCTTCATCGGTAAACACTAGTATGTTCTTCAGAAAATTGCTGTCATCCCTTACCGACATCAGAGCCAACAGCCAACTTACAAAAGTGTACTTGCTGCTGGAAATCACCTTCATTTAACGCCTGCTGAAGAGCCAGATGGTATGGATGGCATTTCCTTTGGCACAGTATCCATTAAACATTTGTTTTGCTTATTCCTAAGTACCTGGGAAGTTCGCATGTACCCGCATGGGTGTTTACATTTACACGTGCCAAAACATCGTGTTGCTGCATCTCGCCCGTAGTAGTCTTTCGTCGCACTCGTGTTGTGGAAATACAATCATCTCGTGACAAGAGATGTGTGCAAATACTTGGTATCGTTCTTCGTGATATGACGTCCAATTAGGATACCTTTTACTATACATTTGGATGGCTTGCTTGGCATCTGCCACAATCGCTGTAAATAAGTAGTGTCCAGTTTCTCCTCATTCGTGAACTTTATTGCGAATGCAAATCCACACTCTGACACACAACTTACCACAACAGATTATGGGGACTGGTGCTGCGATACTATAGGAAGCTGTCCCGTAGGATGAGTCACGGCGCGTGTTGTGTCCTTACAGCAGTGAGTACAGGTTCACTGCCCAATGCTACTGGCCTACCTAACTTAATCATATTTTCAATTTATTTCTTGGTATTTCTGAGATACATTTTATTGTAAAGACTCTATCACTAAATTCGTCTTTGCACTTACTTTCAGATCCATTGAATTAAATGTGTTTCCAGTCTACAAATAATATGTGGTTCGGTATCTCTGTCCATACATGTGTTAAAAATAGTCACTATGAGGCAAATTACTCGCCCCTGTATGTGCTATCATTTAGCGGAGACTGCAGTTCGTGATTTGTAACCATTGCGGAGATTTTGCGGGTGTCCATGTCAGATGGATCAGCCTGTAAATACCTTTATTTACACACTATGGAAAAAAGAATACCGTGTCGGAAGTGATTGAGTACGGCCATATTAACAAGCGACATTACTATATTGCAATGCTGGGGAAGTCTTTGGAGTTAAGAGGGACAGTCGAAGTAGACAGACTAACCAGTTGAGCATCGGGAGGAACATGTATTTGCAAGGGCTTCACTGAATTCCGGAAGTAGTTTGGACATTGTTAGCATTACAGGACCGCGAAGGCGAGCTCCATTCGTACAGTTAACTGAAAGTTTAATAGGGTTGAATAGTGCTTGAGTGAAGAGATTTGGGCAACTCTTAACAGCGAGGTCTTCAGAGCCAATTAGGGTGCTTGAGATGAGAATGGAGAGGTGGAGGAAAGAAGAGGCGGGGAAATAGGAGATCCCCGAAAATCCCGCTACCCAATGGCATTCTCCGTCACGATTCCCACATGTGAAAAATCTGGTGACCCAACCGGGGATTGAACCGGTTCGACTTGATGGGAGGGGAGCAGGCTAACCACTTAGCCACCACATCCCTAATCGAATAGTGGTACTCTGAGAAGGTGAATGGTCGTCATGGAGAATTTGTGGAGCATGTTGGACGAAAAGTGTCAGTAGTGCATCGATAGTGACGCCGTTATTAAGAGGAAGCTGAACATGCCTGTAAACCTGTTTCTGAAATTCAATGACATACGGATGCATGTCAAGACCATCCCATTGTACCAGCGGCCATAGTGGATCGATGATCGACCTCAGAACAGACTAGACGTAATGTTGCTCAATGAGTGTCTGCGAGAATCATCTGCAACCATTTATGTGAATCTGATCTGCCATAATGTGTCATTGTCCCGACCTCCCCTCACACCTTAGCATCGTGTAGCCAGCCTCCAGTGGTGTCGTGAAAGGAGCATCTGGAAGAGCTACTGGAGGAAGCATTTGGTGCGCGTGATGGTAGAGTGCGTGTTCGGCGTCGGCTTGGTGAGTGGCGTCCTCCACAGTGTATACCGCAGCAACACTTGGGACCAACTCCTGAGATAATGGTTTGGGAATAGACGTTCGCCCCTGTGGCTTGATTATGAACTGCTACCGATGACTGCAATATGCACCGAGTGCTAAAGAAATACATACTGCAAGTAGTGAGTACTTGCGTTGCATGTGTCGATATATTTCAGTGGGGCTTCTGCCGTAACGAAGATCTATGATGTCAGGAAACATAAGGGTCATAAGCCTGCAAATAATATGAGATTATAAAGTGATAAATATTGAACTTCTCTTAATAACTAACATTGTAAATTTAAGTATACACGCTTTTTAGTATGTTTATTACTTTGCATAAATACTGATCGTGCGAGATATGTGAAACGTGATAGTTGCCATCAAATACTACGACTGTGTGAAATTGTGAAATTACATTGTGAAATTACAATCGTGCAACTTCTTATACATCCATGTAAATTTATTTGTCCATGCATCTACGCTAAACAAAGATATCTACAGTTTGCGTAAATATATGTTATATGTAAATATATATTCTATTTTTGTGTGTTGACAGTTACACGTCACCCGAATGTATCTTCCCAAATACATAATATGTATAATCTTATTATTATATAATATATATTATATCCACATATTGGTCAGACAAAGCAAGGATGAAAGGTTAGGAAATCATTTGTAACACAATATAGGCCCTGCTTTCCCCGTTCATTACAGACGTAATAAGTGACGTGAATGTCCAATGTTTTTAATTTGCAATGCATTATGCATATGAGCGTATTATTTGGTGCGTTAGTTAATTGTAATTGAAGCAATGTAGGTAATCGTGACATCTAAATTACGATACCAAAACCTTAATAGTATTTTATCCATGCATTACGAGTCATATAAGAGCTTAGCAGTTCTGAAAGACAACAAATTACATTCTATTAATTTTACATTTTGAACATTATAACCTATAAACCTCACGTCGCAAACATGTGTTATGTACTAATATATAACACGACACTCTAACCTACAAAGACTGTCGTAACTAATATATTGTAAATAATTCAAAGTGTTTTACATAGCATTAGAATGTACTACGATTATTTCTTGGTCAATTAGCGTAAAGATCATTTTGTGCAGTGTTTACTTTCTGTTCACCATGCACAATCGTACTCGTGGCGAATGTTGTGATGTTGGCGGCACAAAACATAGGTTACGATTACCACATCTATGACGTCATCAAAGTCCTACATTTGCAGTACGGTAACGAAACACACAATTCCCAGACTCAACTGGCTTCCGGGTGCACTACACACCGACAAAATCGTTTCTCAACGAACCGAATCTTGCGATATGTGATGTTTGTAATTAGCCCACTGGTGTTAATACAGGGAACATTGTTGACCAGTGCACAATACATCCAGAACATCATCTAACCTGTCCTGCTACTATTTTTTTTGCAAGAACGGGAGTATGTGATATTTCAGCTGGACATTATCTGCCCACGTTTCGCTTGTCCAATCCAACATGCTCTGGAAGGTGTTCTTCAACTTTCTAGCCCAGCCCGATCATGATATTTTCCCCATTGAGCATGTGTGGGACTGGGTTGGACATCGTCATGTACCAACGACAACTCTTACCCACCTTAGCTATTCTGCAGGAAGATATTCGCCACCTCTATGATCGTTTACATTCAAGAATTTCTGCCTGTGTTACTGCTCGAGGAGAGTAAACTAAGATCTTCGAAATTACATTTTTAAATTATTAGTCACATTAATAACAATTGAGTGCAGACTTGAGTGTAACGGAGCCAAGGGATGTGATATAATGGTGGTCACTTCAGCGACCAAATCCGTGAAGATTCAACATTTTTTTCTCCTAATATTTCATCTCTCACAAATTTGAATTCCAATCGCCACATTTATTTTAAATTCAAAATTGGTCTGGATCTGTGGACATACCCTTGGATATATCAAGTGTTAAGAAATAATTTTATTAGTTCGCAGTCAACTGCACTATATGTCTGTATCCCATTGTAAAGTAGTACATATTTAGTTACAAGAAGTCTTTTTTTTTTTTTTTTTTTTTTTTTTTTTCAAAATTGCTTAATTACCCAAAAATGCAGCCTACAGGAGCGTGGATTGCAGAATATAAAACAGTGCACATGTCGTAATGAGCAGCAGTAGTCGACAGGCTACAGACAGGCGATGTCTGGTTGCAGGCTGGACATGGTGGGTCTACGGGAAAGGCTAAGCTAAGTGATGTCTGGTTGCATTCTGAACATGTTGGACGGTGGGCCTAAGTGTCGGGCTATAGCTAGGCGATGTCTAGTTGCAGGCTAGGCGTAGTGGGCCTAGGTGTTGGCTACAACTAGCTGATGTCTGATTGCAGGCTGGACGTGGTGGGTCTGAGGGATGGGTATGGTGACCCGGCTCCAGATGGCTACGGCGAGCCCTCGCCCTCAGACACATACCGCACACATTACGGCGGAGACGCCATCAAGGTGGCTGTCGGCACATCAGGCATGACCTACTCCTGGAAGGACCAGGGATTCACTCACTGCAGCGCCTCCTGTCTCGGAGGTCAGTTACAGTTCAACGTACCTTGTGCATGAATAAACTGATCAGAGTGATAATGTTACTTAAGGCAGAAGAATGCAACATGTAGATACTAAGCAGGTATGTCGAAAGTACTCAATCAACACAGTCACAGGCGAGGAGGGCGCAACGGCTCGCCAAACAGGGCCGAGTCCAAGGAAATATAACATCGTTCTGTACAACAATCCTTTTGGCCCTGTTTTGAGAATGGAAATATGTATAAGAATTTGAGCACATGTCTATGTATGTACATATATTTATACTACGAATATTTGCGCTCGCACAGAGAAGGCTGTTTAAGCATAATTGATAATACATTCAAGTGTTGGTATAATTATGCTGTCGAGTGGCACAATGATTGGGTGCATACAGGCCATATTAACAAGGAAAAGCAGTCAGTGACATAATATGCTTGCAGACTTTTACGAATTTACTGTCGAGTTTTTGTTTTCAAGGTCATGGGGTCAAGGTCACCTATATCCAATATAGCAGTAGTAGTCAGTGTCAAGGTCACCTGCAGCACCCAATATGGCAGTAGTAGTCAGTAACATGATATGCTCGATGACTAATGAATTTTTCTCGAGTTTTTGTTTTCAAGGGCATTCAAGGGCACTGGGTCAAGTCAAGGTCACAATTTATCGCATTTTTTTCGATTTATTTAAGGAAAGGAAATGTTAAGGGGAAAAAAATAAATTTTAAGGGAAAATAGTCGCCAGAGGACGGGCATTTTTAAATAATTTTTTATGAGCTTTAATAATTTTTTGGAATTAAAAAAAAAAGTCGTCAAATGTTCTGCTTTAACATAACTCTATATGGGACAAGGCATATGAGGTTGCTTAAAAGACCTGCACTGTGCACAGTGTAACACAACATTCACTGAGAAAGTTTCCCTACATACAGGAAACATCACTCACTATTCAAACTGTATTCCATAGCCTTATAAAACCGCTGCAGCCGGTAAGATAAAGTACACACAGATTTCTATTAATTCCTGTGTATAACTAAACGTCGTATCGATATCAGTACAGTTGCGATCAAAACATTTGTTTGTTGCAACATATAAAGTTATGGATATCTGAGACTGACGTGATTAATTATATTTAAATTATTAAAACCTGCATTTAAAAAAATGGAATTCAATTTTCGAAACTTGTTTTATATTATTAATATTTTCTTTTTCAGCTAAAATATTTTTAAATATTTCCCAAATCAATACCTTCTTGAACTCTCTAAAAGAAGATTCAAAGCATATTCTCATAATTGAAAAGGTATTTGAATACCGTGTTCATGCTTAAATACATTAATTGTTCATATTTTCACCTTTTTTTTCAAATTCAGTTTTTTTTGTCATAAATTCGGAGTCTTTCTTGGAAATATTCAAATGTTTCATTTTTGGCATACCAGTAAAAATGCATTTTTAAGTGAAAATGCATTTTGTGAATAGATTTTATAATTCTGTCAACAATTTTGAAATATTTATTCCAGCAACTTAATAATGGTTTTCCGCACAAATATTCCATTTTACAGCAAACAAATTATTTCACGAAACTTCATATCTTTCGAAAATAAATACAAAACAATGGCTCATAAATGACCACTGATAATTGGATAAAACTTATGAATTTAATCGTCACTGAAGAAAATATTGTTTTTTTTTAATATATAATTAGCTTGTAGTGCAGAGATATTTCCACGAAATAAAATAAATAACACAAACTCTTTCCTATATTTAAAATAGAAAGTCCAGTGGATTTCAGGATTTTAATATCTAAATTTACAAATCCGCTTTTTTTTTATGTAATCATTCATAGAAACATTTTGATATTTGTAATTCTTGATATATACATTTTTTAATTTGGGTTCAGAGAAAGTAACTACTTAATTGTTTTGTCTTTGTTTGTTCTTTATATTTGTATATATTTTTTCGAATAATTGTAAACTGGTCGTGCACTAGGCACGTATAATTGTAATAAAAATATTAAACACACTTCAGTTTTCAAATCGTGGTACATGAAGCTGCCCCCGCTCTGTGGCATGATCACATTTTCTTTCACATATTTATTTAGACGCCTTTATTTTTGTTTTAAACAATTTAAATTAGTAGTACGGGTGTGATGATTTCACTTCACTTTTGACTTATCAGATTAACCATTTGATATCAAATTGATACCAAAATGGTTATTCCACAAATCCGATTTTAATGTGATCAAAAATATTTAATCCTTAATCCTAATCCTATTAAATCCAGTGTGTTTGATCAAATAAATTTAATCAAATTTTTTGATGAATTTCTATATTATATGTATAGGTATACTTTATTTTCTTTCTTTTTGTGTGGGGGTGGGGGTAGCTGGAGCTCTGTACGATATTGATGCTGTGGTGTTCTGAAGACGACTGACCAAAGCAGTGGGTTGCAATGTCGTATACAGATGTTGCGTTGAATTCAAAGGTGGCCTAAGTGTAAATTTTAAGTTTTCTGGGGGATATTGCTTGTAGGCGGTGGTAGGAGATAGGCGACTTTGAAAGATGCTATTTGCATGTTAGTAATGACAAACGATAGGCGACTGTTTTCCAAATGCAGTTAAACATTAGAGAATTTCAGAGTGTTCTATGTATGAATAAATTACACATATCGAATCGGAAATTTCAAACGACAATGTGAATAATAAGTGCAATTACTCAAGTATGGAATTAAACAAAATGTGAATCTCGTGCTTAGAAATATATTTTACACAAGAGAGATGTATGACTCAATTACATGAGTGTGGAATTAACTATCTACAACAAAATGTCCCTATAAATTAAACAAACTATATATATGATGCCTCTTGCACATACTTTACTCGTCCGTCTGTCTGTGAGACTGGCGAGGAGGAATTTTATAAACATAATCCACACGTAAAAATAAATTACATGACTCTCCTAAATGAATTAATTAAAAAAGCAAAAACATCTTCCTAAACACATTAACAAGTTACACATACAAATTACACATACCTTACACGATTCAGCCTGGTGAATGATATCTTACGGCAAAAGAACTCAGAATACAATTTAAACCAGACACTATCAGGTACTTCAAATGATAGTAAAATAAGTCCGTGCGATCTATGAATGAGTAGCACTTACATCGAACTGTGAGACTTGCGAGGAGGAAGTTGAGAAACATAATCCACATGTAAAAATTAATTAATTGACTAAATTGGATAATAAGTTGCACCTACCCCAAAACATGTCTGTCCGGCTGCGAGAAGGAATGATGTTATTATATGATTTGTGGAGACTTATAAGCTGTTACATGGTGCATGGACGACGTCCGTCCACCTCGGAGGATGGTGAAGAAATGGCGTCAGTATATGACGTACACCAACTTATATGCGTGGAGCCTGCAGGCGAGTTGAAATTATGGCAAAAAACTCTGAATATGATTTACACACTACTTATGCATCGTGAATTATATCTAGAAAAAATGTATCCCTACCAAGCACTGCATGCAATTTAATTAGCGAAATGCACAGAAAATGGTTTAGCATTTCCTGAACAAATAAAGATATCCCAAACTCTCATTTTGAATTTTTAACTTACACAATAGAAATTGCGTCAGGAGCTCCCCGAATATAACCTACGATTTAAAGCTGACCCAATAGCGTGCATCTATTCTGTTAAGTAAAATATATAACTATCTACAAGAAAGAAATTAACGATATAAAATCTTACCCCAAATGATTTGTTTCAAAATGATCAGCATGCATCGAAGCATAGAGCTTAATCCTACATCACTTTATATATAACGAAAAAAATGCACATCTTCGAAGTGAAAATTATTTTTAAAATAACGGGCCTACTACAAATTTCCATAAAGTGTGGTAAATAGAGCACACTTGTTAACACAAATGGTATTTTTAAACTGCTGCTAAGTCTCGTCTACTGAACACAGAAACAGGGTTTGCACGATAAACATACTATCACATGAAAATTTATAATTTTTCCCGATAAATTAAAAAAAAACCTGGTAAAATAGTTTTATATTTAAATGCATATATTATAAAATGTTATTCGAGGCTATCACTAGAGATGAAGGGAGATGCGAGGATCACCAGACTGTAGGTGCTGTAACCCGCAATTGTGCCCTCATCGACCACTGAGTCTCTAGAGATGCAGTAAAGTTGAGAGAGAACTGGTGAGGTATACATCCATCTAGTCCAAGAGTTGATGAACAACTGAAGATGGCACCAAGTGTCCAGAGAGCTTCACTTCGGGGGGCCTGCCTGCAATCCCTCCCACCTCCATCCCTCGCCAGACTGCTACCCTGGACAGCCTGCTATTGTCAATTTTTCAGCAATGTAGCAATATGGCGTCAACTGCCTAGTTACGTTCAGATCGGGGGGGGCTGACTGCTTATAGCCATGTGCTCCCACCTCCACCCCTCAGAACCAGCCCAAGTCCAGGATTCCAGCCACCCTTTACACTCCCTCCTCACAAGCCGTGTCTGCAAGGCCCTGTTGGTCATTCACCCATCTACTTGCGATTGTCATTTTTCGCCACTGACTCAAGCTGACCATAACTTGGAAGATGCTTTCAGTTCGGAGGCTGTCTGATTATAGCCATCCCCTCCCTCCCCACAGAACCGCCCAGAGTACAGGATGCCAGCCACCCCATCATCCCCTCCCTATCAAGTCGTGTCTGCAAGTCTGTGGGAGTCATTCACCAGTCTACTCGCGATTGTCATTTCTCGCAACTGACTTAAGATGGCGACAACTGGGTAGATGTGTTCAGATCGGGAGGCTGTCTTCTTAAAGCTACCCCTTCCCCCCTCTTGCCAGTAAGCATCCCCTACCCACCACCCCTTGACCAGAGGGATGTACCCCGAGGTCAAGAACCCCCCCCCCCCAACCAAAGACAGGAAGGTGACTTGTCTTGAAATTATACTTTTCTGAAGAACTCTGCTATCGATCAAACCCAGTGTTCGCAAAAACCTGTTTTACACACCCCAGCTTAAGCCCTGAGAAAGCTTTTTTCGTATTTTTTTGTATCTGTTTCACAGCTATGCACCCCTCCCCTGTTACTGTATTCAGAATTATTTTTTCTGGTGTTGGCTTGCCTGCTTTGGCTGGCTGGCCCATGGCCCTCTGAATGTGTACCCGGAGAGATTTTGCCTGGCTCACTGTCGTTTCAACCTTACGCAGCAGGTTAACTATATGAACAGCGAAATGAAAAAAAATTTTAGAAGTCCCTGAAATTAAGTTCTCAAACAAGCACCGAGATAATCCCCAGATTTAACATTCAAATATCAACTTTTAACTATAATCCACGAAACCTATAGATTAAAAAAACCATTCAGAACATATTTGATTCACTTGTTAAAACAGAACTGTTTTTTACAAGTATTCAAACAAGACTTATTTTTTTTAGGCAATTACAAACATGCATCTTTATTCAAGTTTCAACTATTGCGATGTAAGCAATGCTCAACTTAAACTTTTTTTTAACATTAAAAACTTACATGAAACAAACTTGTTCGAAAAGTTGATTTAGTTTCAATCTGTTTATCTAAAAATATTTATTCATATAGCAGACAAAAATACGTATTTCACATATAGTTTTTCCAAGCCCAGAATTTTTAGACAGTACTATCGTATAGAAAAATATAATACAATCTTGCTAAAGTTTATTATTCTATGTCAAGTAATAATTACTTCCAAAATTATTGTAAACAAATAGTTTATGTGTTTTAAAAAGCATCACGTAGTTTTCAACAGCGTAACATGTTTTTATAAAATATGCAGGAACGAGTCATTCTAAAGTCTCGTGGACAATAGCAGTTAATGGATATCCGAGAATTGAGTGTGAGCTGAAGTGGGCGAAACTTAAGTCTCGAGAGGCTATGCGGAATTGGAGCAGCGCAAGGCCGGGTCGCACGTGGGCTGGGAGATTGGCTCATGCGCAGGCGGGAGATGTGCATGGTGCTAAGCGGGCAAGAGATGAGAGAATGCTTCAGAAAGGTGTCAAAGTCCACATAGCATGCCGCAATCGATACTCGGCCGATGTCATCCACCCGACAACCTTCCCTTCACATGCAGAGCCTGGTGGTCTCCTGCCTGCATATGCGACAGCAGGAGGAAGACTAGACACTTCCCCTCCTATCCCACCCCTCCCACAATCTTCACTCTGTGACACGGGATCCCAGCCTGTAGCTCGCCTACACTTTACACAATGATTTTCCTTTAACTGCCTCTTCTCGCCTAGCTTTCAAAAATGTTTTACGTGTTGAGCAAGCGGTCTCCATTTACAATATTTCATAGAAATATATCTTAAATGCATTTTTTTTTATTTTTAAATCTTGTACTGTCAAATTAGTGTACACCATAAACATTGTTTAGGCCATCAAAAACATTTATGACTTTTGCACTGTAAAAATTATTTAACCATAAAATGTTTTTATAAGATTTTTGTATAAAAATTTTTAGCTTGGGGAATACTATTTTGCTCTCTTAAAACTTACCAATTTCCAAGAACAGTATCATTACTAGCAAAGAAATATAACCTAGCACAAACAATTATGAAACCCAGAAATCTTATCCGAGAAATGAATTCTGGGTAACATTATACAAGTTCTAAGAAATATATCATGTTACAAATACATTCTAAATAACATTTAAACGAAATCGCATCCCAAATGCTTTTAAGTTGAACAATTCCCAGAAAAAAAAAATTTCAATTCCAGGAAATTATGACGAATTAAACAACTCATGTCTTAAATGTCTTTAGGCTGTAAAATTTGACGAAATTTTATTCCGATTCCAATAAATGTAACATCAACAACAATCAATTATGTCACATTTAAAAGAAATCAAATGCAACGGTATACCACCCAAACACAATGAATTCCAACGTGTACCAAATACCCCAATTAACACCTAAATGCTTATTTCCAGTAAACGATTCTATCACATATACAAATTAAATCACATATCAAATGTAATAGATTATCATCTAAATGCGAATGACGTCACAATTAAAAGGATTTAATCACACTGGATTATCACTCAAATGCTAATCCAATCAACAGGGGGATTGATTCCACACTAAACTGTACATCAAATCCTCATCCAGAGGTTTATTAATAAATGAAAAAGCACATCAAATATTACTTCTAAAAAAATATTTTTGTTAGTATCAGAATTTTTTTTACAAATATTGTATTAAAATCTTTTACGGTCTTGATTCTTAACCCACGAATAGGTGTGCTTTTGAGAATCCTTTCCATCGAATCAAGGATGTATCTTTCTTCCTTTTAATGATTTTATCAACCAAATATTAATTTGGAGAACTTACTTTTTGCAATTCATGTTCGTAAAATCCACCTTTTATTGGTTCTCCATCACATGTTTCTATGTAATACATTCTGGGATGTGGTTGCCTAATGGAAATAGTTTTAAATATTTCAAAAGACCAATTCACCATAAGTTTTTTCTCAAAGATCCCTTTCTTCTTCGAGATACGTATAAATTCCCCAACTTTGAACTGGTTTTCTTTTGTCGATGACTTTAACATTATTAAAAATATTTTTTTAATTAAACTATTATCCATGACTTCTTTGAGATCCATTTTGATAGTTATACGATATCTGGAATTATAAGGTTTAACTATTTCAGGCAAAACATCAACCCATTTGTAAGTCCCCCTCGATGTGAAATGTTTATATATTAACTGTTTAATAGATTTGTTGTAATGTTACAGAACTCTTGCTTTAAGCTCTGAATACATATTTAGTGATTAATACCATATTCGGTCATTAGTTACCAGAACAGTGCAGAAAAAATTCAGATCCTCTGTTGGTTTGGAGCGAATTTGGCCTTCTCTCTTTCAAACCGATCTTCATTGAATCGCTAACCTGTTTCACAGTTTTGTTTTTCAAAGGTATACCCCAACCATATTTCGAATAAACATCTATTATGGTTAAAATATATTTGTATCCCTTATTGTAAGTGGCAAGCAATGTCATTTCACACAAATCGGCTTGAAAAAGATGATTTATAGCATGAGTTATAAATCTTCTTCTAGGATATCTTATCCTCGCAGGAGTGCGAAGCTGTTGAGCAATCTTATAAAATTTCATTGGTAATATAACCATCTTCTTTCAACTCTTCAATAATAGCAAATATTTTGTTTGTATGTGAATTGTTCCCAGACTCTCTCGAAGCGATGAGAAGTTTTAATCTATCGACAAATTCATTAGGATAATTACAATTTACAGGTGAAAAGCGGTCGCCAATTTCATCTTTATATATTCCACTTCTGACTATATATCCTATTAAATTTATTTTCGGGTGATTTTCAACTCCTGAATGAATATTAGCATTCCTTCGATGAATAAGTTATTTATATTACTGTAAATCGGTGTCGGAATATCCATTTGGAAAATTTTTACGTAATCACCTATTTAAATTTTACTGTCAGGCAAAAATTTAAGTAACGAATCTACCAGGAATCAGTTGTTTTCATGTTGATAAACACCAAATGTCATAACGTGTAAAGGTGAAAATTCTGTAAAGATACATAACTATGTGTTAATTGAGAAAGGAGTTGCTTTTTCTTTGTTTAAGATTCTTCTTCCATTTTAATTTCCAAAGCTGTTTCATTAGGTTTATTCAACTCAGAATGCAATGTATCCATTCTATTAGTAATAGGTTTAAATATTTCTTTGTTTGAAACATCCTGTTCCATACGGGCTCGTTTAGCTTGCAAATATTTTTCCTTAACAGCAGATATGTTATGTAATTCTGAATCAGAGGCAGACATGCTTTGATTAAATTACATTAAATTCAATCTATTTATGTCTGAATTAAGTCATTGCTTTTCTAACTGATATAGTAGGTCGATTAGTTTACATTTTTTCAATCTTATCTACTTTACTTAAAACATCTAATTTACTTACAGTTTTAGCTTTCGAATTATTTATAAAATAATTCATTAGTGTTTCCAAATCATTATTTTGTATTCTCAAATCTGCTTGCATAACTAACCAAAACTTTTATTAATCAATTCGTCTCTTATATATTGCATTATTTGTTCCATTCGAGCTTCAAGTTGTTTTATAATGGTATTGTTTACCTCTTCATTAATTACAACTCTTACATTCTTTTATTAATCAATTCGTCTCTTATATATTGCATTATTTGTTCCATTCGAGCTTCAAGTTGTTTTATAATGGTATTGTTTACCTCTTCATTAATTACAACTCTTACATTTTCTTGCATTTCTGTAAGTTGTGTTGTAAAAACTATGTTGTTATATTGTTAAAATCCTTACTAAATCCATTTTAACATTCTTCTATTCTAAATTCATTACTATGTAAATCATTGCTAATATTGGTTACTTAAATGTTTGCAATTATACTCATGTTTTTATAAACATTATCATTTAATTCAACTAAATTTTATTAATTTCTCTTGAGTATCGTTTGATTGCGATTTAAACACATTTAGCATAATAGTGTTTATGTCTTCCACATTATGTTTATTTACTGCATCGATATCTTTCACAGCCATACTCATATTACATATTATATGTCCATTCAAATCACAATTCCCATCGCGATTTTTGGTTAAACTGCTATTGTCATGATTGTGTTTTATGCCGCTCTGTCCCAACTTTGAAATACTCCTTGTTCTTCACCTGGAAGTAAAAAAAACTGTCAAAACCAGACCTATATCTGCCTTTATATAGGGGGAGTGTTGCTATAATCAGCAAAAACCGTATTTTTCTTTCCAAAAGTAAAAACATACATCTTTAAACTTTGCAAATTTTATATCGCTCAAAACATGATTATTGTAAATATGTTGCAGATTCATATTACCTTTTTAAACACAATTACCATGTCTGCATTATCATGTAAATTATGTTTTGGTATATGTGCATAACTTTGCGATAGATAAAAACAATCAACGTTTGAATGCCGACCAAAACTGAAATATTACTGCATTTCACCCTGTGGTTCACACCAAATATCGTTAAAAATAAATACGAAAGTGGGTAATGCTTCATTCGGGGGCACTGTATATTCTTTATTTGTAAAAGGGAAATATCACATACCTTCAATAAACGACAAAAAGGTCGTTAATCATAGATATTTCTCTTGTATTGTTTTATAAAACATATATACGTTTTCCAATTTAAGCCCCTTTGGATGCTCCAACAATGACATAATTACACAAGTTTTTCCAAATGAAGGACTGCTTATTATACAACGTATATTTGATTGTGAAAGAATGGCATGTTTCTGTTCAATAACATTTTCTTTCGTATTAACAATTATGGGCAGATGTTTATTTTATTTTATAACCTTTATTTCTATACAAATAGACAGTATAATGTATTGTAATGTACTAATCTAATATAACATATTAACATAATGTATTGTAGCATACTAATGTAATATAGTGTACTAATTTAATGATTTTGATGAACTCTTAATGCAACATATTGTAATGTACTAACATAATATAACATACTAATGTAACATATTGTAACATACTAATGCAGTGTACTGTAACATAGTATAATGAACTAACATAATGTATTGTAACAAAATATAATGCACTAACCCAACATATTGTAACACAGTAATGTAACTTATTGTAACATATCATAATGTACCAATGTAATGTATCATAATGTATTGCAACATAGTAACATTACATAATGTAATGTATTGTAATGTAGTGATGTACTGTAACATATTGTCACATATTCATGTATTAGAGTAATGTAAAACTAACATACCATACTAACATTAAACTATAAATATAAGTTTATATATAAGCTCACATTCAGTTGAAAACAATGGCTTGTACTAAACATAACAAAAATGGACACAGTGTATTGAATACATTTATTAATAAATTACCATTTGAATTGCATTTATAAGAATACAATTATTGCCGGCCAGGTAGTAAACTTGCAAAACATTTGGCATGGAACGATCAAGGAATAAACTCTTTGCATAATGTGTGTAAAGAACATGATATAGCTTACGATCGAGCTAATGATTTGAAAGAAAGACATATAGCAGATACAATTCTAGCCGATAAAGCAGCAAATATAAGGAAAAATCCATCTACATCTACATGTGAAAAGCTTGGAGCTTGGGTGTTGATGAAGTTATACGTGCGAAGGTGAAAATAGGCATGGGCATAAAATGAAAAACAAAAAAAAAAAACAAAGGAGGAATCATTCCATTCCTATTTCCAGAATTAACAGCTCTTGGATCAATCCTCGGAGGGGTTTCGGCAATTAGTAGATCAGTTAAATCAAAGTTAAAGGAATGAATTTGAAACCTTATAAATTAGGACAAGAATGAAAAAACTTCAAATGGTAAAAAAAATGCAGGAAGTCCTAAATAGTCTTCCAAAACATGCATTAACAAAGATATTGATGTATTTGTAAAGAAATTGTATATTCCCTATTTTCGAGGTGTTTATATGAGAGACAATTTACGAAACTAAATCTTCGTGAATGTATGATTGTTAATTTTGATTCGAAACAAAATGAAGGAATGCATTGGGTTGCATTAATTAAAAATGTAAATCAATCATTCTATTATGACAGTTTTGACGATTTACATACTCCAATTGCAATACATAATTATTTGGAAAACATGGTGCAGTTACAAAATGTATATATTACCAAATACAATCAATTGCAGACATTTATATTTATGTTTTTGGCTATAAATAGAGTATACAAGTAATTGTAAAAGTAAAAAATATTATATGTCAATTACGTTTATATTAAGTGGAATTTTGTCGCAATTGTGTGCAGTATATTTCCCAGCTGTGGGGTTAGATAGGAAATGGCAAATAAGTCTAATCGAATTCGTTACTTACAACATCATACGAAACACAGATATGCTTAATCAATTATGTATGACTAATATTAGTGAAAAAAATTCAATATTGTGATACCGTTAAGATCTTATGAGTTGGATGACCTTGAAACATTCATAAAAGAGGCATTGCCTGAAGATGTACATTTCCGATTATGTGGAAATCCAAATATGCTAACTAGTGCGATGTATAGTAATGTCGATATCGATTTCTAGGAAGACAATTCAATTGCAAATATGTTGGGTTATGAACCAATAGTATATCCAGTTAATCAATTACACGAATCATTGAAACAGGTTAATATATTGTCGGTAAATGTATGTCGTATAAAAGTTAATATTGTTGGTGGTTTATATTTGAATGGAAAACCGGCAAATACAATACATGAATTCATGTGTGCTGTAGCTCCAGGATATAACATAATTGAAAAACCTAATACATTTATATATCTTCCAGTAATAGTGAATTGCGTTAATTAAATAGTTGTTACAACTGTCGATAAAGACAGTAAACTTATTAATTTTAGAAACGAAGAAATTACTGATTGTTTGCATTTAAAAAAAGATATATAAACAGCTACATTACATTGTGCATTACAATAATAATGGGTATGGTATACAATATTAAATGCTGACGTAAAGTAGACAGTTCTTTTAAGAACTATATCACTAAGGAACATATTTCGAAGAAAGAAAGTATTAAAAAGACGTAAATGCGAACATAAAATGCTCACTTCAAATAAAATGCACGGGAAGTTAACACAAGGAAACAAATTGTATTTAAAAGAATTAGGATATACTATTAATAGAAATGGAAGACATCCTTAATGTTCAAGAACCTATCATCTATGAAAATGCAATCACCAATGCGGAAATACATGTACACGTGTATGAACCATTCCGAGTATGTCCATACATGTTTTCGTCGGAAATAAGGATTTCTATACAAAATCACGATATTTATACCTTACTGTAGAAATCAAGTTTAAGGTTAATAGAAACAATAAAAATACAGCTGATTCAAGTAATCCAGCAACTACAAAAATAGTAAGAAATGGAATACTTAATTCAATCGACAGAATTGCATATCTGCTAAATGGAGTGGAAATTGATCAAACACGAGATGTTGGAATTACTTCCACGATAAAGAACTATCTATCAGGAACTGTAAACGATATTTATACAGGTCTTATGGCCAGGTGGAACAATGCTAGTGATTACTGACTACATATAAACCCAGGTGGAAAATATGAAGTTGTTAATCTCTTAAGTATGGTTTTGGGATTTCCTGAAGACTACAAAAATTTCATTTTAAATACTACGAGGGTGTAATATTTGAATTAAGCAGTGTGGAATGGTTGATGCTGCATATCGAAATCAACACTCATGAACATGTCAAGTTTTTAAAATTGATCGAAAATTCGAAAGAATCTAGACATTGCATTCAGATCATGTGATTTTGTGATGTTTCCAAATCTACCGGCATCACAAAAAGTCATTTGGAATGTGAAATCAAGTTTTTCTTAGTAAAAACTGAGATATGTTGTCATTTGTTTTCAAACAAATCGACTAAACAATGTAAAAGCAGATAGATCAATATACGATAATTGTGATATGAAAAATATTAAACTGTATCCAAATAGTTAAGCTTACCCCTATGTGAATTTAAATATGAACTTTGCCAATGGGAAATTCCATATGTCATATGATATGTACACAAAGTTTCAGGAAACATATTATAACAAAATCAGTTCATGGATCCTAGAACCCAAATGATTTAAAACCAGAGGAAAATTATTTGTGTTTGATGTAAGCAAACAGGATGACAGAATTACCAATGGCATAATTGATTCATAAATTAAAAGTATTGCAAATACTCCAATGCCAGCAAATGCACCAGCTTACGCTCTTATAATTCACGATAGATTACAAGTTGCAATGTAAAAGATAAGCTGGTGAAAATAATGAATTGAGTCAGTAGACAATGAACCACGGCTACGACGAGATGTTTTGCAATGTGCAAGGATTTCAGTCTGTAGAAATAAAATTTCTCATAAAAGAATTAGCTATCACTGATATGGAAGAACATACAACTGTCTTCAGCTTCAAATCACCGTTTGACTGAAAATATCTATCTCCCAAACAAAAGAAAACTAATATGTGGGTTACTAAACATTACCACAGTTTAAAATGGGGAAGTGGATGTATAGACTGGCTGGGATGAAACAGAGTATGTAGGTGTTATTCGAGTCATATTGCATTATTTAGGATGAGTGTAATTTAATATAAAATGTATTTGGTTGTATGTAATCCACTACTTCATAAAGATGGCTCAACAAGACAAGAACGAAGTTACATGCTCATGCATACAGAAGTCCATATGTAAATTTAATATTAGCAAGTTATTAGCATGTTGGAGCAAACCATTTAGACTTTGTTTTTGGAAATAAATAGTTTTAGTATCTTTGTGATATTGCTACTTTAAACATGTCTTTCTTCCACCCAACTGGTATTTACGTCTCTGTCACCCCTGGAAACTGAAGTGTGAATTACTCTTGTTTGTTTAACAGAATAATACATCATTTTGGAGATATATGTGATAGGCTGTTTCATTTAAAAATATAGAATGTCCCTTAGAGGGTGAAAACTGTAATGATTTATTACCTTGTCCAGATCTGAAAAAATGCCCTGTATACTATGTGTCCATATACAAGTCTACCAGCGAGCATCGAAGAAGTGTATTCGTGCTTTTATGAAACTTTTTCTGATTTACCAGATTGTATAATATTATACACACACGAATACATGAAAAATAATAACAATCTAAGAGATGAAAATACTGTAAATATTGCCAAGGAGAGAATGGAAAAGATATGACATAATTATGTTTTTTTTTTTGTAAACTCACAATGATGAGAAAATGTATTCTGTAAGCAAACATATCGAAATAAATGGTTTGAAACTATTTTTTCTGTTTTACTGACTTTACAAATGCATGAATTGTAATATTTCCATAATCTGACAATCAAATGTTATGTAAACTTTGTTTGCATGCATTTATCATTCAAATCTAAATGTTTTTGCACATAAAGGTTTGTGTGTGGGGTAATGATTAAATATACCTTTAGTAATTTGAAAGCAATCTAATACATAAAACTACTGAAATGTACATTCTAGGATTCAAACACCTTATGTTTAAAAAATGTATGTTTAACAACTTATACAATTCAGACATACTGTGTTTAAAACGAATAATGTAATTGTAGTGGTTCCTAGAATTATCTATAACTACCTATAAAAGGTGTACGCCTTTCAGTTTCGTTATAACTTGGAATGGTATGGAAGAAATTATGTCTTTGCTGTGTGGCTTCTGCAGTAAATAATTTACAGCTCTGCGCAGCATGTATCGACATGAAAGAAGTAGGTGTGGAATGAAATATTCAATAAAACAATTTGAATGCAAATTCTGTCAGAGACAATTTCCTCGAGCCAATATTTTGAAGAGACATGGTAGAAGTTGTAACACTGATTCAATGCAAACAGCAGCATATCCTCAAACACCTCCTCAGGTAGCTCCGCACTTAGCTCCGCAATTGGTACTGCAACTAGCACTGCAATTGGCATCACCTCCTAAGGAAACACCATAAACAGCACCACATCCTAAGGCAACTCCACAATATTCTCCACCATAAAAAGCACCACATCCTAAGGCAACTCCACAATATTCTCCACCATAAACAGCACCACATCCTAAGGCAACTCCACAATACTCTCCACAATCTGCTTCTCAGTTAGCTCTGCAGTTAACATTTCCAGCTCCACCCACTGAATTACCTCCACAAATTCCATTTGTTAATTCAGGGAAGAAAAGTAATTTGATTACCAAGTATTCAGCTTAAGTGAAAAGTGTGTCATCCAATCTCAGACACGAGATACTGGCTACCGCGTTCGCCGGCAGGCTAAGTGATGCGGAGATAGTTAACGATAGGCTTGAATGTGATGCTGACTTTTCTTGTTTTTTTTCCACAGGTGCAGAATTCCTGTGCTCATGGAAGTGGGTGGACTTTACAACTGATATCGAAAATGGCTGTACATGTAAGCCAATATCAGCCGTTCACCATGGGTGGTAAATAATCCAAGTTCATTAGCAATAAGAAGGCTTGAAATCCGATGTTGCTTCATTACTTGCCTTGCTTTACCCTCATCAGCTTTCAAGACCCTGGTTCCAAGAACCGCTAAAATCTCTTCACTTGCTGCAATGCACAGGTAATTATTTTTGCTACAAGGTTTTAATACGATTGGAAATCTGTAAATCTTTTCTGTTCCAAGAAACCCAGAATATGTGTAGAGCTTCTGAACTGTGAGCCTTGCCTCATGTCAGTACGATGTGTATGTCAAATTTCCTCCACAAACTTTACACTTCATGTATTTCAGCGCTTCATTCACTTGCCTGGTGTATCCCTGTTAGATATCATAGAATTCATGTCTACATTTTTTTCCACGACACTACCATAATAAATCCAGCTCTGCTATATGCAATACCACCAATGGGGTATTTAAATTACATAGTAGCATCTACAAGTCAATTAAACTGCCAGCCATATCAAGAATGAGCCAATCAACTGACAGATACTGTTTTATAAGAACTAATCTGAAATGCAAACAACCAACACCTCATCTAGAATTTGCTGTGAATAACAACTTCACAGAGATTTGAGAGCAACGAGTTCAACTTCCTGCAACATCAACCAAATGTTACCAACCTCATACCCAGAAAAGAAGATTGAGTGTTTTTTCTATGTATAAATAAATATTTTAAAGAAGATTGTGTTTATTAATATTTTAAGAAGAATTTGATTTTTAGTATATGTAAATAAATATTGTCTTTGTTGGAAAAATGGGATATATTAAAGATGTAATTCATAGTTAATGTGTGTTTGATTTATCTCCAAACTGTAGATCTGGAATTTTATAAAACATATATCATAGAGAAATGAGTGAGTCAATGTTATCGCAAAAATATATTTTATTACTTTATCCACCAGGGGTCGTAGCTTTGATTGTGTCAAGAACATTTATTTAATCACAGAATCCAAAATTACCTGGTTATTTGATATGTTTTCAGTGTACAGAAATATTTGTATGTGAACTGAATACATGGTTTTTCTTTCAGTCGGTTTAAATAGTGTGTGTTTGTTCGCAACATTTGGCGAATCACTACGTCGGAGCACTTTCCATAAGACCAAACAATACTGTCTCGCTGTGAAATCAGTTTGCATGAATATCACCTAGAAATTGCTAAATCTTTTATATTTAACATAGGAATGACTATGGAGATTCGCAATGAGTTAACGATTTTGTGTCTTAACAGAAAACAAGACTAAATAAATTATTTCCTTATAGTAAACGAGTTTCAAAGACAAATGTAAAATGCACTTAATAGGTTTAACTAACACTGATGGTTTCCACAGGATATTTAAAATACCTAGAAATGTTATTTACTCAATATCTGTCTTTATTGTGTAAATCACTTAATTTAGTGTTTATTCAGAAAGCAAATGTGTATGATACTTAGCATGAAGCCTGTAGGATTCCTACAGCTGGGGTGTGTTCACGACATGTATAAAGCATTGCTAGCAGCCCTTGTCCTTAGCGAGAGTCATGCTGGTCATTTAAAACAGTTCACTATGGTGTTGCATTCCCCATTGACTAAGGAAGGAGATCATCCCTCATCGACTAGCCCTCTGTTACAGAATAGAAAAAAGACAGACAAAGTCGCGGCATTCTAAAGAGGTGACCCCTCCTGTTTACAAACTCTCAATGACCCCGTGTTTCGCCTAGCTGCTCCCCAACCCACAACACTTGTTAGGTGATATCATCATCTCTCTACTCGGGGTTCACACCCCACTCACAGTCTTCATAGCACCATTTTTTTTTTTATATTTCTGTTTTCGTGTATTTAACCTTCGTAACATAAAATACAATAGGAGTTAGAATATTTTAACATGTGTTAGTAAATTTATTTCTTTTTTAATTATTGTTAATTAACTTTTAAATTCAGTTTCTCTAGTAGTGATAATTATGGGAGTCAGTAAGTTTTTATTTTGTTGGAATATAGCGTAGAAATCTTTTCCATTACTTTAAAGTTTGCATACGTATAATATTTCTTTAAATAATCCGTATCTCATTCGGCTAGGATTCGAAAATATGGTTTTCCAAAGCTAGTCTACATGTGGTTGCTATGAGAATTTTTTTTTAACTTTCTCTGTGATATGCTTTCGACTGAATGTTTGTTAAAATTATATCGGATCAATAAATTGTGTTTGTGTTAAGTAACTTAGTATCGATTTCATTGTTTATCTTCCACAAAGTTGTAGGGACTTGAATCTTTCCTTGATTTATTCATTTTATGACAAATTTATATGGATTATTCTTACAAGTCGTTTGCCTAGATCGTGATTAGGTAGTATTTTCACATTTTGTCACAAATTATGAGCAATAATTAAATAATGAGAGTTGTTAAAATTTATTCTGTGGAAATGAACTTTCAAACACTTAAGAGTGTAAATGCAAGAATTTTTCAACATCTCCTACACACAATGGTTTGAAGGTTGTTGGGCAGCTCTAGGTATGGTGAGTCGTGGGAAGGGGGTGGTGGAGGAATAAGTCACAGAACAGGACAGGGCGAAATTTTGGGAGAGTCTACTTTTCATGGGTAAAGCGTAGTTTTGCAACAAATAAAAGTTTTGGAAGAGTCCAACTTGGTGTCTTGAGGGGTGTCTGGCAGTTGGGGACTTCCTGAAGATGTTGTCATACAAAAGACATTTTCTGTGCTGAGGATAAAGGGAAGGGGGTAGGGAGTGTCTGGCATCATGGACTCGGGCCGGTTCTGAGGGGTGGAGGTGGGAGGGAGTGGCTATAAGCAGGCAGGGCCCCCTGATCTGAACACAACTAGGCAGTGTACGCCATCTTGCTACATTACCTAAAAGTTGACAATCACAGACAGTTCGGGTAGCAGTTTGACGAGGGGTGAAGGTGGGATGGGGTGGCAGGCAGGCCTCCCGATCTGAAGCTCTCTGGACACTCAGTGCCATCTTCAGTTTGTCATCATCACTTGGGCTAGATGGATGTATACCTCACTAGCTCTCTCTCGTCTTCATGGAACCTCTAGAAACTTGACGGACTACAAGAGCATGATCGGGGGTTACCGCAACTATGGACCGGCGACCATCGCACCTTCCTCTCTAGTGATAGCTTCGATTAACATTTTATAATATATGTGTTTAAATACAAAACTATTTTATTTGGAATTTTTGTTTTAATTTATCGGGAAAAAATTTTAAATTTTCCTTTGATAGTGCGTTTATCTTGCAAACTCCATTTCTATGTTCGGTAGACGAAATGTCGCAACAGTTTAATAATACCATTTGTGTTAACAAGTTCGTTCTATTTACCATACTTCATGGAAATTTATACAACCATTATTTTAAAAATAATTTTCTCTTCGAAGATGTTTGTGCATTTTTTTTATTATATATAAATTCATGTGGGGTTAAGCTCTACGATTCGACACAAGTTGATTATTTTGAAACAAATAATTTGGGGTAAGATTTTCTATCATTAATTACTTTATCGTTGATTGTTATATATTTTACTTATCAGAATAGATGCACGCTATTGGGTCAGCTTAAATCGTAGGTTATATTCGGGGAGCTCCTGATGCCATTACTATTGTGCCTGTTTAAAATTCAAAATGAGAGTTTGGAAAATCTTTTTTTGTCTGGGAAGTGCTAAACCATTCTCCGTGCATTTCGATAATTAAATTGCCCTCAGTGCTTGGTAGGGATACATTTTTTCTAGATATAATTCACGTTGCATAAGTAGTGTGTAAATCGTATTCTGAGTTTTTTTGCCGTAATTTCAACTCGCCTGCAAGCTCCACATAGATAATTTGGTGCACGTCATATATTGACATCATTCCTTCACCATCCTCCAAGGTGGAAGGACGTTGGCCGCACTCCAACGTAACAGTTTATAAGTCTCCACAAATTATATACTAACATCATTCCTTCTCGCAGCCTGACAGACGTGTTCTGGGGGAGGTGCAATTTATTATGCATGTTAATCAATTAATTTCTTTTTATGTGTGGAATACATTTCTAAACTTCCTCCTTGCCAATCATACAGTTCGATGTAAGTGCTACTCATTCATACATCGAAAGGACTAATTTTAATATCATTTCAGGTACATGATGCTCTCTGGTTTAAATCGTATACTGAGTTTTTTGCCGTAAGATATCATTCACCAGGCTGAATCGTGTAAGGTACATGTAATGTGTATGTGTGTGAACTTGTTAATGTGTTTAGGTAGGCTGTCGTTTAATTAAAGTTATTTATAGGGACATGTTTGCTTCATTAATTAATTTATTTAGGAAAGTCATATAATTTATTTTTATGTGTGGATTACATTTGTAAATTCCTCCTCGCCAGTCTCACAGGTAGACGGACGTGTAAGGTACGTGTGAGAGGCGTCATATATACCTTGTTTGTTCAATTTATAGGGACATTTTATTGTAGATCGTTAATTCCACTCTCCCATAATTATAATATTTCTCTCTCATGTAAATTATATTTCTAAGCTCGAGACTCCCATTACGCTTAATTCCATGCTGGATTAATGGCACTTGTTATTCACATTGTCATTTGAAATTTCCGATTCGATATGTGTAATTTATTCATACGTAGAACACTCTGAAATTCTCTAACGTTCAACTGCATTTGGAAGACAGTCGCCAATCGTTTGTCATTACTAACACGCAAATCGCATCTTTCAAAGTCGCCACCATCGTCTGCAAGCAATATCCCCCAGAAAACATAGAAATTTACACTTAGGCCACTCTTGCACTCAACTCACACCTATATAACACATTGCAACCCACCGCTCTGGTCACTCCCCTTCAGGGCACCACAGCATCAACATCATGCAGAGCTCCAGCTACCCCCTCCCCCACCCAAAAAGAAAGAAAGAAAATAAAGTATACCCATACACAAAAAAAATTCATCAAGTAAATTTGACCAAACTCACCCGATTTAATCACATTAGGATGAAGGATTTTAAAAAAACTTTGACCAGATTAATAGACTAACCCTTTTGATGACTATTTGATATGAAAGGGTTAGTTCGATTAATCAAAAGTGAAATGAATCCATCACGCCCCTACTACTAAAATTCTTTTTTCGCACAACAGTGAACGCAGAATTAATAAAGTAAATGTTAGGAAATATCTATTGAATTAATTAAAAAATATATGTATTAAAATTCGAATATTAACAGTTAAAAGTGAGATTTCAAGGGGGCCTGGGTGTCTTACCATATGTTTGATTTCATGAAAAACTATTTATATCGGAAGAATTCAAAGTTTTTATATACCTTCTCGTATGTAAACATGTAACTCATGGATTTAAAATGTGCGAATAAACAGGCTATAACTTTGCTCGATAGATAGCGGCACTGCTGTAACAGAGTCCACTGTTACTGTTCCTTACTATAAGAAGGTTGCTCTGTCCGCGTGGCTCAAGGGCAGAGTGGGTGACTTGTAGACAAGAAATGCCGGGTTCACAGCCCGACACTTCCACAGCCAATTTTTCAAATCAAATGTGTGCACGCGTTTGGATTGCTAAATTGCGGAATGCCAAATGAGCACTAAGAATTGTAATTATTTCGCACAATTTTATCAACAGACAGAGATTATTTATACTTTTATAATAGTTTGCAAATATTGTATTTCAATTGCGGTGGTGTGGAGGATAGATTTGTTTCCGGTCCTGGTTACACCTCTTTTTCGCTTGTTCCAAAAGAGTAGGCGTTTTCTAATGAACCTTCTTTAATTAGGCATAATGTTATACATAAAACATTTTAAGGTCCAAAATACTCAAAGTATTTCAATGTGAACAAACTAAAGAAATGAAATAACACGTATTACATAAATACCTAGGCCTATAAAATCTGTCTACTGCTACAAATTAATTTTATAGCTTTTTTGTGGGCAAACTGTTTTATAATGTCATCAAATCTATTTGTCTGGGTAGTTCGGATTCTAATGTAAGTGTAATAAGATCACACAATTTTTCGTATGGCATTGTGAATCGATTAAAATTTTTTATACTTTTCAAAGAACTAATTCCTTTTTCAGTTCAGCAACTGACACATGAAGAGTACAAAAAAGTCTTACAGATATGCGCACATTAGGGTAGAGTGAATAAAGTTTTCACATTTTAAACAGTCCAATTGGTTTCAGTGTCTCGTTTCCTAAGTTAACTCGATGAATTGATTTCTATACGTAGATACTTCCACAAAACTTGAAATATATCACTTAGTTTTCTTGCTGTTTTTAATCTTTCGGGAGTCCCGATAAAACTGAATCAAATATTCTGTATAATACATTCACTCTAGCCTCTTTCTTCTCTTGTCTCATTTCCGTTAACATGAGGCAGTTCTTCATGAGCCTCATCACAAACTTTTTTTACTTTTCTTCAAAATTTGTTTCAGTATGATTGTAGAGATCACTATTATTCACACCACTGGCTACAAATGTAGCCTCAGTTCAGATGTTCTGAAATTTATCTGTTGAGTCTTTCAAATCTTGCATAAGACTATCAATGTTGGTAACTTCTAATTCAAGTGTTGCATTTCTGGTTTGAAATATTTTGTTGAATTTATCGATTGGTACCAAAATTTTGGATCATACTGATGGCATTAATATGCATTTGAATGATTCGAGATATCTTCCTATCCACAGTGCTTCATATATATATATATATATATATATATATATATTCATAATTTATGTTGGGTTTTTTCTTTTACTGTAGCATAAGTTGATCTCACACAGTAAGGAGGTTAGTTGATTATATTGTGCATTAATTATTATTTTTACAGGTAGCTACGTGGATTTATTACATGACGCTTTATTGGCCAAAAAACGAAAGAAATATATAACTACACTGTTTATCAGAGTGTCATGATCTATTTTATTTATTGGTATATACTTTGTTAATTGAAGTACAACTTCATAAGCAACTGTATCAAGGCGTTTATTTTGTGAGAAAGTAAATATTTTTACGTTATTTTTGCCTTATATTATACTTGCGCAGCACTTAAAAAGTTACTTTTTATCATCGCAGAGGTTACATGCATAATACAGTCGTACTGATAAATAGAAATTCAGAGTATACATAAATCCAAATAAAAATATTTCTAATGTCAATACTTTCGTCACGCATGGAAGTAGGTATTTGAAAACACTAAAACAAAACGAAGGTTTACCCCTCCCTCCAAAGGACGTAACGGCTGTTTATGCTTCCATTATCCCTCTTCTGCCTCTACAAGTGATATGCTATATCAAACTGGCTGGAGGTGAGGAACTCTTTCTTTTCTACTGTGCATCTTCGCTTCGTAGCCTGCACAATAACTACTCGAGACGGCTTCGTGAATAGGTACTAGAGTAACGGGAATTCCAAGAATCGGTACTCGTTACTTCAGATCCAGCACAGTAACGAATCGTTACTATTCGTCCATCCCTATTTACTTCTCGTCGCGACACGCAATGCAATGCGAGGATTGCGAGTTGCTCTCTAAGAAGTTAATCAGTTTTGAGTCAAAATTAGATTTTTACCTAATACTTCGTTTTGTAAATTAACATTTACAAGTCGGGCCCGACCCGGGCCCCTGAGCATTGCAACTCCTTGCTTCCCCCTCCCTCCCTCTCTCTTGGTGGGCCTGAATATATGTAAGTAGTAAGGAAATGATGGTTGAATGAAAAATGGATGGGGATAGGAGCGCAGGAGTCACCATGTTCTTACGTCACCGGACCGCCATCTTAGATGTAATTGTCTTTTACCCCTTACCCATGTCACTTCTGACCCCAAGAAACACTAAAAAGTTACAGAAAATCCTTACAAATGTCCGAAAAATTCACTATTAAAAGGATTCTCAGAAATGATCCATTTTTCCCTCAAAAATTGTTGAAGCCCCTCAAATCCAATTTTCCCAATTTAATTAATTTTAGGGGTTTCCTTAGTACCAACAGAGCAGTGGCAGCCATTTTGGTTTTATAGGCATGCCCTATACCAATTCTATACAATGGATATAGGATAGGAGCCAGACCTAAGCATCAGCCATCTTGCATCCATAATGTATGAAGGTGGCCTTTGACCTTGAAAATGCAATGTGTTAAAAGAATAAAAACGTAGATTCGTCGACATAAAATAGGCATTTGCGTAATACCAGTAATATTCAATACAGTATAATAAGTATAAATACCAGTTGCATACAGCAGTACAATAAAAATGTTTTTGATCGCACAAACAACACTCCGACGTAAATGTAAAACTTGTGCAGCGTGCAAATGGCGGACACATGCGGAGTCAGTGCCACAGTCTTGAATACATGCGTCACTCAGATAAGTGAAGTGAACTGCACATCTGCGACTGCTATGGGTTGTCTGAAGTGTCAGACTTCCGTAGTGAACGTAAGCTTATCATCGAGACGGAGCGAGACCCTCTGCGAAATACAGTAGAGGATCAGTTTCGATATGGGGTTATATGGCATCTAGTGGGGTCGTTAATTTAGAGTTCATTGAGTGCATCGTCGACCAAACAGAATGAATATTAAAACATTTTAAAAAGAACTTCAGGACGACTATCTCAAACATAAGGTCCTGAAAATTCGCAATTGGCTACTTTAAAATTGCCCCATCTGTTACACCCAATGCCATTCATTAGGCATAAATGCAATAAATTGTGCAGCTCTGGTCTGAACTGAAAGTCAACATGTAGCATCACGTCATACGGAACCAATAAGTCTTGAAGAAATAGTAGAGGAATGGTCAAAGATTCCTACATCTTATTGTGAAACTTTGGTAAAATCTCTGCCGAGATGGTTTTCCCACAAAATAAGCTATAACTGTACCAAAAGACAACTTTAGTTGCTGTCATCACAATGTGTACAAGTTTCATTTTGCGACAGTAAACGCCCAACGTCAGATGATGAGATGACACATTCGTATTGTTCAAGGTGTAAATTTTATATGTGAATTATTAATTTCTTCGCCTGAGTATCGTCTTAAAATACAACCTTTGTTCAATTTACTGGCTGTACTTCACGTTGTATATAGTTTCTTATACGAGTTTCACTTTGAGGGACTGTAGGTGTTAGTTTAGCCAACCAGAGAGGAGCACAATTTTAAGCTTGTGAATTGTTTATTATAGTTTCACAGTAGAAAATAATAAAATTTCAGCAGTAAAAAGCAGTGATTTCAATGTGTATACCGTCAACTGGACTAGCTATGGCAAAGACGAAGAAGTTTTAAGTTGCTCATATATTACAAAGAATAACATTCTAAAAAATTGATTCTCTTTGACCATAATGAACCCCAGTTGATGGTGCTTCTATCTGAGCAGAGGCAATGGAATAGTTTGTAATGTGTACTACTTAGTAGACAAGTTGTTCCCGTAGTACACTTGTATGTTGCTACAGCAGCGGTACGTGCGCAGGTGTGCAGGAGTCGCTCATCACATGTGTCCAGGATCACGACCAGAAGCCCGTCAGCCCATACGTGTGTCCTCAGGACGCGCGTCCAGAGGTAATCATCCGCACATGCAACGACGTGCCATGTCCCCCGCGCTGGAACTACTCCGACTTCCAGCCGTGCACCAAGTCGTGTGGCTTCGGCATCCAGACCCGTGAGGTGAACTGCATCCACGAGGTGACACGTGGTGGTGCCAACACCGTCATAGTTCCCAACAGCATGTGTCCACAACCACCACCACCTGACCGTCAGTACTGCAATGTGCTCGACTGTCCTATCCGCTGGCACACCTCCGAGTGGAGCAAGGTGAGCCTTGACCCTTGTGTTATCCACGTACTTGTACATTCAGTACAAACAAGATATATTCTAACTGCAGCCCATCAAGACCAAATTAAATGCTCTACTCTTCATTGTAACACTTAGCCGGTTTGCTAAACCATTGTGATTAGTACTATAATCTTTTTGCATTTGGCCGAATTCCCACTACATCTTTCTGTTAATACTTAACACTTTTGACTCAAAGTTCAACAACATCACCCCTCCCCTGGTACTAAAGCACATGTGTAGAACCTTACTACAAAATTTTTTGCTAAGCTGCCGGGTATTCCTAACTGTTGAAACTATGTGTTGTCCTGCGTTAGGATTAATATCCGCAATCCTCCTTTTGCAGTAGGACCAACCACTTCACCTCAGTGCCACCATGAATATAGCTAACTCTCGTGTGTGGGACACCACGCTAGTTACACTGTAGTGCTGTGAGTGATTAAGATAGTAAATCATGCCTTGTACAGTTACACATATGTTACGACAGTACACGTTAATATACGTCACTCTGCAGTGCAATCAAAATATCGTAACTAGCGCCCACGCACTTCGTTAGATGGGCGATGTGCAAAGTGTATACCGTCGAATTGCTGGGATGTGGCCGCACACCATATAACATTATCTCCCACCCAATATTCAGCATATTCTCATCGACTGTAGTATTTGTGGCATGAAGTTTTGTCACCATTTCTGCAATGTCATATGCTACGTTCATGGGGGCTGCTGTAACCAAAGGGTTGGCCACAATAGTGTTGTGTCTCACTGGTCTGCTCGCGAGAGTAAAGGACCTTGGGTGGATTGGATTTCTGCAGTTACCTTAAAGAATCTTCTGGTTCATTGGCCTTGCCTCGCTCTGATGGTCTCAAGGGTTAGGAGGGGGAGGAAGTTTTGGGAAGTAGAGAGGCTGGAGGGTTGCTGGGTATTAAGCGACGGGTAATGAACGCCAGCATGAGTGAAGTCTGGACAGCGAGCATAGTGACATTGAGAAGGACTTTAATTACACTTTATATAGACATTAAATATTGTGCCCACTGAGAATAAAAATAATAATCGAGGAGATAGATAGTTTAATGTTGAATAAAATAGCTGCGTGGATGAATTAAAATCAAATTTAGTTCTTTTATCTTTATTAAAAGCTCCAATCCTCCCGAATCCCAGTACGGCAATCTAACATATTGCAACAATAACACATATATTTTCTCGCAGTTTGCATTTCTCTATAAACCCCGGTGTTACAATCCGCCATTATTTACACGTTGTGTTTGTGTATGATATGTTGTACGCCGGCATGGGCCGATGAAAACTAGAGACATGTCCCTGTGACGAGAACTGCCCAGGGATTGTTGAATCATTTCATGCTGTCTAATGTGGACAACATTTCTTGGCCTTTGTGCTCTACAGCCCAGCGGCAACTCCACTAATGCTGCATAGCGACTGCTGTGAAGTAGGTCCAGCTTTACTTGGGATATTAATAACAATAGTCATGAACAGCATAGGTTGTATGAATGTCTATTTTATGTACAGTACAACAGTGATTGCATAAATCATGAATGTATGGGTAGTTTATTAATGTGCTTGAGGGACAATGATGTATGTGTCATTATATGCTGTCCTGTCACATATGAAATAGTTCAGTTAATCCCATATTTGCAGGATGACATTTTTATTTTATGTTAGGGCTTTTATCAAGACGCCTTTTACTTTGTGAAGCCCCTGTGAAGCTGTTAAATTTGAAGGTCAGAATGCTTACAAAAAATTTTGTTAAAGGAACTTGGAAGGTTATAAAGGCTGACAAAATTGTCTCAAAAAATAGTACTGCCCATCACATTATGTCCTCGAAGTTTGATTGATTTAGACAATCCTAACCATGCACATCAAAAACAGGTACTTTATAAATTACAAAATGGCGACCAATAACTAGAAACTAGATCACTTCATGGAGAAAATTAATGTACACGATACCAATGAAAGCATTATTGCCGTTTAAAGTACACATTGAACAAATACAGTAATACAATCAAATACTATTGAGGCTGGGTTACAATTAACGCTGTACAGAACATAGCGCAGATATATACGGCAAGTAATATACACACGTTATAGTCCATTCATGGTTACTTCCAACTTTTCGGAAGACCTTATTTCAGGATATTCCTCCGCCTCATGCAAACAAAGACTAACCAAGTCTATAAAAGTCACCAAAGGGACAACGTACTGCATTCGTGCGCACTGAGTGTAGTAAAATTTTGCATAAGAATTTTTTTTTACTAGGCATTACGAAAGCTCTTTTCTTCTCCCCGTTTGTAGTCAAGTTAATTACAATTGATAAATTGAATATATGTAACAGTTCAATTGAATCAAACATAGGTTTTTTTTTATGTTAGCACAGGTACAATATGCTTGTGAAACATGACATGTTGAGGAAACCACCAATCACGTCATACATGGCGCGTTGTTTTATGTTAGCACAGGTACAACATGCTTGTGAAACACGGCATGTAGAGGAAACCACCAATCACGTCATACATGGCACGTTGTTTTATGTTAGCACAGGTACAACATGCTTGTGAAACATGACATGTTGAGGAAACCACCAATCACGTCATACATGGCGCATTGTTTTATGTTAGGTACAACATGATTGTGAAACACGACATCTTGAGGGAACCACCAATCACGTCATACATGGCGCATTGTTTTATGTTAGCACAGGTACAACATGCTTGTGAAACACGACATCTTGAGGGAACCACCAATCACGTCATACATGGCGCGTTGTTTTATGTTAGCACAGGTACAACATGCTTGTAAAACACGACATCTTGAGGGAACCACCAATCACGTCATACATGGCGCATTGTTTTATGTTAGCACAGGTACAACATGCTTGTGAAACACGACATCTTGAGGGAACCACCAATCACGTCATACATGGCGCGTTGTTTTATGTTAGCACAGGTACAACATGCTTGTAAAACACGACATGTTGAGGGAACCACCAATCACGTCATACATGGCGCATTGTTTTATGTTAGCACAGGTACAACATGCTTGTGAAACACGACATCTTGAGGGAACCACCAATCACGTCATACATGGCGCGTTGTTTTATGTTAGCACAGGTACAACATGCTTGTAAAACACGACATGTTGAGGGAACCACCAATCACGTCATACATGGCGCATTGTTTTATGTTAGCACAGGTACAACATGCTTGTGAAACACGACATGTTGAGGGAACCACCAATCACGTCATACATGGCACGTTGTTTTATGTTAGCACAGGTACAACATGCTTGTGAAACACGACATCTTGAGGGAACCACCAATCACGTCATACATGGCGCGTTGTTTTATGTTAGCACAGGTACAACATGCTTGTGAAACACGACATGTTGAGGGAACCACCAATCACGTCATACATGGCACGTTGTTTTATGTTAGCACAGGTACAACATGCTTGTGAAACACGACATCTTGAGGGAACCACCAATCACGTCATACATGGCACGTTGTTTTATGTTAGCACAGGTACAACATGCTTGTGAAACACGACATCTTGAGGGAACCACCAATCACGTCATACATGGCGCGTTGTTTTATGTTAGCACAGGTACAACATGCTTGTGAAACACGACATGTTGAGGGAACCACCAATCACGTCATACATGGCGCGTTGTTTTATGTTAGCACAGGTACAACATGCTTGTGAAACACGGCATGTTGAGGGAACCACCAATCACGTCATACATGGCGCGTTGTTTTATGTCAGCACAGGTACAACATGCTTGTAAAACACGACATCTTGAGGGAACCACCAATCACGTCATACATGGCGCATTGTTTTATGTTAGCACAGGTACAACATGCTTGTGAAACACGACATGTTGAGGGAACCACCAATCACGTCATACATGGCACGTTGTTTTATGTTAGCACAGGTACAACATGCTTGTGAAACACGACATGTTGAGGGAACCACCAATCACGTCATACATGGCGCGTTGTTTTATGTTAGCACAGGTACAACATGCTTGTGAAACACGGCATGTTGAGGGAACCACCAATCACGTCATACATGGCGCGTTGTTTTATGTCAGCACAGGTACAACATGCTTGTAAAACACGACATCTTGAGGGAACCACCAATCACGTCATACATGGCGCATTGTTTTATGTTAGCACAGGTACAACATGCTTGTGAAACACGACATGTTGAGGAAACCACCAATCACGTCATACATGGCGCATTGTTTTATGTTAGCACAGGTACAACATGATTGTGAAACACGACATCTTGAGGGAACCACCAATCACGTCATACATGGCGCATTGTTTTATGTTAGCACAGGTACAACATGCTTGTAAAACACGACATCTTGAGGGAACCACCAATCACGTCATACATGGCGCATTGTTTTATGTTAGCACAGGTACAACATGCTTGTGAAACACGACATGTTGAGGAAACCACCAATCACGTCATACATGGCGCATTGTTTTATGTTAGCACAGGTACAACATGATTGTGAAACACGACATGTTGAGGGAACCACCAATCACGTCATACATGGCGCATTGTTTTCAAAGGTTTCATTCACAAGTGTGAACTAACCGCGTGTACACGGAGACTCGCCACATTCGGTCACATGACATCTCGCTGAATCCTATGATTTATGTGTGTAGTTAATTTCATCATTCTGTAAATGCACATGAGAAATATAATTAACATTCAGTGTGGAAGTGAAGTAATTTGCAGGCGTCTTAATAGTTCTTCCTGTAGTGGTCTGCATGGTAAAAAGCAGTATTACATTTCTGTAAATATAATGTTAGTATCAAAATCTCTTGGCATTGTGCTACATTTTAAAACATTATTTGACGCCAGCATTTCGCCTTCAACTGTTATCTTCGAGTGTATTTAATGCTGTGACACGGACTTAACGCATACATATAGTGTCTACTACATCTTCTCCATTCCATTTGTCGGTGTATTAATTTGAGTTCTTATTTGGCACGTTAATATCCTTGCAGTTTGAATACTGAGCCGAAGTTAAGTGATCTGAACTGGCGACATGTTAAAGGCTCATTGTTAGAACCAGGAAGGTGAACCATGACTAATCCAGATAGGTAACTGACAAAACCACCTCTCAGCATGTGAACTTACTTTGTCTCAAGTGACGTGCACCCACCACTAACTGACCATCGCAGTAGACATGTTCCTAGAAAATTACACAAGCCTACTACACCGAAAAAATATTGTTGCTATCCACCCTGACATACTTTTCTCTGGTGGACAAAGAATGTTGAGGTAAATAACACATGGTGTGTTCACAGTGTAGAACACAGTTCTCAGTTTTTGCATTATGAATACCAACATTACACTTTGTAGCCAACTGGCTGAAGGGCACGTTCAAGTTGAAATTTGCATTTGCATTTAAACACGGTCTAAGTGGACAGCATATATCTATATACGTATTATTTATTTTTGATCAACATATACTTGTTTACGTCAAAAATACATGCAAACATATTGATTCCTACAACGAGAGTAATATATATCTGGTGTATCTGTGGCAACTTTTGATGTAATTCAAATCATTACATAGTAATTTAAATAGAAAATACTGTAAATTTATTTTCTGATGGTTTAGTTTACCATGGGGTGTTTTTAAAATTTAAGGATTAAATATTCAACTTTTAATCAAGATTTGGTTGTAATAATTTAAGACATTATTTAAATTACAGTTGTGCGTATAAAAATATTAACATTCAGGTTAATTAATTAGAATCAATTACTAATCATTTTAATTATTGTACAAGAATTTTAATCAATAATTTTTCCATTAAGTTAGTTCTATAAATCACTTACAGCAATTTTTTACTAACACTAGTTCTATACTTTTAATTAAAAACATATATATATTGAAATTAATTAATAAATACTTTTAGTTGAATAAAATAATTTATTTTATTTTTTGGTTATTTTTCAAGTTACAATTAAAATATCTAACTACTTACTAAAGTATTAATTATATATCATTAATATTTCTATCAGAAAACATATTATACATTGTTGGAGATCTGATTTTGAATTAAAATTATTCAGAATTAATTTAATCATATCTTCTCTGTGAAAGTCACTTTAAACTTATGACCTACTTCAACGAAAATGTGATAACAATGAATATAATATGAAATCAGTTATCATAGTAAAATAACATCCAGGTTTTCTAATTCACTCACTTAAAATAAATAATTTAATTGTATGTCCACATCTGTGATTGATTAACTGACTAATAAATATTTTTTTAATTATAATGAATAGTTTCTGATTGCATCTAAAGATTTATGACAAATTATCCATGCATTTCGCCAATTCATTTAAATAATTACCTTTTTCCCATTTAACAAAATCAAAATAATTATTTATCTTCAGTAATCTTACCTTTCATTTGATCATAAGTAAGATTTCTTTGACTTATTGATACATTACGTATTGTAGGCTGCGGAACATTTTTTGTATTTAATTTGCTATAAGTACGATGAAATCTGTACTTGCAAATTAAGACAAATTATTATGTTCACCATCTTAGTTTAAAACTGGTTTGCATTACAATAAATTCTTTCTATAATATGTAATCGCTTTTGTTTCAGGAGTTCTTCAATCATGATATGCTAGCTACATCTTATGAAAGAATCTAGCATTGAAATGTAAATTCCAATTTACCCTAAGACCAATTTAATTTCATCCATTTATGACGGACATATTTTTCATGTCACAATGATTAAATACACAAGCATGAACATATTGGTTAGCTTTATTCTTTTCTATCAGTTTGAATACCAATGATAACAAAATCAGGCATATCAAAGTGTAAATTATTAACTTGGTTTAAAACATATCTAAATTATCAGTTATTGAAACTTCAGAAACTGCTTTTTCTAAGAATTGCCAAAAATTATGACTAATCTGTTATTGGATTTTTATATATTTTCCTTTTATTACATTAGAAGAATTAGCCTTCACAATTGCCCTTATATATTTTAATTCTTCTATTGTAATTTTTCCTGAAGCAGCATAAATCCTTGAAAGAGTTCTTTCAATTCTTATCGATTGTCATACGATTATCATCACATGCATTCTTATAAAATGTTCTTTTATGACTACCTTTAATATATATTTTATTATTGTCTCTAAGAAAGCCAAATATACATCTAAACGGAAAGATAATTTAATTTTTGCTACCACATGAAAAGGTTTCACTAGGTATTTATTACGATTAAGTAATCAAATTATGCATCATGATAGCTGTAATACCGAGATAATCTATAGCTGCAATTATTTGCCCAGGTTATGAAATTAAAATGGGAAAAAGAAAATAGAAGTTAAATAAATACTATCCATTTTACCACAAGCACTTTTATCCCTTTTTCATAAAATTAAAAAGTTCTTAAACATCATTAAGAAAAGAAAATCCATCACCAATAGTACTATCAAATGTAATTATATTATTATGAATACTTTAATTACTTCTTGTTTGATCTGTACGAGGAAACATTTGTCTTCCGAAATTTACTTATTTTTATATTTAATCTCTAAAGTAAAAATTAATTTATTTGCACAACGGAATGTAAGAACCACAAATACATTCAACTAGAGTTGAATAGTCCCAATAGAAAGGACACTTGAAGCTTAATATGGAAAAATAAAGGAAGTTCTTTCTTTTTATTTCCTGAAATTCTTAGTATTGGCAAAAAATGCTGATAAAATAGCAGAAACAAATAATAATTTTTGTTGAATTTAATTCCTTTTGCTGTTAATAATTTAGGTTATCCAAGACAGGAGATTATTTTGAACACGACATTAAATTGTTGAATCAATAATGGTTGATGAACAAATAAAAGATTATAATGAATTAGGAATCAGTCCATAAACAATGTAAAACTATTTCTCTAGATACAGAAATTTCAAGAAAATTTAATTTCACCAGTAACAAGTATGTTTTAAGAGGTATTGGATAAAAGTTGTATATTGGTTATAAAAAGGTAAATACTGATGGTGACAAATTATTCGCCAAGTTTCTAAATTAACAGATGGACTTTCTATTTTGTTTACGAAAAATATTTTGAAAGTAAATATAGCAATGAAGATAATAAAAATTAGATTATAAATTTAAGTGAAACTTGGAAGTATAACGATATTATATAACAAATTTTCGAAAAATACGATAAATGGCCATATTCAATATCTGAAACAAACACTGCAGAGAAAGTTTTGGCCAAGAACACCCAAACTGTGTGAAGGAATTAAAATATTCAAATATTTACCAACCGGATATGTGAGGATGAATTATTTAAGACAGTTAATTCTTGAGTATTAGTTACTCACGGTGAAGAAAATGATGGAGATAAATATTATTATTATTATGAGTATGTTAAATAATAAATGTTCAGATTTTGTTGTTAATAATTATAAAGGGAGGGATCTCATATTTAATTTGGGATTTAAATGTTACTCCGAAACATTTATTCCTATCATGAATAGATCAAATAATGAAGTTAAGTATAGAATTCAGCTTAAGGAGTTTAGACGTCAGTGATAATGATCATCAACTGTGAAAACGCGCTCGAGAATTCCGATCGTGTTTTGTCTATGATATTAAAGAAATACTTTCTTTCTTTTCAAAAAAACATGTCCAGAAATTTCGGACGCGGTATTTAATTTTCAATTAATACAGTGTGGAAAATGTAATATATAAAATATTGAATAGTAAAATTGTATTTTATCTTTGTTATTATATGTTATATATAATCTTTCAATTATTATACATGTTTTTTGAATACAAAATATAAGACACCTTTTTTAAAATAATTTTTAATATTATTACGGTTTTTTATGGTTTATAGGAATAAATGTCCATATAATTTATAAATAGTTATACTGATTTGTTTTATTTAATATTTTATGTTTCAATATAGTGTGTTTGTAGTATTTATAATAATAATATCTTAATAAATGACACGAACTTGTAAGTCAGAAAAATTGTGATGAATATTATAAACCAAAAGGAAATCCTACAACATGTCCAGCCTGTTTAGTTACACATTATACACATTATTAAAAAATGTGGTTGTTAAGTTTAAACCTTTATATAGAACCGTAAAAATAAATACTTGTAATAAAAAAATAGTTTATAATCTGAATGTTTGTTTGAGTATTATTAATATTCTAAGCAAAGAAAATTATTACATAAAACAAGAGAGTAAACAGTTAAAATAAAACCGTTTCGATTGCCATTTTTACGAATGCAAAAATTATACTATTAAGAAATTCTCATTTTTATCTGTGTTAACAATGAGAAAAATATATTCTGACCAAGATGTTATAAAAGAATTTCCCAATTTAGTTAAGAAAACACAAAACTTACCAACCAACATTAAATAACGTTTTCTGAAGGATTTTTATTAAGATAAACAAGCGTTTTTTAAAGGTAACGAAATGAAATCATCTCTGTAAGATGTAATGACATTCCCAAAAAAACAAGTTTACACTGGAATAGAAAATACAGCTAAACGTGTTTATGATCATTTTCATATTATACCTATGTATTACATTTTCTACATTGTAAATTCTACATTAAGTAAATTATGAAATTTTGGTTTTCAAAACATTAATAAAAAACACTTGTGTTTACCCCAGAAAATAGTATTTGAAATTTTACTTGGAAAATATTTTAGAAGTATTTATCTGGTGTAGCCAGAATGACTTTGCATATAATTAAAATCATGTTCTATTCATTTATATTGTATCATGCAAACTAAATATTTAAATTGAAATTTATCATCTGATAATGTAAACAAAAAGATTTTTTTAAATTCTGGCAGTGTAGATAACAATTTGGAACTGTTAAATAAAAACAGTATTTTATTATTGAAATCCTTATCTAATAATTTAAATCAAATCTATTTTTTTGTTAATTTAAATGTATAGTTCTTACAATTATTGTCTATTAAGTTAGATTTAAAAAGAAATGTTGATATTATTTTTGGATTCATCAAGGGGTACTTTTTAATTTATCCAGTAAATGTTCAATTTTTATACTTATTTTTAAAAGGAGGGAAGGGAATTGCCCTAGGGAAGAAGTCCCTTCTACACCAGATATACTACCAAGGGACTATAGACGCGTAGCTACACCAGATATACTACCAAGGGACTATAGACGCGTAGCTACACCAGATATACTACCAAGGGACTATAGACATGTAGCTACACCAGATACACTACCAAGGGACTATAGACGCGTAGCTACACCAGATATACTACCAAGGGACTATAGACGCGTAGCTACACCAGATATACTACCAAGGAACTATAGACGCGTAGCTACACCAGATATACTACCAAGGGACTATAGACGCGTAGCTACATATATTGCATAGTTGAGTAGAGTACAACAGTATCAGATGGTGGTTTAATGGATACTTAAGATTATATAATAACAATGCACTTACAACCAGTACATGGAGGGAACATTAAAAGCTAATATTGATAGGTAATTATACTGTGGGACAATGCTAGTTATTAAAAGCTTATTGGACAGCCCCCACCTGGTCCATGTTCTCTGGCTCCGATTGCCCGATGATAAAAGACGCCGTTACACTAAATTCGAATCAGTGGAAAACCACGGATTGTTTTAGAGACGTGAAATAATTTCACTGATTGAATAAGTGACGGCCAATTGCAGTGGCGAATTTAAAAATTACTTCTACTGAATGTAGGTAAAAAATTGCGTGAAAAGAACTTTATATTGGACTATTTGTTGAAGGTAAGAATATTTGCAGGTGGCTGGAATTGCACCCTTCGACTCTAGGCCATTGCCTTGCCGTCTGAGCTACCACATCAAGTTGAGATAACGACAAGGAAGTATGGTTCTTATACTCCCGCTGCCAAATCGCATCGCATAGTGTGAAGTTGTATGTTCATACTTTTCTTCATTGGTTTGATTGATGCCATTAAGTTTGTTGTAACGAATAGTATATGTATATATATATAGATTAGTGCACTCTCTTCACCATATCAATTGCAGTTTGAACTTTCAAACAGAGCGCTGTGGCTATTATATGGACTCGGAATGAAAGGTTGTGTGTTCATATGGCGTTTTGAGAGATGAAACATATTTTAGGAAAGTATTTTGTATTAGGTATATTTGTAGTTACTTCACTTGATACGCGTTGTTTAACGGCCATTTTTACACGCAGTTTCACTGATACATCAGTCAAAACTAATTATAAACAGAGCAAGTTGCTCAGATGTTTTATTGGTCCATCAGTCAAACATTAAACCACTGACGAATCAGTTGGAAATTTCACTGAATCAACCAGTGGAGGCAATATGGCATTTTTCACTGGTTTATCAGTTAAATTCATTGAAGTGAATGATGTATCAGTCAGATACGTTTGACTGATTGAAACAGTGAAATTCTCATTGCTTCAGATTTAGTGTGTACGCTGTCCTATATCGGGCGCGTTGTGTACATTTCAGTCCCGTGTACTGGCTGGTGGAGGGAGTTAGTGCTTTGATTTCGTAGAGTATTTCGCCAATCATGGCTCGTGGTCTGGATTAATGTTTGAAATGTATTAGGCAGGCCGTTCAGCTAAGGCCTCATTAGATTTCGTAGCAATATGTACTGTGATAACCCATACAGCTTAATAGTTGTATGTATTTGGCGCCCTCTTAGTTCCGATTTTTAGAACATAGGATGTTGTGGTAGTAAGGTTTGGCCAGTTGGCGGGCATCGGAGCCGGCGGGCCGCCATGTTTTTACGTCACCGTCCGCCATCTTGGATGAACTTAACCTTTGACCTGAAAAAAATTATTATTAAGAGGATCCTCAGAAATAACCCATTTTCCTCTCAAAAATGGTAAAAAAAAGATACCCCATGTGCAGAAAAAAAAGTCCCTGGTATCCAACTTTCGCCCAATTGAAGTAATTTGGGGTGTTTCTTAGGACCTACAGAGCAGTGGCGGCCATATTAGTTTTATAGGCATACCCTATGCCAATTCGATACAAGGATACAGGATAGGACTCAGACCTAATTATCAGCCATATTGTATGCAGATGACCTTTGACCTTAAAAATTCGAAAAATTTACAAAATATTTGTTAATAAATACCAATTATTAAATATTATTATTAAAAAACTTATTTTTTCTAAACTAACATTTACGAAGGTCTCCCCAGCACCACAGATTACTCACCTCCGTTCGACTCCAGCAGACGAGTGAATCCATCACCTCTACTCCCCTCACCTATACTCATTCCACCATCTTGATTTTTCGTTTGTCATTTGTTTGTGCATTACTGGAGGCCACTACCTTGGTAGACATCCCCCACCCGCCGTATTGGAAGCCAATGACTATGACCTTGAAAACCAAAACTCGAGAAAAATGCATAAAAGTCAGCAAGCATAATGCAGTGCAGGCTACTACTGCCATATTACCACAATATTGGACACAGGCTACCTTTACCTTGACCCCCATGACCTCGAAAACTATATCTCGAGAGTAAATTCATAAAAGTTAGCATGCTGGAGGCCAAGCGAGCTGTCAGTCCTTATATCTATAGGCATAAAAGCCTGTAGTTTTCCACTCTATTAGAAATGTTTTCAATCGGCGGTATACCTACAACAGCCGATATGGAGGCGTGAGAACTGCACCCGGTGGAAGAAGTTCCAGGATCTAGTGTACGGAGAATTGCAGCAGATGTAGGTGTTAGTCATCCTCTTGTCTCGGCAACCCTTTATAAACAGTTACGATACCCCTACCATGTTCAGCGGGTCTAAGCCTTTCAGCTACAATATCAACCCGCCAGATTAGAGTTCTACCAATGGCTCTTACAAAGGTGTGGTGAAGATCCGCTTTTCACGGCAAAGATTTTGTTTACAGATGAGGCTGGTTTGACGAGAGATAGGATTATTAATTCCCATAATAAACATGTGTGGACTCAAGAAAATCCTCACACAGTTGAAAAAGCAAGGCATCTGCACCGATTTTCAATTAATGTATAAGCAGGAATTATTCGCGATAAACTAATTAAATCGTACTTTCTACCTAACGCATTGAATGGTGCAAGGTATCATGACTTAGCAAACATATTGCCTGTCTTGCTGGAGGATGTACAATACATTCAAAGGCTAGAGGCGTGGTTCATGCATGATGGAGAACCGGCCCATTTTCTCGAAATGTCCGAGGACACCTAACACAGAGATTTAATGGACGATGGATTAGTCGGGGAGTTTGGGTAAGTTGGCCTTCACGTTCCCCTGACCTTATTCCCTTGAATCTTTTGTTTTGGGAACACCTGAAGGCTTTGATGTATGCAACCCACACCAATGATGTACAAGCACCACAGGGACACGTCATCAATGCCTACCAGCTCATCCTAGACCAGCCAGGGCGTATGATTCCCTACGACATAGGGCACAAGGATGCATTACTGTGATGGACATCACATTTATGTTGGTGGACGAGTGCTTATAGCTCGTGCGGTATGGGTTTTCAGACCCATGCTTATTAGACATTTTGGCTTGTTTTTGTAGATACTGCCTCCTCTCAAATTATGGAATACTCTTTTTTAACGTCCTTGATATTTTTTCGCAGCCTCAGATAGTAATGTTAGGAAGTTGTGAAACTTATGTATTGCGTTTATTAGTCATATTACAATGTTTATTTTGAAAATTGGCAGAAAGATATAAATTGACTGAATAACTAAATGTAGCGAGGCCTTAAAGAGTTGTAATATTACCGAGAATAGCTTACAAGAACTATTATTGTCTGATCAGCGGCACAATTCATTTTGCTTCTTCATTAAAAATATTTCTACCATCCAGTTCTACACAGAATCTCAGACATTTTTAAAACTGACTGGTCTTTTACAGTAGGATTATGAGTAAAAAGGAAAAGGTATACATTGATAGAATATTATTTGACGTATCGAAAGTACACATCCCCGTATACTAATAAAAACATTTTTCTTCGTTTACCAAGTGGTGCTGATAAAACATTCTCGAGAACTGTACGTAATAACGCCACCCTGTCACACACACTAGCGGTGCTAACTCACAACTGCGCGCGCAACTGTCTCGTCACATAGTACAATCTGCCTTGCCGTGTGGGTGGCGTACCTCGCAGGCGACCAGGTGCACCTACACAAATTGTTCGTCTGAGAGTGTTACATTACGGTAACGATATTTATGCATTAACGTACTGTACGTATGGTTATAACGTCATTAAGAAATATCCAAGGGTTACACACATGGGTAATATACTAATATACCACCCCATATTTACTCACTCTACGGCGATGATAGTATTCCACAAATGTTGGCAGGTTTTAGGTAGTTGTTAAAGAAAGCGTTATGCACGGTATGGCTCTTTCATCTCATGTAGATTTCATTATAATTCGGTAAAACCATTTGAAATTTCTATTTTCAAGGTTGGCTTTCTTCCTATCGAGTTATTGTACGACATTGTTCGTATAATGTTTTCTGTCCCGTTTTGTATAGCGAATCGCCTCATAGCGTTTGTACCTGTAATTCAGGGCCATTCTGTATATTACATGCATCATATATGCCAATACAGGGCCTCTTTCTACGTCGTTTGGTACGATAACTCGAAATGAGGAACTACGGCTTTTATGGCCTTATATATGGAACAACTCAACCTATTTCCACTCAAATAGTGCTTCTGCAGGACTGCATCTAAACTTACATGGTTTAAGTGATTCTATCACTTGGGTTAAAAACGATGCCCTTGCAGATATTTCAAGTTGCTAAACCTAGCCTAGCACAACTTGGACCGAATACTACTGAAGTTGATGCTCCGAATCCTATCTCTGTGATTTAGTCTGTTGTATGGCAGCTTTCTGTGTTCGGATCTCAGCTACGGCACGTGTGTATTTGTGATAGTCTCACTAGTATCGCATTTCTTTCTGGTTGCATTATTAACGGTATCGCTGTCAACGAGATGGTATATGGAACTTTTCTAACACTTTATCACAGTAGAGGAATGAAGGCTCATTAAGTATCGTGTTTTAAATAATATGTCTAAGTGTCATAGATGTCCTAACTGCCGCAGAAAATTTAATGTCCTGGTTACAGTGGTGGGGAGATCTCCGTGTAAATTCGACATTGGTCGTTTCCGAAACTCGAACATATATGGAGACTTGCGTTTACACTACAATATCTCGCTTGGGGAAAATTAACCGACATGCGATTACATAACTGGGCATCATAATTTGTTGCAATGATAACATAAACCGCGAATATGTTTTTCATATGCCTTCATAATGTACTTTCAGCATGCAGCCGTTGTGTCTCATTCAAGACTTGTCGACCACAAAATGATCATTATCATGTAGAAGTGTCATATCAAAATAAACAGAGTTCATCGAGCATAGTTTGATCAGCCGGGGCTCTACACTCACTTTGGTACTGAACTGAATCACCCCCCCCCCCCCCCCCCAACAATGCGTATGTGATGAACATAAGTCGACTCATCTTCACCTGTGTTTAACTGTAAAAACTGAATACATAATGCCCATACCACCAGTGACAGTTTGTATTTAGAACTGCGCTAGTTTTACACTAAGCAAAGTTTTATAACAGAAACGTATTTTGCAACAGGTAGTATAGCGATTTCTCTGGCCAGGTCATCAAATGTTTATTGACAATAATCGTGAAAACAATATAATAATTGCATTTTATATTCGCAGGAATTACTGCTTGCTCTTAATGTTCCTATACGTGTCAAAATGCCCCTTGTAAATATATATTTTCATTCGCAGGAATTACTGCTTGCTCTTAATGTTCCTATACGTGTCAAAATGCCCCTTATAAATATAAATTTTCATTCGCAGGAATTACTGCTTGCTCTTAATGTTCCTATACATGTCATAATGCCCCTTGTAAATATATATTTTCATTCGCAGGAATTACTACTTGCTCTTAATGTTCCTATACGTGTCAATATGCCCCTTATAATTTTTTTTTTCGTCATGAATCTAAACAGAAATAAGCCCTGATGTGTCACGCCAGGTTGACGACACAATGTTTCTTAAATATACGCGGCTGTAATAAGAGAAAATTATAGTCTTAATGTTAATTTCTGACTGGTCGTACAATATATTTCCTACTGTGTTTGTAGACTGCACTTTCCCAGGCTTCCACAAGAAAACGCTAATGCAATTACAGCACAGGTTTAAGTAAATTCATTTATAGAAACCTGGCAACACTGGCGTTGACTGTTGTCGTTTCCAACTGAGTGAATCCCCACCATATTTGGTATTGGGCAAAAGGCAGTCAGCGGGTAGTTTAATGTCTTATTTTTTAAATATTGTAATATCATGACAGATTTATGGAACAAAAACTATAAACAGTGGAACTGTATTGGTATATAGTGAGGTGATTCGTCTTGCCAAATTAAGTGGGAAATATACACGACACTTTGTACCTCAACTGAATAATAAGGGGGATATGAGACCTTGCAATATAATTTTTAAGTGGAGTTTTGAGGAGCATCGGAAACGAAGTGCAATAAAATTACAATTCTCCAACAATTGTTTTAAGTTATTCATATGCCTCTTGTTTCAAATAATGTTTCTACCGTCAGTGATTACAAGTGTTTCGTGCTGGGTTATTAAAGTGTTACCTATCCAACAAAAATAGTTCTCTTTTTTGCAACTTCCCAGAATCTACATTTGTCGTGTGAAACGCTCGCAGATCTTCAGCTGCAGCGATACAGTGCCTGGCACGTAGGCAATACTGCAGCAATCCAGCGCCTGGCACGTAGGCAATACTGCAGCAGTCCAGCGCCTGGCACGTAGACAATACTGCAGCAATCCAGCGCCTGGCACGTAGGCAATACTGCAGCAATCCAGCGCCTGGCACGTAGACAATACTAGCTACTTGCATGTATCGTATGGCGCTGAGCTTACTGCACAGACAATGGTAACACGCTCTGTACATGTACCACACATTAATATGTTTACATTGATGAAGCTACCGGTTTATTTGTGGCGGCAGTCGATGTGTGATTCCCTGCAGGCAGTGTTGGTTGCAAGAACACAGCCCTGGCCGTGTTACAATTACCCGGTATTCTTAACAAAATGGTTACGTGACCCCATGTTGCCAACACAATCAATCACGTATTTTTATAATTCGTAAGCTAGCAAAATACTAAATCACTGAAATTAGTTTTGTTTGTTTGAAACGTTTACATAAACACATTCAGATGACTTTATTAAATACATGTGTAGTGGCCATTGTGTGCAATTCTGATTTTTAGGCTTGGTTTTTAAATTCGTTTACTATGTTTGCATTTCTGCCATAAATATATTTTGTATAAAATGCAATGTAACAATAACGGGCTAATTTCTCCTCCCTTCATTGGACTTGCTCGATTTCGTGGTCGAATGTCTTACATAGCACTATTTAGTGAATGAGAGCTAGTGTTATGAAACTACTATTTCGTGGTCGACTGTCTTACATAGCACTATTTAGTGAATGAGAGCTAGTGTTATGAAACTACTATTTCGTGGTCGACTGTCTTACATAGCACTATTTAGTGAATGAGAGCTAGTGTTATGAAACTACTATTTCGTGGTCGAATGTCTTACATAGCACTATTTAGTGAATGAGAGCTAGTGTTATGAAACTACTATTTCGTGGTCGAATGTCTTACATAGCACTATTTAGTGAATGAGAGCTAGTGTTATGAAACTACTATTTCGTGGTCGACTGTCTTACATAGCACTATTTAGTGAATGAGAGCTAGTGTTATGAAACTACTATTTTAATTCGGTTGCATATTTTACTTTATAAATCACTACACCTGTGATAAAATTAGTAATTCGTTTAAAGACTGGAATGGGAATAAGTTACTAATAAAATGGTGGTATTTTTAATGTTAACAAAAACAAATGGTTGTATTTCGACAAGCCTTGTTTCATATTGGGGTAAAATGAATATTGCTGAATGAACGAGTGCAAAATCTTTCTAGTTAAGATCGTCCACTTAGCTGAGTTTACGTACGGATATACTGAAGGCATTCATAGGATTGGATAGATTCATGCTAAGATGGATTATGTTGATAGAGGAGTTGAGCTAGTCATGGGAGTTACTTCCACAGTGCGCAAATGTGTTACGGCACAGTAAAGTAAGTGTCGCAATGTTCAGTTGTAAGTGCGATGACGTGTAAGTTCGTATGTAGTGTGGAATTCGTTTGGTTTTAGAAGTTTCGTTTACGTGATTTGTTGTTCGCTCGATTGTTAATGTTGGTTCTGGCCGTGGATGTTGTCTATTGCAATAGGTAAGAGTGAGTGTAGTGCAAGTCGTGGGCTTGTGGTGTCGCAGTGTTCCCGTGGTTGTGGTGGAGGTGTCAAGACACGGCAAGTGGACTGCAAGCAGGTGATGGCGCAGAACCACGTGGTCGCACGTCCTCCATCCAAGTGTCCCTCTGCCAAGCCCCCGGACAAGAAGCCCTGCAACACCAAGGCCTGCGTGCAGGACACGGAGAGGCCCCACATCGCAGCCTCCAACACCTCCTACGTACAGCAGAACTCCGCCAAGAAGAAGGTCACCCTCAAGATTGGAGGCCAGGCTGTCGTCTTCTGGGGGACGCAGCTCAAGATCAAGTGTCCCGTCAAGAGGTTCAACAGGTCAGTGGCTCACGTCCTCTCCAGAACTATGGACGCCTTTACACGGCGATAGATCCTATAGCGAGAGCTACTATCGCATTACTTCGCGATAGCAGCTCGAGTTAAATAGTTGATAGTAACCAATGTGACAGAACATGCATGTTTAGCATCACTATCTTGATAGTGTGGGTCGCAAATGTGTACATGTGTTCGCTTTGATAGTTACATTGCATAATTATTTCGATCCTGTTAATATCTGCCGCGGTTATTACACTAATGTGGTGGTATAACAGGACGTATATTATCATATAGGTATGACAACAGTATTGACAGAATATTTACTGTAATATAATAGACCACGTGAACAATATATGTTTACATGCCATTAATATTCTGTCACGATATGTAACTACCCTAACAAATATCAACCTCTTGACAAAAGGATATAAATGTAGGGTCTATCAATGTATTTACACAAGTGTTGTTGGGCATGTCCCTTTTGAGATTAACTATCACAGCATGTCTCGATCATGTGTGTAAACTGGAGCTATAGTGGCAGTTACTGTCACACACTGTCGTGATAGCTACTATCACCGTGTAAATGCGCCATAAGTCTCAGCCTTCATGTATTGTTGACCCTACGCTACTTTCGCATTAGCCTGCACACAGAGCAGCTCTACTCAAGTGTATTCTATCCAAGTTAGCAACAAAACAAGATTTCTCCTGGTATTAGTAATGCGCGATAAACATCTTTAAAACACTGTATTAATGTATTTTGTAACCGATGACTCGATTATCGATAATGTATTGCAATCATTTTAACCCATATTTGATATCTGTTTAACGTAGTGAAGCAAATTTGTCAGCAGAGGATAATTATAATAATTTTTGTAGCCTAGGAAAGAAAGTCTTAGGAGATCACTTTCCTGTCTGCGTGTCCCCTTTTCAATTTTCGGACGCGTGGGCTGTATTTCACCAAACTGGGTACGCATATAGTACTATGTAAGGAGACCTGACTTCTACAGTTTTCGACGACCCCGCCGGGCACTTACGTTCACAATGACAGCAATTTTAAAGTTTAGGCTGTTACAACATATTTCAGAAACTATTCAATCTATTTTAACGAAATTTTGTATGCTGGCAACGCAGGTTGGAATCATTCAATTCAGAAGCGAGTATTGGGTTTGGTCCGATATTTTGTAAAATTGCGCCTCATAAAAAAATAAAGCTTTTACATTATATCTCCAAAACTACTCAACCAATTTTCGCCAAATCGGACACGTGTGTAACACTATGATAGGCCAGGTAAATGTATGTAATCAGACACGTGTGTAACACTATGATAGGCCAGGTAAATGTATGTAATCAGACACGTGTGTAACACTATGATAGGCCAGGTAAATGTATGTAATCGGACACGTGTGTAACACTATGATAGGCCAGGTAAATGTATGTAATCAGACACGTGTGTAACACTATGATAGGCCAGGTAAATGTATGTAATCAGACACGTGTGTAACACTATGATAGGCCAGGTAAATGTATGTAATCGGACACGTGTGTAACACTATGATAGGCCAGGTAAATTTATGTAATCGGACACGTGTGTAACACTATGATAGGCCAGGTAAATGTATGTAATCGGACACGTGTGTAACACTATGATAGGCCAGGTAAATGTATGTAATCAGACACGTGTGTAACACTATGATAGCCAGGTAAATGTATGTAATCGACACGTGTGTAACACTATGATAGGCCAGGTAAATGTATGTAATCGGACACGTGTGTAACACTATGATAGGCCAGGTAAATGTATGTAATCAGACACGTGTGTAACACTATGATAGGCCAGGTAAATGTATGTAATCAGACACGTGTGTAACACTATGATAGGCCAGGTAAATGTATGTAATCAGACACGTGTGTAACACTATGATAGGCCAGGTAAATGTATGTAATCGGACACGTGTGTAACACTATGATAGGCCAGGTAAATGTATGTAATCAGACACGTGTGTAACACTATGATAGGCCAGGTAAATGTATGTAATCAGACACGTGTGTAACACTATGATAGGCCAGGTAAATGTATGTAATCAGACACGTGTGTAACACTATGATAGGCCAGGTAAATTTATGTAATCAGACACGTGTGTAACACTATGATAGGCCAGGTAAATGTATGTAATCAGACACGTGTGTAACACTATGATAGGCCAGGTAAATGTATGTAATCAGACACGTGTGTAACACTATGATAGGCCAGGTAAATGTATGTAATCAGACACGTGTGTAACACTATGATAGGCCAGGTAAATGTATGTAATCAGACACGTGTGTAACACTATGATAGGCCAGGTAAATGTATGTAATCGGACACGTGTGTAACACTATGATAGGCCAGGTAAATGTATGTAATCGGACACGTGTGTAACCATGATAGGCCAGGTAAATGTATGTAATCAGACACGTGTGTAACACTATGATAGGCCAGGTAAATGTATGTAATCAGACACGTGTGTAACACTATGATAGGCCAGGTAAATGTATGTAATCAGACACGTGTGTAACACTATGATAGGCCAGGTAAATGTATGTAATCAGACACGTGTGTAACACTATGATAGGCCAGGTAAATGTATGTAATCAGACACGTGTGTAACACTATGATAGGCCAGGTAAATGTATGTAATCAGACACGTGTGTAACACTATGATAGGCCAGGTAAATGTATGTAATCAGACACGTGTGTAACACTATGATAGGCCAGGTAAATGTATGTAATCGGACACGTGTGTAACACTATGATAGGCCAGGTAAATGTATGTAATCGGACACGTGTGTAACACTATGATAGGCCAGGTAAATTTATGTAATCGGACACGTGTGTAACACTATGATAGGCCAGGTAAATGTATGTAATTGTACTTTGTTAGGTAGGCCTACATATTTTCAAACCAGCAGCCATATAAAAAAATTGAGTTTGACTACCATACCGTTTCACCAATTTCAACCACATTTTCTATGCTGGCAATACTTATTACAAGCATCATATAAGCCAAAAATCAGTCACTTTTGTCCACCACTTTGTAAGATATTACTACATTAATTAATAAAGTTTTTCTGTAATCTATTTACATGTAGGCCGGATTTCGCAAACGAGTATGTCAGTCACTTATTTTCAAAATTGTGGCCATGTAGCTGTTTTTAGTGTTGTATAAGATATCGTCGAATATTGCCACATGACGAATTAAAATAACGTGATATCGCCGAAAAACCTACCGGTTTCTACCAAACTTGGCAATCAAAGAGCACTATGGCAAGCCATATAAACTTTGATAGGGTCAGAAATACACACTTTCAAAATGGTTGCTTTATAAACATTTGGATTACACATTTTATCTACGAAATTGCAAAACAAATTTGAACGTATGCTGACAGTATCGATTGTATCCATCAGAATTGTCTATGCAAAGCCTCATTTCTCCATCGTTTTGTAAGTTAGCGCCACATGAAATAATACCGTTTTTATGCCGTGTCTCAGGAAAAAGTCAACCGATTTCTTTCAAATTTGGCTGTGGAGTTGTACTGTGGTAGCCGATATTATTGATATATATATATATGTTTCAAGTGTGCAAGTCTCTTATTTTCTGAATGGCGCATATACAAACATTGTAATTTAGTCTACTATATCTACAAAACTATGTAACAGATTTTAATTTAACTTTGTCATCGAATGTGTTGATACATAAACTATTATCTTCCATTTATGAAGATTGCCACATGAACAATGGAGGTTTCGTGTCATATCTCGAGGAACAGTCAACCGACCCATACAATATTTCACTACTACAATACGGTATGTAAATTAACATGTGTATGTACGGCAGGCATGTTTTGATTGGGTTTATATAAATAATGTAGATTGATTTGTAATATTTCAAAGAGTTCTACCATATTTTGTATGCTAATTGTATTAATTAAAAAATCATTTACACATACAAAATCCTCTTTTGGCAAAATAGTTTCAGGTGAGTAAATTGGACATTTTCCGGATCGGATCAATTCAAGAAATTTCCACAACTACTGTAGGCCACGTAAAGTTACATTATTTAATTACCAGATGCTTATTTTCGAAACGGTGGCCATATAAATATTTTGATATGTTTGACACATCTATTTACCAATTTAACAAAATTCAACCAAACACTTTATGCTCATGGTATATATTAGAAACACCGTGTACACAGCGTCTTTTTAAGCAATTTTGTAAGATATCACCGTTTAAGAAAAGAGTTTTTTATGCCATATATCGGAGTCTAATCAACCGATATATACCTAAGTTTTCACTCAAGTAGCGTTATGGTAAGCCATGCGAACTTATGTGTTTTTTAGTGGCTTACACGCTTATTTTCCAAATGAATGACGTGTACATATTTCAGGTTAGTTAACCTAATCAATCAAAGTGTGGAATGGATTACATTCGAAATTGATGATCCGAATCTCACCTTCATGATGCAGTTGATTGCAAGCTAACCGGTTTTCTCTGAATTTGAATCCATGAAACGTGACTCGTTTATTTTAATTGTCTTGGTACCGTTTCTCATGGATTCATCTCTTATGACATCGCTGTCAATGAGACATCAACGCCTACCATCAGAGCTTTGAAGAGCTTCACTACGATGTATTAGCACTCATGTCGAGGAAAGTAGACTCATTAATTTTCAGGCACTTCTTGATGTCTTCGTTATTTATGACTGCAGAGTGGTAACTGACACGATAAGATCACACGAATGTGTGTGTGTGTGTGTGTGTGTGTGTGTGTGTGTGTGTGTGTGTGTGTGTGTGTGTGTGTGTGTGTCTATGGTGTCGTGTGCAGGACTGTGGCCATGAAAAGTAAGTGCTTCATTAGAAATAACATGCTCTTTACTTACAAATTGTACTCTAAATTCGAATCAATGGGAAACAACTGATTCGCAGTGAAATTCAACTATAGGCTGTTCACGGTAAAGTGAACAATTCTGAGCTCCTAGTTATTTTTTTCCTTTCAGACATTTTTTATCCTTTAACAATCTTTTTAAATAAATATTTCCATATAAGTAATAAACACAGTGTGTATATTCTCCCGTTCTCTGAAGTTAAAGCCTAAGGCTAAAATAAAATTAATTTATTGACTATTATTCTAAATGATAGGGCTTTCAAAAGTGCTCACTTTATGGTGAATAGCCTATACCTACTCTAATCAGTGAAAATGGTTCCACTTAAAATCAGTGACGGGCGACCGCAGTGTTGAATTAAATATTGTTTTTATTGAATGTAGGCCAAAAATTACGTGAAAAAAAAACTTATATTGTGTTGTGCTGTGAATGAGAGTAAAAAATGAAAATTTACCAGATGACCGGGATTGAACTCACGTTCCCGTGCCATATGAGCTACCACGCAGAGTAACATTTCAGTAAGGGAAATACATGTGTTATAGTTGCTCTACGAAATCGTGTAGTTTGAAGTTCTATATTTATACTTTTTGTGTTTGATTGGCACCGTTAGGATAGTTAAAACGAATAGTATACATGTGTTCACTCTCTTCGCCACATTGCATACTTGCGTGTCCTGTCCCGGCTAGGATATCGACGTCTGAAGCTAAGCTTTCCAACACTGGCACCAGAGTGTACCTGATTCCACGCCGTCTGAAGCTAAGCTTTCCAACACTAGCTCCAGAGTGTACCTGATTCGACGCCGTCCGAAGCTAAGCTTTCCAACACTAGCACCAGAGTGTACCTGATTCGACGCCGTCTGAAGCTAAGCTTTCCAACACTAGCACCAGAGTGTACCTGATTCCACGCCGTCCGAAGCTAAGCTTTCCAACACTGGCACCAGAGTGTACCTGATTCGACGCCGTCTGAAGCTAAGCTTTCCAACACTAGCACCAGAGTGTACCTGATTCCACGCCGTCCGAAGCTAAGCTTTCCAACACTGGCACCAGAGTGTACCTGATTCGACGCCGTCCGAAGCTAAGCTTTCCAACACTGGCACCAGAGTGTACCTGATTCGACGCCGTCTGAAGCTAAGCTTTCCAACACTGGCACCAGAGTGTACCTGATTCCACGCCGTCTGAAGCTAAGCTTTCCAACACTGGCACCAGAGTGTACCTGATTCCACGCCGTCTGAAGCTAAGCTTTCCAACACTGGCACCAGAGTGTACCTGATTCCACGCCGTCTGAAGCTAAGCTTTCCAACACTGGCACCAGAGTGTACCTGATTCCACGCCGTCTGAAGCTAAGCTTTCCAACACTAGCTCCAGAGTGTACCTGATTCGACGCCGTCTGAAGCTAAGCTTTCCAACACTGGCACCAGAGTGTACCTGATTCCACGCCGTCTGAAGCTAAGCTTTCCAACACTGGCACCAGAGTGTACCTGATTCCACGCCGTCTGAAGCTAAGCTTTCCAACACTAGCACCAGAGTGTACCTGATTCCACGCCGTCCGAAGCTAAGCTTTCCAACACTGGCACCAGAGTGTACCTGATTCGACGCCGTCCGAAGCTAAGCTTTCCAACACTAGCACCAGAGTGTACCTGATTCGACGCCGTCTGAAGCTAAGCTTTCCAACACTAGCACCAGAGTGTACCTGATTCCACGCCGTCTGAAGCTAAGCTTTCCAACACTAGCACCAGAGTGTACCTGATTCGACGCCGTCTGAAGCTAAGCTTTCCAACTCTAGCGCCAGAGTGTACCTGATTCGACGCCGTCTGAAGCTAAGCTTTCCAACACTGGCGCCAGAGTGTACCTGATTCGACGCCGTCTGAAGCTAAGATTTCCAACACTGGCACCAGAGTGTACCTGATTCGACGCCGTCTGAAGCTAAGCTTTCCAACACTAGCACCAGAGTGTACCTGATTCCACGCCGTCTGAAGCTAAGATTTCCAACACTGGCACCAGAGTGTACCTGATTCCACGCCGTCTGAAGCTAAGCTTTCCAACACTAGCACCAGAGTGTACCTGATTCCACGCCGTCTGAAGCTAAGCTTTCCAACACTGGCACCAGAGTGTACCTGATTCCACGCCGTCTGAAGCTAAGCTTTCCAACACTGGCACCAGAGTGTACCTGATTCGACGCCGTCTGAAGCTAAGCTTTCCAACACTGGCACCAGAGTGTACCTGATTCGACGCCGTCTGAAGCTAAGCTTTCCAACACTAGCACCAGAGTGTACCTGATTCGACGCCGTCTGAAGCTAAGCTTTCCAACACTGGCACCAGAGTGTACCTGATTCGACGCCGTCCGAAGCTAAGTTTTCCAACACTAGCACCAGAGTGTACCTGATTCGACGCCGTCCGAAGCTAAGCTTTCCAACACTGGCACCAGAGTGTACCTGATTCGACGCCGTCTGAAGCTAAGCTTTCCAAAACTGGCACCAGAGTGTACCTGATTCCACGCCGTCCGAAGCTAAGCTTTCCAACACTAGCACCAGAGTGTACCTGATTCGACGCCGTCCGAAGCTAAGCTTTCCAACACTAGCACCAGAGTGTACCTGATTCGACGCCGTCTGAAGCTAAGCTTTCCAACACTAGCACCAGAGTGTACCTGATTCGACGCCGTCCGAAGCTAAGCTTTCCAACACTAGCACCAGAGTGTACCTGATTCGACGCCGTCTGAAGCTAAGCTTTCCAACACTGGCACCAGAGTGTACCTGATTCGACGCCGTCTGAAGCTAAGCTTTCCAACACTGGCACCAGAGTGTACCTGATTCGACGCCGTCTGAAGCTAAGCTTTCCAACACTAGCACCAGAGTGTACCTGATTCGACGCCGTCTGAAGCTAAGCTTTCCAACACTAGCACCAGAGTGTACCTGATTCGACGTCTGAAGCTAAGCTTTCCAACACTAGCACCAGAGTGTACCTGATTCCACGCCGTCCGAAGCTAAGCTTTCCAACACTAGCACCAGAGTGTACCTGATTCGACGCCGTCTGAAGCTAAGCTTTCCAACACTAGCACCAGAGTGTACCTGATTCCACGCCGTCCGAAGCTAAGCTTTCCAACACTGGCACCAGAGTGTACCTGATTCCACGCCGTCCGAAGCTAAGCTTTCCAACACTGGCACCAGAGTGTACCTGATTCCACGCCGTCTGAAGCTAAGCTTTCCAACACTAGCTCCAGAGTGTACCTGATTCGACGCCGTCTGAAGCTAAGCTTTCCAACACTGGCACCAGAGTGTACCTGATTCGACGACGTCTGAAGCTAAGCTTTCCAACACTGGCACCAGAGTGTACCTGATTCGACGCCGTCTGAAGCTAAGCTTTCCAACACTGGCACCAGAGTGTACCTGATTCGACGCCGTCTGAAGCTAAGCTTTCCAACACTAGCTCCAGAGTGTACCTGATTCCACGCCGTCTGAAGCTAAGCTTTCCAACACTAGCTCCAGAGTGTACCTGATTCCACGCCGTCCGAAGCTAAGCTTTCCAACACTAGCACCAGAGTGTACCTGATTCGACGCCGTCCGAAGCTAAGCTTTCCAACACTAGCACCAGAGTGTACCTGATTCGACGCCGTCTGAAGCTAAGCTTTCCAACACTGGCACCAGAGTGTACCTGATTCGACGCCGTCTGAAGCTAAGCTTTCCAACACTAGCTCCAGAGTGTACCTGATTCCACGCCGTCTGAAGCTAAGCTTTCCAACACTGGCACCAGAGTGTACCTGATTCGACGCCGTCTGAAGCTAAGCTTTCCAACACTAGCTCCAGAGTGTACCTGATTCCACGCCGTCTGAAGCTAAGCTTTCCAACACTGGCACCAGAGTGTACCTGATTCGACGCCGTCCGAAGCTAAGATTTCCAACACTAGCACCAGAGTGTACCTGATTCCACGCCGTCCGAAGCTAAGCTTTCCAACACTATCACCAGAGTGTACCTGATTCCACGCCGTCTGAAGCTAAGCTTTCCAACACTGGCACCAGAGTGTACCTGATTCCACGCCGTCTGAAGCTAAGCTTTCCAACACTGGCACCAGAGTGTACCTGATTCGACGCCGTCTGAAGCTAAGCTTTCCAACACTGGCACCAGAGTGTACCTGATTCCACGCCGTCCGAAGCTAAGCTTTCCAACACTGGCACCAGAGTGTACCTGATTCGACGCCGTCCGAAGCTAAGATTTCGGAAACCGAACCTAGAGAGTGCACCCTAATCGGCACGTCAATAAATTGTATACGATTACTCGTTAATATTGATCTTTCTAGCGTATTTGAGTTATGCGAATGAGTACTTTTTGATTTTGCTTTAATTTGACTTCTTTGAAATAGTTTTTTTTTTTTTTTTTTTTTTTTTTCCCCGCAGTTACGAGATTGAAAATGATTACTTTGTACAATTAGCGAGTTTTATTGATAACAATAATAACAAACACACCCGCAATTTACTTCTACCGTTTGTGCGCGAAAAACGTAAACAAAAACAATTTGGAAAACGTCCGCGGACTGTAGTCAGTGGTCCCAACGGGTGGTCTGCAGACGTTAAAAAAATTGTTTTTATTTACTTTTTATCGCGAGCAAACGATAATAGTAAATTGCGAATGTGTTAGTTATTATTGTTATTATTAAAATTAGCTATTCGTTCAAAGTCATAACCTTCAATTCAAACTGGTAAAAGTATATTATTAATTATATTATTAATATAATACTGCTTGTCATTTCAAATTTAAGATATAAACAAACACCTTTATCATTGTTGACTATGCGACTTAGAACATTTGTGTTCTTTGGGGTAGGTCAATGTTGGGTACATACGCAGAAGACGAATAAGCGGTGTATCTCATCTTTAGTCTAAGCTTGGGACGAATCATTTCTGTGTAGAATATTTTTTACACGCGTGTTTATTTAATGCCAAACAATTATAGGGGCATTTTTTATTCAAAAGTGGCCAATCTAGCATGGCTACCTCACAACCTTTTTCAAATTGGTCTCGTCCAACCCCTCGGGTGGCGAGTAGGTGGACTCGTCCAAGCAGTGAAATTCAGTGACGTCATAACATACCGGAAATGAAATACAAATACAAAATATGACTTAATTAATTTTACAAAGGATTAATTTGTGTAATATTGTTAGCTTGTTTTATTCACAGCAGACTGCCCCTGGACGATATTTCGCATTTATTAACATATTCAAATGCAGTGACATTCCCCATGATGTCACATTCTCAAGCACAAAATACACTTGCTAAGTCATTGGCATGTTACCAATATGTTTTTTCTTATTTATCTGTATTTTGTACCACTTTTTTTTTTAATGTAATTGTCATATATAATTTGCACCCAACATTTGTCACCGGCTCCTGTAGCAGAAGCTGACATTGTTCGATCTCAGCACTCGAGCCAGTCAGCACAGTAGTGTGTAAGCTTCGCCCCACGAACCCCCTGGGTACAATTAGCTCAGGCTGTATCCATGGAACTTAGAACAGTATTTTTCAATGACCGGAACGTGACGCTATGTGGTGGAACGGTGGAGGTTTAGAGGTAATTTCAGGTGCGGTCAGGTGCCAGGTTAAGGGAGCTTTGGTGACGATGATACTTTACATGTCTAGGCGCCAGGTGGCGCCAAAATCTCAGGAGCTGGAGAGACTGGTGATCTCAGGATGCTGTGAGCCGCTCACCCGGGCGTAGATCTCCCATCATGATGGGCGTTATCCCTGTTACTTATGTACTGAATATTTACCTGCGTTGTTTTCTAAACGGCAGGCCTATTACAGGCTGACCTACACGCCTTCAATTAACTGCTTGGATGTTGCACTTACTGGGATTGTTTACTTGTACAAGTCACTGAATAGGAATGATCACACTTTTGGACATGAAATGGCCGGAGGCAGGGCGAAATTAATCACGTGAGATTATTTCTAATACCAATACGTCATTCGCTGGTGAACACTTATATGATGCTTGTAATAAATATTGTGAGCATGCAAACTGTGGTTGAAGTTGGTGAAACTGTATGCTAGTTAAACTTTATTTTTTAATATGGTTGCTGAATTGAAAATAGAAAGCATACAAAGGGAAGTCTTCAATATTTTTGAAGTTAATAATATTATACTGTCATGTTTCACTTTTCACTTGGATATTGCCAACACTTTCAGTTACAGTAAAATATGTGTCGTAGCTGCAATCCTCTTAAGTTCATATTTATGTTCGTTTTGTAAACTTTTCCATGGGTATTCACAAACATATAAATTATCATTGTATTATTAACTTATTACCTACATTTACTGATTTGTGTAATGTAATGAATTTCCGATGTTAATACATATTTTGATCTAATTTGCTACATTTGTATTTCAGGACAAAAATTCTTTGGACCAAAGATCATACCACTTACATCTCTAATAACAAGAAATATAAAATTTCAAAGAAAGGGGCATTAAGAATTCAAGACGTCACGCACAGAGATAGTGGCATTTATACATGTGTTGGTAAGTATGGGTTTGTTTAGTTCTGTACTTCTAATTTGTACATGGAACTAAAATGCTTAAATGTGTAGAACATGTAATACGATTTCCATTGCAATAATATATAATTAAACATTTTACTATATGCATCATTATATTGACGTGCGCTCCCTCTTCAGATTAGGGGAATAGAGGTTAGGGCGCTGACCACCCTCGCTGACACGTCGTAGAAGAGGGGAGTCAAACGCCAGAGTGAGGTGGAACGAGGTAGTTTCCCTCCAAAAAAGATTGGGTTGCCAAAAGTCGGGACGCCAGTTGTCCCGGGATGAATGCAGTGAGCAGTAACTAAGCGATTGCGGTGATGGATGTGGATGATCTGGTTATAGAAGCTGGATTGAAACGCATAGACCTGGTTGGACGGCATCTGGGGGCGTATTCTGAGGGAGATGCCACGATACGGGGTTTAGGGACTACATGTGGTGGGAGTCGAACCTTTGCCGTCTTTCCGGAGGCCAACTTTACAATACTATAATGAACAGGGGCCTTATCGGTGACTGCCGGAGTGAGGGGTGCGGGGATGATGACCTAACCTGGCGGTACTGATCTCTCTCAGGGTCATATTCTGGCCAGCATGCTCCTAACAGGTGGTTGGACCACACAACTCCTGCGTGGGTGAAAGTATGGATGAGTCCGGTCGTGGAGGTGGCGCAATTTCCGTAAGCTGTGTTTTTACTCTATTGAGCAGTGTGTTTACGGTAGTGGCATTAATTGATCTTTCTAACGCACGACACTGTATGCCACCTTTCTAGTTGTACATTTACCTTGACCCGTGATCCGTTCTGCGTACGTGCAGTCCTGGGGGCGTGGCTTCTGCAGACACACCCAAGACCCTGATGTGTAAACAGCAGTTTGCTATTGGGACTTTGCTGGAGGTAAATATGGGAACACCGGAAACCCACGAACTTCGGCGTGTCGTTTTCAGACTAATGTTTTCTGCCAGCTCACATCACCTGTTGAGTTCGGTGCACCGCACAGATTGTCTCCAGCGGGATTTAATCACAGATCTTAATAAGCACTGAGTGAAATACCAGAGAACAAATTATTAAAAGTGACACAGGAACTACGGCAAAAATAACGGTAAACTGCAACGTTTGGTTTCACGTAATTTTTATTACGTCAAAAATGAAAAAAGTAGAAAATCCCGGCTAAATTTAATTACAAAGAATTCTAAATTAGCAAGGCGAAAAAAAAAATTAAAATCTCGGTACTGAGAAAATGAGGCGAAGGCGAGCCTTGTAGCAGCCTGCGGATGCGGGCTGAAGACTTGTGCAGACTTCTGGAGGCTGAGCTATGTTCCAAGCTCTGGAGCTGAGCCGTGTTGCAGTCTGCGGATGCGGGCTGAAGACTTGTGCAGACTTCTGGAGGCTGAGCTATGTTCCAAGCTCTGGAGCTGAGCCGTGTTGCAGTCTGCGGATGCGGGCTGAAGACTTGTGCAGACTTCTGGAGGCTGAGCTATGTTCCAAGCTCTGGAGCTGAGCCGTGTTGCAGTCTGCGGATGCGGGCTGAAGACTTGTGCAGACTTCTGGAGGCTGAGCTATGTTCCAAGCTCTGGAGCTGAGCCGTGTTGCAGTCTGCGGATGCGGGCTGAAGACTTGTGCAGACTTCTGGAGGCTGAGCTATGTTCCAAGCTCTGGAGCTGAGCCGTGTTGCAGTCTCTGCTGGACCATACTGCTGAACTTCCTTATATACTGAAAATCTTTTGATCAGCAGTCGCGGGGTGGCGCTTGAATGCGGGATTCCGAGCGGGCGATACATCTCGTAATTAAGCGTAACACGCTTAATTACGAGATGTATCGCCCGACCGGTTACGATTACGTATTCGGCTGTCCAGCTTGTGGAGTCTCCTTGCTCGATATGTTTCCTTATTTTTACCACTGTTATGACTTACTCCGAGCTCTGGGTGCTCTTGGATGGGGAAAAGTCGCCCGTAGAGTGTACATCTACACTGCTTAGCATGTTGGCATGCGTCAATATATTTTTTACATGTCAACCATTTGTGTGTTTGATAAAGGCTATAAAGTAGATTTATTACACACACATTTGTAGACTTTTTAGCTTTGTATTAGCTGATGCAGTCATTCTGCCTGTATAATGGCAATGTCCTTCATTCGCATAATTTTTAGTAAGAAGTGTACAACTAAGTAAAGCAGGGCACATTTAGGTTGACAATGTGGCGAATGTAGTAAAACAAGGCACATTTAGGTTGACAATGTGGCGAATGTAGTAAAACAAGGCACATTTAGGTTGACAATGTGGTGAATGTAGTAAAACAAGGCACATTTAGGTTGACAATGTGGCGAATGTAGTAAAACAAGGCACATTTAGGTTGACAATGTGGCGAATGTAGTGAAACAGGGCACATTTAGGTTGACAATGTGGCGAATGTAGTAAAACAAGGCACATTTAGGTTGACAATGTGGTGAATGTAGTAAAACAGGGCCCATTTAGGTAGACAATGTGGAGAATGTAGTAATCAGTATTTCCGAAAACTTGTGCCTTAACACAATATGATATCAAGTCATGACAGAGAATATTTGCTTGTTTCACTTTAGTTATTGTTATAAAATTTCAATACAGTTTGGTATCTTTATTAGCATCGATTGAAAGTTATTGTCACACAAAGATTACGATGCCTGTAAGAGCCAGCAACAGATAGGCCATGACGGAACTCGCCACCCTCACTGACACGTGGGTAGCACGTGCGCTCAGCCACCACGATAACGGACTTTCCCAACGGGGAAACTATTTCAGTGCTACGTATTTTTATTTTGCAGGGTCAAGTTTGTGCCAGTGTAAAAAGTCTTTCTTTCAGGGTAAAATGTGTGTAAAAATGTTCTTTTCATGTTGGTTTTTGAAATTTAAAGTGTGCTTTGCGCTGAAGAGCTGAACACTGATATTCAGGCGTGAACGCCTTCAAAATACAATTTCGTGATAATGATATTTCTGATTTAAAATTGCTGTAATAATTATGTATTGAAAATAATTTAAGTGCACTTCTTTTCACGTAATAACATTTTCACTCGGTGCGCATAGCAGTTCCGCTTGTGTGCACCCTGTAAGCAGCCATGGTAGGTCCGCGCGACCCCTGCCTCTGGGCAGTTGTCCGAGTAGAGCTGGCGAGGTAAGCCGCTGTCACGTGCGCACTTCATATTTTTGCACTGAGTTAGGTTTCAATAGTCTTCATGCAATATACCAGTTAACATTTGCTTTGGTTTACGTTTTGCCAGACATCCCCAGCATTATGCTTCCGCTTAAATAATTATTTTGTGCCCCTGCAGCTTTTTGAAACTTAAACGAAGGTGAGGAGAGAGGTAATGGCGGAGAGCCACGTGGCCCGCGCACTTTGTAAATCAGGCGACATCCACCCAGGTTAAGGGCTTTGTATTGTAATTTCTGTTTCATTGCCACGAGCAATATTAAGGGTAAATGTGTATGTTCATATTGAAGGGTTTTGTCATGTTTTATTGTGTTACGGCCACATCATTGGCGACCACATGGCCATCAGATGCTAAGTCCGTATCTGCGCCATCCTTGCGCTCACAGTGTAATTTCTTTTAACTTAATGGGTGCCACAATTTTCTCGGGGTTTTATGTATTATTTCAGTTCAGGGTTCTTGTAAATTTTCATCTTTGATGCTTTTATGTCTGACCACATGGTCAACCGCACATATGGATATTTCTGCCATCAGGCGAACTGAAAACGCTTGAATGTTTGAATCACCCAGAGCATAATTTTTTGAATGCCGCTGTGATTTTGTCCGACAAGATTTCAACAATTTTCACAGAAAATATTGCAATTTCACCTGCACTACGTGGCCTCCTACGAACTTCATCCAGCGGCATCCGCGCCATATAAGATTGTTTTCATGCACCCGTTTCTGCCTATGCATGTCGTGTCCCACCTTCAAGTGATATTTTGTGTAATTTTGTATGGCAGCATTATTTGATCCTAGCCTGATATGTGTTTGACAGTCGCCACACTGAGATGTGGTTTGGGGACGAGTCCGGACGAGTAAGCGTTAGTGAGACGATAAGCCCATAGTAACATTATCATGTTTAATTCCCCGTGTCCCATCTCCAGGAAAACCCTCCAGTCCACCCTAGAGGCTGTAGGATCTCTTTCTTTGTGGAGACTGTGCTATATGACACCACAAGATCATTCATCTAGGAGTGCGCGAGTTGAGTTTCGTACTGGGGCAATCACCCATCGGAACTTGTTATTCACGTCCGAGGTTAACATTTAAAAACCTTTCTGGCACGACATGTAACGAAGAAAAATAAAAACAATCCTAACAGTGCAAGTAATGCGTTTGCATTCAGCAACCTCCAGTGTGCCGTGTTTTGTTATAAATGTTTAGTATTGACAAGTAAGTACGCTCGGGTGAGATTGACACACAGAATCCACAGCATCTCTGAGATCCCCGAGTCTCGAAGTGCGATGTGTAGGAACCACCGCTGGCGCTCATATTACCAGTATGTAAATAGTGTCATCGTTCGTCTCGTGTCTCATCCGATGGCGTCAATTGTGTCAAAAAATTGGTGGACAGGAGTTGTATTTATTAGGTAGATACCAACAGAAATGCAGTTGGTTCGTAACACATGAAGATGTTCAATAATAAGACAGACTACAAGTAACGGGTATTTTTAACTTGTTCAATTATAGTGTCCATAAATGTGGAAATGTATGATACGTATTTTGAAGGCCGTCACCTTTGTACTCTCTATGAGGCGGGAATAACGGTACATACATAAATTGAGTTAAAACACTGGTTGTATTTAAAGAACTCCAGATGAGATGGTACGAAAGTGGAACGGACATGAGGCACGAGGCCCTAAACTGGCCTACACTGTAGCCCAAAGTGTCCGCGGATGCAGAAAAATAAAATAGTTGTAAGTTATGCTGGAGAGACCTGCGAGTATGCTACAGGAGAGAGGCATACTCGGGGGTGCACGATCGATGAAGTTAGAGAATTAAAAGTCTATTGCAGCTTACATGATCAGTTCAAAAGTTGCTTGATCTCCGAGCCGTGTGACTCGACCTACCCTGATGCCCGCTGGTTCCAGACTAAGGAATCGATGGCATGGTGGAGCTCATGGGAGCTAGCCTCCGCCTGCCGAAACAGAATATCTGTCTTGAAAAAATGATGTGGATAAGATGGTAACATGTGACCCTTTTGAAAACATAGTAACTGCATGGCATGTATTGCAATTTCACTATACATTAACAGAACTGATAAAAATATGCTGTAATAATTTTTATAGCCTTTTGAGATTTTTGCACAAAGTCTTTTTGTGACTCCTGAAAAATAAATACCTAAACACTCATAAACCCTTACAGAATATTTTGCCATTAATTGAAACACTATTAATTAATTATTGTTGAATATTTCGTTAAATTTGCTGTATTAAATTTTGCTTAGTACAGTTTGAGATTGAGTGTCCCACTGGTGACATTAAAATACAGTACGTCAGTTGACTTGTGTGGCCGCCATACGCTGCAGTTGACAAGGAGATGGCATGAGGTACAGAGCTATAAGACTTCGATAACGGCGTGATTGTGGGCTGCCATCTCAGTGGGCTGTCTAGCCGGGCGATTGCACGGAAGTTAAACAGGCCCAAATCAACGGTCGCATTCGTCCTGCGTAAGTGGAAGGTCGATGGGCATTGTTCCAATGCTGCACGTTTTGGGCGACCTCCAATCTTGACCGAAAGAAATTGCAGAACCCTGAAATGTGAAATTGTCAAAAATAGGGCACATCCCATGGCTACCATCCGACAGGAGTTTCATGCAGTAACATGAGTATCTGTTTCCATTGGAACATTGCGTACAGAGGCCCGCCGACTTGGATATTTCGGAATAGCAGTTGCACATTAGCCCCATATCACGACACGCAATAAAGCTCAACGACTCAGGTGGTGTTTGGACCGTCACAACTGGACACTGGAGCAGTGGAAATCGGTTCTGTGGAGTGATGAGTCGAGGTTTACATTATTCCGGTCCGATGAACGTGTATGGATGTGGCGTCTTCCCAGGGAACGGCTTCTGCCGGAGTGTATAGTGCCAACTAGGAAATTTGGTGGTGGTGGAATGATGGTGTGGGGCTGTTACACTGTCTTCGGCGTAGGACCGCTGGTGTTTGTCCGTGGTAGCATGAACACAGAGGCCTATTGTAACATTCTGGTCAATGACATGCTCCCAACATTCTGGCGTTTTTACGGAATGGACCCGTGTAACTTCCAGATTGACAATACCAGCTGCCATGTTTCAATGGCTACTATGCAGTGGTACGCCGACAACAATGTTCGCCGATTGGACTGGCCCGCCCAGAGCCCCGACCTCAATCCTGTAGAACATCTTTGGGACGAATTGGATCGCCGGGTGAGGTCTCGTCAGGCGCGGCCAAAATCCATTGCTCAACTCATGGAATGGTTACAAGAGGAATGGCGACGAATCCCCGTGGATGTCCTGCAAACACTCGTAGAGAGCATGCCACACAGGATGGCTGTTGTTATAGCCACAAGAGGTGGCCCTACAAGATTGTAACGAGGTGACAACCACAGAGCAAATATTGTGGACATCTGCCCAATTAATTTTTGGTCGATAGTGTAATTAAAAATGTAATGCATTAGTAATAAGGCTAATAACTAATTTCTGTGTTCCTATATTACCTGCTGTACAATTGCACTAGTTTGTTTTTTAAGTAAAAGAAAAAGGATTAGTTTGTTCCAAGTGACCACGTGGTCGGCACTTTGCACCTTTAATGTTACATAGTTAGTGCAGGTAACTATTCTCCAAGTGTTAAGCATGTTGCAAGTATGCTTAGTAAAACTTGCTGCAAGCTGATGTCATTTTCTAGATTGCTATTAGCAAGTATGGTTCAGTCATGAAAAATTTCGCTTGACTAACGTGAGATAAAGACAAGCTTGATTGACAAGCTTATGTGCTATTTGCGAGTGTAGGTTATGAGGAACACTGTCGTCTATTCAAACATCTTTCTGGATGACGGGGACCCACACCTGGAGTGTTTTCTGATGCAATGAACACTGCTTGCAGCTGGACTATCGACCGCAGACCTGAGGTTGTCTGTCATGTCCCGCCCTGGGGAGTTCCTCAGCTCAGAGGAGATCGAGCATCAGAACAGGAACAGGATACCCGACCGCGCAGGCCTCGACGATCCAAATATTGACATTCAAGGTGAGTGCACATCCTCGACCCGCTGCCATTGTCTCTACATACTTACTTTCCAATCTATAATATGTATAAAGTGATCCTGGAATCCAGGTACTAATTTTTTAACATAATCTGTAATGGAAATCGGAGTAGAAAACAATACAACTTATATAAAGGCTATTCAAAGTGAAATTAGTGCTTTTGAAAGCCCTGCTAGATATATACTTTTATAAACATTGTATATTCTTACGACGTATGTAAAATTAGCATTGCCATATGCTTGAACACTTTGTTGTTCATAATGTTGGAAAAATTGAATTGTACCGTTATCAGAAAAGTAAATATTTTACAAATGTGTTAATGATTACACGTATATATGCATTATAAAAGGCAGAACACAAAAGTCAGCATATCACTTATCACAAATGTTAAAATGTTGAAATAAAATTGTTCTCACTACTTGGTATGTCACAGTCAGTTAACCCATTAAAATGTATGCATATAGGGTCATTAACATACATATTACACAGCCTATTCCTAAAGTGACTATTAAGTAAAATATGCGATTGGGAATTAAAAGTTATTATTTGTAAAATGCCACAAACTGTGCCAGAAGTAATAAGTCCATTCTACAGATGCGTGGTAATGAAACAATTGTACTGTCCATTCTCAAAATCAACACGTGGTCGCCTACTTCCCACCGCGGAATTGTACTGTTCCACAAGCCGTCGTAACTCTGCTCGTAGATAACTAAGTTCCACCTGTTGCTGCAAGATGGCAGCACCCAGTCTACAAGGTTCTCACAGCCTCCAGCACCTCGTGCAGAGGCGATAGATATGTCAACAGCCTCCAACAGAGGAGATAAGACGAAGGGTGGCGAGGCCACCCCTGTGGAGAGAGGCTAGTTCCCCCCCCCCCCCGGCTCCCTACTGACAGTCCACAAGCTGGAAAATTTTGTATATAGGAGGTGGAAGCCACCCTGATCTCCCAGTCTGAGAGGACCAGAGTTCACCTAACCCAGGGTTCTGACCACTAGGCTACTTGTGCCAAAGTCGTTGAAGTAAGTCTCCAGGGTAAGCAGTTTCACTCCCAACTCTCCCAGTCTCTAAAGACTGATGGTTTTCTCAAGGGACTCGACCTCTAGGCCTTTCGCGACATGTTATAGTTTCCGAAGACGTCTGCTTCATCACCCTGAGGATGCTGCCACTGCCAACAGCCAGAGGTATCCACAACGTTCCTACCTGGAATCAGCTTCCCATCACGCCCATGGTAACAGGTCGTGCCGATGCCCATCTTGGACTGCGCACCCCCCCCCCCCTCCAACGCCTCCCCCACCACCTGAATCACGTAATTGATTGTTGAAAATTTCTGAATTTTTCTTAATCTGAATTATTAGTTTTGCGTATGTTACCTTCTGCTTTAATTGTAGCTTCCATCACTTCAGATGGGAGTGAGCTACGCATCCCCTTGTATTTCTTAGAATATTAATAAATGCATAACTGTGTTAGAACTTAGTGTGCCCTCTTTTGTTTACCTCGGTTCACGTTTACTAATTAACTTGATTTTATTTGGTAAGTTCTCTATGTTCATTTTATATTCTGCACCTAAAGGTGACTGTGGTATCCGCATAAAATTCCTTAGTGGTACTTACCCACAACTTAAAACGGAAGATCGAGGTCTGCCACAGGGTAGATCATCGGTGGACTCCAAGACACTAGAAACACAGTCCCCCCCTAAGAGATACGACCAGCCCAGGTACTCGGTTCAAATCCCAGCCTGAACAAGGCCGGAGGAGGACCAGAAGTGCTCCGACCTGATCTGCCTCTTGAGGGTCACTCACTCTGTATTCAGGTATCTGTACCATTCTTCAGCAGTCCCAGCCTGAACAAGGCCGGAGGAGGACCAGAAGTGCTCCGACCTGATCTGCCTCTTGAGGGTCACTCACTCTGTATTCAGGTATCTGTACCATTCTTCAGCAGTCCCAGCCTGAACAAGGCCGGAGGAGGACCAGAAGTGCTCCGACCTGATCTGCCTCTTGAGGGTCACTCACTCTGTATTCAGGTATCTGTACCATTCTTCAGCAGTCCCAGCCTGAACAAGGCCGGAGGAGGACCAGAAGTGCTCCGACCTGATCTGCCTCTTGAGGGTCACTCACTCTGTATTCAGGTATCTGTACCATTCTTTAGCAGTCCCAGCCTGAATTAAGGCCAGACGTTAGGCACAAAGAGTGACACTCCTGAACTACAAGAAGCACGCTGGTTAAGGGCGTATTTGAAATACCAGATTTTCCTTCTGCAACACCTGTGTAAGGTATGAGTGAAACGGATGTCTTAGGATTGTTCCCAGCCTGAATAAGGACCATTAAGTTATGTTCCTAATCTGAATAAGGCCGAAATATCATTTGCACATCCCGAGTCATCCGACCTTCAGCGGGATTCACACCCAGGACCCCAGGCCGATCCATTATCCACTGTCTCAGTCCCAGCTTGTATTAAGGCCGGACTAGGGGATACCGGATACTGCCTGGTGCTCTGGAGGTGTGCTCTAGGGTCAGAACTAATCACAGACTTCAACTGAGATGCCTTATGCTACGAAAGGCCAACTAAGTAAAATAAGGAGATTAGCCTGACGGGCATTACAAAGAGAGCTAGAAGCATTCATTCCTGCAGACACCTCATTTATCAAGAACAATAATTTACCGACTAGTGTAGACACTGTGCCTTTATTTGGCTTGTGGATAAAAGTAGCTTGTATTGATCATCCAGGGTTTGAAGCCATAAGACAAGCCAGAGACTCAGTTCTCTGCATGCACGGGTCGACTATCTGGACAAACTAGCCCCCACAATAACTGCGCGAGAACCAGCCGCCTGCTCTCAATCTGCCCTGCAGGCATGAGCCTCAGCGCCCACGTGCCAAGTGATCACGGCCATGTGAAATGTCATCACTCTTCACATCCAACCCAAGGTAACAAATAGCCGGAAAATAGTGCCTGTATCCCCTGATTTTGTACCAACTAGCCAGCAGACTAGTCTGGCTCCATATAGGGGAAGGCCGAGATCTGACCCTAAAGACTCTGCTTAGATTTAGAATCATATACACCTCTAGATTCCCCTTTCTCCCTTGTGAAATCTGGCATGACACATTTTGGCAACCTTTACGGTAAACAAGATCAAAGTCTCTGGGAGGAAGACCTATTTGGCTAAACTTGCTCGGTGTTTGACTCCCTTCCTCCTACTATACTAAAGTCGTCCAGTCAAATGGGCAATGTGGGAAGATCCCCGACCCAGCCTGGCAATTGAATTTCCCATCCTTTTGATGTACCAGGTGACTATTGACAAGTTATTATTAAGGAGAGGAATTAGCATCTTAAATGCTATTTTCAAATGAATTAGGAACAAGGATTAGCGACACATCATCAGATATCTGCAGCCTGAGAACATTTGGCAGGTGTTAACATTGCCCATCATTGGCTGGCAACACTCTGGCAGACATTCAAACTTTCCATATGTTATCAGTAACAGTTCGCCTGAGTGTGTTTCAGTAAGGCAACTTTTGTGTTTTGTTAATTTACATATGATTATTTTGTCATACGTTTCCATGACAAATCTTCTCCCAAAGTGTAAAAATAACTCCGGTTCAGATCATCTTGTATATAATATTGACGCATCACTATCCTGGTTCCTAACTGATTTGAAATTATGTTTTAGGGGGCTGACTCTTCTCCTCAATAGTATTAAGTAGTCACTAGTCACCTGGTACATCAAAAGAATCGGAAATTCAATTTCCAGGCTGGGTCAGGGATATTTCAACATTGTGGAAGTTGGATTTAGGCCCTTTTGACTGGTCAACTTTAGTAGGTTGAGGGAAGTTCACAACAGCTGTTGTTTGTGGCTTTTGTTTTGTAAAATTAACATTTAGATGCCTCCATAAACATGTATGTAATTTAACCAAGATTAAAATAATGTGAAACATAAACCAATGAAATGTTATCAAATAACAGATCCATATTTCATTGCAAAATTAATTTCCTTCCACATTACCTAGTGTTACCAGACATCTGAGGGGCGTATACGAGTTTGTGTGGGATGGAGGTCTTAATAAAAATAAGAGAATGAAATTTAATTTAAATTTATTCATACAGGTGTTATTTACAGCATTTATCCATGTCTCCAATATTACTCTTTTTATTTCTCAATTAGCACAATATTTAATGTATGTCTTGATTCAAATAAATAAAAGTGCTTCTCAATGTCTCCGGTTATAGTCAATTATCTCGCACTCATCATTAACACCTGCTCAGTCTGTCCATTGCCATTATTCGAAATGTCTTAACTCGTGCATCTGCCAATCGCACTCGTCACTGCACCAATGCTCGCTGATACATATTTTACTCCCTAACTTTCGTCACCACTAGTTGCTCTTCTACCTCGTAGTCTATCGCTCAAGGTCGCACAAACTCCCGACTTATAAAACTCTGCTCTTGGAGGTCTGTCATGGTTTAAATAATCACTGACTGTGATCTGGAAGGTTCGTCACATCCTGAGTCACTCTGAGAGACACTAGGACATTAACCAGAAATTCAATCTGATGGAGGTCAGGAACATGTGAGCCGTCAAAGGCTGATCACGGGGCCATGCTATAACTTACACTGTTAATGCTCGTCTGTCATTCAAACATTCCTTCGTGACTCGCCGCCCGCTATCATATCAGTACTCTGTTGTCCACACGCTCTTCACTCACTCGTGCAATGCAAAGCAGGGATACACAACTTTGTTATTAGCCCTCCCTGCAGCCAGACAAAATTAATTGAGCACAACTATAAATTAGCATAATCAGTATTATCATGCACTGTAGACAAATGTATTGTAACGCAACCTTGTGCCAATAGTATAATATAACACACTCACCAACATTTCTTTAGAATCCAGAATAAACGACTTTCCTAGGATGTACAGATATCTTGCAGGCTACAAGAAATATGTATTTTAGTATAAACAGTGCTTCACCATGGCAGCCATGACTATACTACATGTGTATGTATATTATATGTTGTTTTTGGTTATTACAGCAACTGTAGGTGTGAAGAGGTGGGATTTTCTGTGTGACTTGTTTCTGTCAAAATCGTTAGAAGCAAGAATCTTTGTAACACATGTTTATGATGTAACTATTCCATGTGAAATTGAGAGAGGATTTTCACTGATGTCCAGGAGATTTTAGGGCCCTGGAACAAGGCTCTTTTTGGAGCCCTTATCTCATGTATACTACATACGTCAAATATTACTCACTATTTGATATCAACCTAATAAATATTAGTGTTCCATAACCAAAGTATATCCCATCCACCGGCATGATATGTTGCTTGTGAAGCAGAATGGGTCATTGTTGGTGTCGGTTAGGTTTTGCCTGTAGGCATAGTGATGCCAGAGGGCATCAATAGCTGTAGAATATGAGATGTGGATGGGTGTGGGCCATTTGCCCAGTGTTGCTTTCCCCCTCCAGTGTCCACTGATTACAGTTGGAGTCGATGCCCGTGATTAATAGAGTATTTTGCCTACCTAACAAGGATGTAGGCTCGGCAGCATAGGACAAGGTTGTTACAGACCTCCTCACACGCCTCAACACCCAGTAATATGTGATAAATACTCCAAACTGAGGTACTTTACATTAGGTTCAAGGCAGGGTTAGGGCCTTCGTTCAGTGCCTGCACCATTTTGCAAGTGTCTCTGTACCCTGTTTATATTTGATCAACGTATATGCTATCTATCTGTGGAACTATAAACTAGTGGATACATATATTGCTGTGAGCTACAATTCTTTGTTTCTAAGTAATATAATAGGGAAACTTACTTTTTGACTTACCGTTATACTTATGCGAATTGCAGTATATATGAATTCAAGCTGTAAGACGTGACCAGCACTGAATCCCCTGGGAAAGCTTGTGCCTCAATTTTTGTTTGCTATATTCTCAGTGGTAATAAGGTTCCTGATATGTTCAGAAAGTCATTCACAAGCTCCTTTATGCACCAAGAGGGCAATAAATAAATATTTGTTGTAAGAAAGTGGGGCAGAGTAAAGTAAGTATAGTCCTAGGGGTCACTTTGTCACAGGGTCTGTGGTTTAATTTCACTGAGGTTGTTTCAAATGTACAGTTATTAAATCGGCACGACTCAATATCTCATTCAAATTGCAAGACATTTTATCACCATATTTACATAAAAAAAGGTTTGTTGCAGTTACCCCATTCTTTCTCAAAGTGATCCGTGCTTGCCATGTTAAAGATAAAGACAACTCATCAATTATAAACATGGTCACATGCGAGATGACATAACGGAGGGGTTGTTTGCTCCAACTGACTACAGGTCCCATCCATGATGCTCGGCGGCCGTTCCCCCTGGGGGATGACCTGAGCCATGAGAAACCAGGGGAGGTGCCCCCGCCGCCGCAGAAGGTGAACCGCCTGTGGCCGCCTAACACACCGCCCCCGGCCCGCGAGCCCGACGAGGTAAATGTCAACCGCATCGACGTCATCCCCAGCACTGCCCTTGTGTCCGACCAGCACCGCCAGCAGGTACTAAGGATCATACACTCAGTGTTCCCGCTGCGACACATGCCTCTGTTATACTTGTATTAGCTGCGCGATCATCTTCAAATGTTGCAGTTCAAACCATACCTTCCTAGATGCTAAAAAACATCTTGACAAGCATTTCAGAGCAATAATTTTTCTTTTATGCATCTATGATTATTTAAAAAAAAAAAACTTTATTTTTAATGGCTTACAATGCAGTATTGAACTTAGAATACTTCAAAGAATTGCATTGTAAACATGCAGATGTATGTTACTTGTTGTGAGGCCAAGCTTACACTCACAGCATTGTTCTGAAGCACTCATAGGATAATTAATAAAACCTTAAAAATAACAGCTGTTCACGAGCAAATGATAATAAACTCCATAGAGTGGGGTAGATAAGTACAAATCAAAGAACCAATAGTCTAACATCCATAGTTAACCTGTGTACAGGGGTGGGTATGCAACCTTGTATACGTGGCATTGTAACCAGCCTGTGCGCAGGTCTGCGTGCCTGATAACACAGTTCAGTACCGCACGGTTAGTCTCAGAGGTGCTATGTATCTACAGTTCTTGCAGGACGTGTTGCCGGAATACTTGGGGGAAGTCCTTTAGATGATCGTGAGATGATGTAGTTTCAGCAGAATGGAACCGGGCCTCATTTCGCCATTGCAGTTCACCGGCACCTTGACATACACTATCCGAATCAGTGGATATGTACAGTTGGCCCCATAGCATGGCCACCACGCTCACCTAACTTCTGGCTGTGGTGCCACATCACATTGATGGTGTATGCCACACCACTTGACACAAGGGATGGGCTCATTACGCTGGAAACCTTTGCACATGTGCATCGCAACATGCTTCAGCGCTGCACCACCAGTGTGGTTGGTGGTGGCGGCAGACACTTTGAACAGACACATCAAACACACACACTGTCCCAATGCCTTCAGCCCAAGTGTGTAAATAGTGCCATTTCATTGCACTGCCAGTATCCTAGCTATTGTGATTGCCTACCCACCCCTGGTCATTGCCACTGCCATTAACAGGTTAACTATGGACGTTAGACTATTGGTTCCTTGATGAAATATGCTCCATTTGTACATATCCACCCCACTCTGGTGTTTATTATCATTTGTTCATGAGCATCCGGTATGATTCTCACACAAATGATCAATAATGTCTGTGCTTCTAGACTGTCCACAAAAATATTTCGAAATGTATGCAGTTTTCACCCTTAGTTGTGTTAATCACCAAGAACGTATGTTCAAAACTCAATGTGTTTAAGGAGTATGAAATGTGGCTTGGGTTGTTGTACCAGAAGAATAATAATAGTTTCTAAAATGAATTATGGAAAGAATCATTGAATACAAATAAATCTAGGTGTTTGAATTAAAGCATAACATATGAACACATTTTACTGAGCTTTAATTACATTTTTTAATCTTTGTATATGGCCACTGAGGCATAGTTGGTCATTGCAAGAATAGCGAATAGCTTAACGGCATGGTGGAGAGAACTGTACTGTTCATACAATTCATTAATAAACAGAGCTGCTGACCCAAAACATAATTTTAAGTGGTTTCAGGGATCACCGCACAGAACAAGTCACAGTTCATTTTGTCTGCAGCTGATATTTCACTTCATTTTTTTAGAAAGATAATTGTACTGTGTATAACACTTTATACAGATATTGATAGGCAAATTTTAATAATATGGTTTTAGTAGTTTCAGCGGTACATATTAATGGTACGCTTTGCTGTACGGAAATCTTAACAGCGGGTGCGATTAACTGTTAGTAGCGCTTCTAAGTTCATTATTTTGGGAAGAGCAGTTGGTCTTCTGTAGCCTTGACTTTTACAGCAGCTTGCATTTTTAACTGAAATGTGTATGCCAACAATCCTGTTAAAAATTTGTGAAATTTCTCCGGTCTAAAATGGTGTATCATGGTAGAGGTTTAAGTAAGTGATGCAGGGTTATTGCAGTGGATTCAGGCTTCATTAAGGTCTCAATATAAAATCTGGCTTGCTACTTCCCCTTACACGCCCGACGAGAAAAATGGGAGTGGTTACCTATAGCAACCAGTGTGACGAACTAGCATCCTCTCTCTCATCTTTCTCTCTCTCTCTCTCTCTCTCTCAGCCGTGCACCTTTCTTACTCCCCTCATATGCCTTCGAAAGGGGAAGCTAGTGTCTAGCAAAAGAATAAACAAGTCTCTCGACTGCAAATGCTTGCATTCACAGGCCGGCCTAGAGCAAATGCTTGCATTCACAGGCCAGCCTAGAGCATATGCTTGCATTCACAGGCCGGCCTAGAGCGAATGCTTGCATTCACAGGCCAGCCTAGAGAAATGCTTGCATTGACAGGCCGGCCTAGAGCGAATGCTTGCATTCACAGGCCGGCCTAGAGTGAATGTGTGCCTGGCAAACTTAGAAATTTTAACAAGATTATGCATCGCTCAAAATAGTTACACATATCAAAACTAACATGTGATAGTTTCAGCAAGGCACTTCCAGTTGGATTTTGTTGATATTCTCGAGACCACTATGGCTGCAGATATTTAGTGTGTCAGGCCTGGAAGCAGGGGACCACTAAGGGCGACCTAGATGTTGGCTCACCTTTGTGTCCATGGCACAGAACTGATGTGCAGTCTTTCATCTATTTGCCTGATAAAAACTTTCAGTGGTGACCCTATTATTTTATGATGTAAATGTGTTGCGTGTGCCTATGATATGTAAAGTAGCCTTTACCAGACATTTCAGACGTAAAAGTGGTTGTGAAACACTCACTTAGCACTTCTTCACTCTAAATTAGAGATGTAAACAGAAAACAGACACTAAAATTTCTTCAATGCTATTCTTTATAAGGTACAGTTGAAAACTGCTGAATTGTTTTTAAATGGTAACTGTATGACTGAAGTTCTGCGCTCCACTGAGCAGATGGCAGCCATAATGTTACTAGCTTGAAGTATTCCTACCTTATAAGGCCTACTGGTATTTAACAGGTAGATATAATTTACTAGTGACTGGTGGACACCTCTTTTTCAGTCAGTTTGGGTTCAGTTATTGTAAGACAACACATTGTGCACTACAATGTTCCTGAATTTAAATATCTGTGAAGAGGTAGAGTGCTGTACCTTTAGTACAGACGAGGGAGACTAAATCAGTCTGCATTGGTGGTAATTCACAGTCCCATGAGGTGCTAATGCAACGGTATTCTCTATAAGCTGTTTTGCTATGGAGATAGGCAAGATGCAACAGATCTTACACTTTGGAGTCCCATACATGTTAAAGAGGACATTATCCATTACAGCCAGTTGCATTTTTCCTGCCATGGAAATCCAGTAATTGTTGAGGCAGAGTTGAGTTGAGAGCTTTTCTTTGGTTCTTGACAGCCATACCCTGATCACCAGCGTGGTTGGAGTGAGATGAAGATAAGGAAATGGAAGTGTCCCGCGAAAATGTGCCAACCGACAATGTCTGCCATGTTTCTCACATGCAAGTACGTTTTTGTTAATTTATGTGAGCAGAGAACAAGAAACACACATGAATATTCCGTTTAATTCGGCAGAAACCAAAACACACAAAAAAACCTATTACCAACTTGCGTGAATTAAAAGGTGGTGACAACAACATACCAATACTAGCCTGCAAAAAGGTTTGATCACAGATGATGACAAAACAATGTGCAACACAACATACAATATGATGGTGACATTCCTAGGAATCAAAGCGAGTTTGCCTTGGTAGGAAGCTAGTGGCCTGACTACTACAACACAGCAGTATACTGTTGAGATAACTATTTTATTCTTCTTTGTCTGAGGACATGTGATTAAAGTTTTTTTGATTAGCTTCAGAAAGGTGATTGTAAATGTACACCCCTTACTATGAGATTGTTAGCTCTTGTTAAATCTTCGGTTAAGAATCCTATGTACCTGGAGCTGTTTGGGCCATTCGAGGCACAGAAACAAAGGAGCAATAATGGTGACACTTGCCCATGTACATATCATTTTACTAGTGCAATGTCTGTAGCAAAGTTCATTGCATGTCCCTATACCAGTTTCGAGTATTTGTGGAGAAGTAGGTTTTAGCTAAGTTGGAGAGGTCGGAAATAGTGATTGTAATGTGTGCTGTCTTGATAGTCTTCGTATCTCATCTCAAGTGTATTTTTCTTTTCGTAAATCAGTGCATATGGTGCACGTTAGTTTCATAGAAAAATGTGAACATATTTCAAACTCAAGTCCTCTTAAGAGGTGATGCCACAGCATACTAGACAGACTAAATGTTAAGTGGTGCCATATAAGGTGCTCTTCTGAGCATTACCTGAATAGCCTTTTTAATTTGCCATAGTGATGGCAACAGTTTGTTGAATATGTGCAGTAGTTATATAGCTGCACAACAACTTCATCTGCCTGAAGTTCTGTTGGTCTTCTTCGTCAGTCATATGTAATAATTTTATACATCAATGCTTGAAGGTAGCGTCAATCGATGGCAGAATGCTATCTCCGACATAGGAGGACCTCACATTTAGGTACCTCTCTTAAGTCATTTTTGTTTATGTTTATAAATTTAATCCTTGTGCAATCAAAATCTAAATTACATATTGTATGAAGGTTACAGAAATGTCTATAACCAGAAGTGAAGATGTATAGTATTAGTATAACAATTTATTAGATATTGTATGCTGTATATCAAGGCATCTTGGTGAACAAAAACTGTTTGGGTGCCCAGTTACTCTAATTCCGGTACTCTTTACTCACTTTTGAGAGTAGCGATGTGTGGCCCCCTCCCCCAGGTAAGCTACTGATGTCATCCTGAAACAAAAAGTTGAACACGTGAATTTACTACAATTCTTCATGTGAACTGCTTACCAAGGTCGTTACGTCGCCACGTGAAAAGTAAATTGACGCCAGTACACTATCTTATCCTCCGTTTCCGTTGCAGGTCATGGAGCATTCCAAATGTAAGTACAATTAGGCGTAGGAATTAAGGGTGACCATATGCATGTTAGGTCTAGAGCCATCCGGAAATTAATACACATTAAAATGTGTGGGGTGGTGCATGAACTCAAAAGCCATTAAGAAAACAGTACAAAGGCACTGTGGCCAGAGAACATTTACATAAGGCCTCGTCTGAACCAGCCTGAGATAGATACACTCTGTTACGTAAAAGAACAAATGTCCTAAGGTGACATGATTGTAAGGGCCCTCCGAATCAATGTGAGGGACAGGCCAGCTGCAGGGGTTAAATAAAAGTGTTTTAGAATGATTGCGAGACAGGACTAACAGTTCGGAATGTACATAGTTTGGGCCCTCACAGGCCACATGGCCATCTGGCTTTGGCTCCTAGGAGGGACTGCCCAATGGCTGTCAGAAGCGGGGACTCAGGCCCACACCAGAAAGCTGCGAAATAATATTTAACACAAACATAAAGAAGTGCAGTGGTGAACACAATCTCATGGAATTTATCTCATTTATCTACTCAAAACCATTAAAACAACAATTTAAAAAAAAAAAATTTACACACTATACAAATAAAATTTGTTTATATTTAAATTATTATTATTTTCATTTGAATTTGTAACTAAACTGCTGAAAACTCTGTTTATTTAAGCTGCAACCTGCAGTTGCTAAATTAAAGTGAAATGCATAATGGTAGGTACTCAGTGCAAATTTTTTGTACGTACCTATATCTCCACAACAACAACAACAATAAACGTTCGTTCTTAGCTTGAGTTGATATATTTATGTGTATACTCAATAATTTTACAACAAATCCTTAGTGTCTGCAAACCAAAACACTTTGTGAAATTTCACAACTGCATTCCTGCATGCCTGCATGCAGCACAGATATTTATCTTGTTTCCACACAAAATACCGTATTTTGGTGTGTATGGACTGCACAATTTTACAACAAAAAAAAGACTACAAAAAATGGAGTGCGGCTTATATACGAGATATTTGCAAAAAAAAAATTGAACCCCCAAAAATATTTGAAAATTTGTCAACATACACTACATTTGAACATTTTAACTTAATTTTGAAGGAAGTAGGGGATGGAAATGAGAAGAGGGGAAGAAAGAAAGAAAAAACTTTCCACTCATGCAATTATTTGTTCACTCGTGTTAATAAACAAAATAACCTTCACACCGGACATGTAAAATGTAAACATATTACGTAGTTTCCACACCTGCCGCTGCGCTACAAGTGCACATTGATAAGATGCCATTTTGTGTAACATATTGCAGTAGTTTTGCTTTCTCAAGTCACATTATCACCTGTGGAATAGTAATCACGCAATGTATATTTGTAAACATTGCAACTTAACATAAGTTTTCTGTCACAAATGTTTTGTAGGGGAGAAATTAAATTTGAATTTATTATGTTTGTATGGAATTGTGACTTAATAATATTTACAGAAACACAAAAATTCAGTGTGGCTTATACTTGAAATATTAATTATCCCTAATTTTTCATCACAAACTTCTGGTACAGCCTATACACGCCAAAATACGGTACTTCTAACTCTCGTACCTTTCTTTTCTTTTCCTGTAAATGATTAAAGAAATTCTTTCTTTTACTGCAATTACAGCTAAGATAGAAGGCAAGTATAACTTATTTTTACATTTAATGTGCCATTAATGTTTCCGGGTTTATTATAAATAGAGACAATGAGAAAAATATGTATATAGTAGCTGGTTATTAGTGTAAAGGTATCAGATTTATAAATTTAACATTTGTGTAAACCAAATTTGTTGCTAACATTTTATAGATGATGTGTTCATGTAACAATTGTTTTGTGATCATAGAGCATTTATAAAACTGATAAAGTAATTTATTTGTACATTTAAGCCATCTGCATAACATGCCTGACCTTATGAAGATTTTTTCTGCATTATCTACATTATACTGTCATTCAGAGATCTTTCTCATTCTCCCTTAGCATTAACAATGTATTGAACACCAACCCCTCTGGTACAGCAGATTGGAATTTCAAATAATGCTGCAGAATTGAGTCGTGGGTTCAAATCCCATTTAATATATAGATATATGTGTACCATGTGTTAGTATATGATCATGCCCATGATTAGTTGATTAGTGTCTATAATAAATCTAACATGTTGTTAAGTCACAGCCAGACTGGCACAGTGACAGAAGATAATGTATATTAATTGCCTGAAGCTATGAAAAAAAATAATATGTAGGAATGACACATTGCATCAGCAATACGAGACTCCAAACATGACGTACGGTGACAATAAATAGTCTTTACCAACCAGAAGTGGATGTAGACTTTCGGTGTGAGGGCCATATCGCCTGTAATTTATTTGTTATGTGAACAACGTGCTAGCTATTTAGTACTGTTTTAAATGCAGAGTTTGGGAGCATGAAACGCCTTCCAATGGTAGTTGTCGCATATAACAGACTGGTTCCCTTGGGAGCATGAAACGCCTTCCCATGGTACTTGTCGCATATAACAGACTGGTTCCCACAAGTGGAATTTCATACTTGGGAAAGTTAATAAAAACTGATCAAATAAGTCACAGTAAGAAAAAGTCAAGTGATTAAAGTTAGAAGTTAAAATTTGTGCAAATTAACTGATTAAAGTTTAAGATAAAACAAAATTAATTGATAAAAGTTAAAGAGCAACAATAACCCTTTCAGTCCCGAATTAAGTTACAATTTGGTGGAGCCTGTTCTAACGTTGAACGAATTTCTTGCAACCAGTGGACAGCGTACTGCATATTAGTTGATATTAGCATCAACTATTCACAGATGAGAGATGTATGAACTCTGACAAATCAAATTTCTCACAAGGGAGACGTACAAAATTTTGGCCAACGATTCCTTAGCATGTACAGTGCCAACCATATATATCCTTCATGCGCGACATGTCCTCCATCATGGACGCGGGGCCTGAACTGTTTAAGATAAATCATCTGTAAAGTATTGCATCAATGTTTATTCAAAACATAAATTAAAAATCACAATTTACAGTATAAGAAAAAAATTACCACAACTTGGTTGCTGGATACAGAATCAGATGTGCCTATATTTAATTGATGCATTGACAATCTTCACAAAATAAACTCTTATAGCACAACTTAGCACGAAACCAGACCTGTGCTCTGACACTACGAAAAAAAATTGAAGTGTTCATGCCGCATGACGACCATCAACTATGCAACTGTGATTTCTATGTAGTGTGAGATTGTATAGGTATATCGCCACTACGTCATCTAGCCTACCTCGCAAATGCGTTAATACATCACATATTCCTAAGAAGTTTGTCAAGATATTAGAGGCATTTGCATATATTTTGTTGTTATCTTCAGCATTCAGGTGATTGTTAAGTTAACTACATTAAGTTTAATTGTTAGCCAGATATTTTAACAATTTAAAGTTATTAGTTAATTTTAAAACTAATTAACTTTTAAGTTGAAAACTATACAATTTTTAATGATTAATTTTAACTGTTAATCCCAATTATGTGAAATTGGATAATAATAGTTAGTCACTCAATAATTTCTACCAATGTTAACATCCACGAGCTACCTTAGTTTTCTACATTATTTTTCTATAATTACTGAGCATTATCACGTGCTGTCATTGCTTCCCTATAATCAAGTTAACCAGTGATGAATTCCTTGATTGAAACAATATTTCATCATGAATTACCACCAGATTTCACCCAGTCTTTTGATAACTAGCAATGTACATAACATTGTTTATAGACATTTACAGAGTGATATATAATGAACTGGTGAAACTCACAGAGAAGCTCTAGGTGAGCAAAATAAAAACATTTAATATAAATCCGATATGGATTCTACATGACAGTGTTGATGTGTGACATCTCTCTGTGTATTATTGAATTGACTTCTGCTCATCAGTGCACCTGAACCTTGAGCATTGGTAAAGGAGTTTGATTTTCCGCCACCGAGATGTGAAAAATTGTATTATCTACCCAAGGAAAAGAACGGACGCTCCACGCCAGATATTATTTGCCGGTCAAGCCACCAAGGCCATGCATCAAGATCAACATGCCGCTAGATGCCACTACTAGTACGATCGCCAAGGCACGAGTCTGGATCCAGCGCCCACCACTGACGTCCCACGTAGAGGATCTATGTCACTGTCTTCTCATCTCCTACAACCCCTCTCCGAGACAACCCCCTATGCACGCCGATCAAGGGGCACGCCATCACTGCCAGAGTATAAATAGAGGGCCGCATCAAGGCTCCTGGCCAGTCTTCAAGCATTGTTGTCTGTCTTGTTCCTTCACTGCACTCGTGATGCCGAGGGAGCCACCAGCTATCCTATCTTGGTCTTCACCACGTCCTTGTGGTGTCGAAGACATAACAATTCCTCAAGTCTTCACTGTACCCTTGTGGTGCAGAAGATCCTAGTACTCATCCATTCTTCACTGAAGAACCTACGTCTTTCGTACTATGTAGCTGTAAACACTGAGACACGTACTGGTCCCTTCAGGACTAGTTAAAGTCAGTTATTTTCACAGCTACTTGTTACTCACTACCGTGTTAGTCTAGGAGTATATCGCCTTCACCTGTGTTCACAAAGGGTGTTTAACTTCCGTAAGCTCGCGTGGATAGGAGGTAGTACCATCACCACCGCTGATTATTTTTGTCAAAAGAAATAAACACAGTTTACCTCACTTACGAATATCTCTCCCATAGCCGTAGTACCTCACCTCGTAGACATTGGGTCGTAGAGGAGCAGCAGGTGACTAGGGTTTTATTCAACTGGTTATACCCTTTCCAACCAATAGCAATACAAACTTGGAAGGCCACCCATTCTCTGCACCCCTTGTAGTGAACAGTAGAGCCACGACCCTAGGATAGCACTTCCTTAGGGATTGGACTGAGAGCTGGTCTCATTTTTCGCACCTGCAACTTCCCGACGGCCAAGTAGAATGTGACCTATTTGTCACCTGCGCCATCACGTGTTCCCGCATGTAACACAAAAGTCACTTTCATTATTAGAAGACACATTAAATAAACTTTCAGCAAGAATAATACTACTGTGGAAATAAATTGCTTTTTACCTTAGCTTATTGATGAGCTGAACTCTGTGTTCGAACATTACGTGCCACTTTCTGCAAGGTTACCAGCACTGAGCGGTGACAGATCTCTCTCGCAAACTATTGACCCGAGATCTGACATGGCCGATGGTGTTTCATCAAGGCACCATGTGAGAGCAGCACCATCACTTGAAGCACTACACTCAGCAACAAATATGGATATAGGCGGCGCCACTTTCACACGTTTTTCTTAGAATTGTAGAACATTTAGAATGTTCTCTATGTGTTGATTGGTGGAATTTCTAATGGTCAGAAATACGGTTTTTTGGTGAAGTGTTCACGTATTTAACGACCCCCAGAATCTGCTTCTGGGTGAGTCGACTCCTGGGATTGTGACAAAGTACCAATATTTGATCATGTAGCTATGTAGTTGTAAAGCCCATCAGGCTATTCGCTATGAAGGATGATCACTGAGTGTTTCTAAGAATGTAATTGAAATAAGCAATTTTGTGTAGTGTGTGTATCATTTTGAAACATGTAAAGTTTTAGAATTTGTGAAATTCTAGCCAATTGCCCTCAAAATGGTGACATTTTAAATGGAAATAAAATTATGGTCAGTAATGTCACGAATGGAGATTTTTAATGTAATGTCTTTGAAGCACAAATGGTTTGAAATTATAAATTTTTTTAAGAAGGCTGTTGTAAGATCAGAATTATTTATTGAGTCAGCCTCATTGAAAAGTACAAAAGTCAAGTAAAAAATGAGAACATTTTTAGGAAAGAGCATAATGTGTTTACCGCTTGAACAAAATGTTTAAACCATTGCTATTGGAATTTTGTAAAAGCATTCAGAAATAGCATTTGATTGAAAATAACATACCATTGTGTGGTCGTTGTATTCCTATAGTTATGGCTATCACTATTAATCAAAACTGCTGCAGTATGGATTTTGTACGTTTTTCCTAAATATATTTTTAAGGTAGCCTTATGAGTTAAGACTCTTTTAAATTTTGTGCTAAAGAAGTTATGAGAAATAATAATGAACTAAATGTTATGCTGAATGAATTTTCTAATTGTATGGAAAACTGAAATTGTATAATATATTTTTGTTCTGCCAAACCATGCATGTCTTTAATTTAATATTTAATAGTAAGGTGCGTTTAAACTCTGTCTTATGATAGATACCCTTTTCTCTGCTGTAGCGATTTTGTAGCGGTTTTGGAGGTTTTGATATTTGTTGTGGCACCTTGTATGCACAGCAAGGTGTAGCACTCTTCTCACTGTGCTTCTGGTGCTGAGAAGAGTTCTTCTCACTGTGCTTCTGGTGCTGAGAAGAGTTCTTCTCCCTGTGCATCTGGTGCTGAGAAGAGTTCTTCTCGCTGTGCTTCTGGTGCTGAGAAGAGTTCTTCTCACTGTGCTTCTGGTGCTGAGAAGAGTATTTCCACGGGCTTGGGAGGATCAGTTCCTCTGGGACACTCACCACCACAGATTTGGAAGGCCACCCATTCTCTCCATCAAGTGTATTGAATGGTAGAGCCACAACACTAGGTACTCCATCCTCTTAAGGTCGGCTTGGAGGTTGTTCTTCTCACCGTGCCTCTGGTGCCGAGAGGTGTGTTTCTCCGAGCCTGGGGAGAGCAACTCTAGAAGGAACTCGCCCTTATACTGGGACTGCCAGCAGTATACGCATCGTGAATAACCCCGTACCTCAGGTGCCGGAGTTTGAGTGTGAGGTATAGCACTTGGCTGGCAGATGCAATACGTACACTATCAGCACGTCGACTGCTCCACTTCTGCGAGGTCTGGTTGTAGATTGTCTTTCTTCATGCCCTTTTCCCGTCGCAGTGGTGTCCATAAGAGAGTGAAGTGGGCTGAGGCTGCCTCTAAATATCCATTGGAACTTAATCCCCTCCCCAACAGGCTCAAGCACCTCAGTCCACGGGAACAGGCTGGACAATTCCGCAGACTCTCCAGACCAGTTTCACCAACCTAAGAGTCCACCTTGTTCGAACCACCAACCAAGGATGCCGAGTCACATCACCCTGTAATCCAGGCCTATCCCAGTGTCCAATAAAAGTCACTTGTATTCGCAAACCTTTGGCTCTGAGGGACACCACACATGCCCTGTACCCCAATGTCAACCAAAACCCACAAACCTAGGCCAACCAACACACAAGTCGAGCCTCAGCCAGCAGAGCCACAGCCGCAGGTCAAACATCACCCAGGTATACCATTACGAATGGTGTCGCCAAAGTGTAAAGCAGTGGTCCCCGAACCAGAGTTTGTTCCCTGCCGGAAAGTGGCTCGACCAGTACTGTACTCTGGTCGAGCTCCCGTTCTGTGCAGTGATTAAAGATATCGCCCACCAGGGCACGCCTAGCCTAGCGCTTGCTAAAATCACTTTGGCAACGTGATGTGCCACATGTCGAAGGCCGTCACGCGTCCGTGTGTTGAAAATATTTCATGTTGGGTGGCACCAGGCAACTATCGTCATATGGTGAGCAGTGTTGGCAACAGATGCCGCCATGTGCTGTTATATTTGAATATTCATTTCACACAGACATCGGCCGATGGTAACAGACAAAGACTGCCACTACTCATACCAAACGCATGTCTGACTTTCAAGTATGAGTAAGTTTGCCATATTTTACTATTGATCATAATACACATGACATTGTACAAGAACAAGTTGTTACTGGGGATTCTCATACAGTGAAGAGGAAGACTCCCATTGGTTAACTTGCCTTGTTGTGACGATGGAGATGTATGATGGAGATGAGAGGAATGTGAGGGACTTAGAGCCCACATGCCTGAGACTTTCTTTATGGCCAAATTATGAGGCCAGAATCCCCCTCCAGCGTGTAGGGCCTGGTGGATGCTATTTTCACTATCACAGTACAGAAGCACACTAGCCTGTTACTAGCCTAACTCGCCAGATATCGAGACTTTTTGCTCACCAGAACTCCATCACTTGTTCATTGATTAATTCCTGGCTGCATGTCAGCGCTATCTCTCCACTGCTTGGTTTGCAACATATGCAAAAATTACGAGCTACTTCTGGCTACACATGTCTTTACCCATGCAGTTGGTGCACCAGATTGCCTGCAGGTAGAATGCTGAAGGAGGTATACTGATGCACCATCAGAACAATTTCCTTGTGCATTGTGCATGTAATGTACCTTCAATAGCTCTCATGCGCACTACTGCATGCAAGAACTGCAACTCATGCCGCTTTCCTATGCAGATGGTTGCCAGTTTACAAGTGCCAGACAACACATGTTGAATGCATTATGATGGTGAGTGCCTACGTTCACCCTTGCATTTGCAGTTTAAAAAATTCTTATTTTCATCCACTCTACTACCATCATTAGTTATGCGTTTCAATTTTAATATCATATTTTATAAATGTTTGCTTGAGTAATGTGGTGTCTATAAGAAATGGGCTAACCGAGTGTCTTAGCCTCATAAAGTCTGAGAACTGCAATGCAGGAGCAAAATTACTAATTATATTTATTGCTAATATGTGTTACTGCTTTGAGTGATAAGTAGATGATAGAAGATAATGTAATTTCAGTTCAAACTTAATTTATTCTGTCTCCTTTTTACAATGTCATTATATTAAACAAAAATCAGCACATTATTAGATAAAGATAATTTTATTCCTAAAGCATGTTTTCTGTAATTACTTGTGTAGCAAATAAATTACTATAATGTCTATTATTAGTGCTGAACTTTTGCGTATGTTGATAAAGTTCTCACTGTTTCCCATTTTGATATCATTCCTTCATGTTAATGTAGCATATTTAGTGTTGTACCCGGAGCAACATGTATTCAGGAGTTGCAAATAGGAATTACAAACAGTAAGTCAGTGTGCTTTGTAAAGAAAGTATTCGGAAATGGTTATTAGAATGTTTGAAATGTACATAGCACAAAAGAACCACCATTTCAACTGTGTTTTGCAGTGTAAAAATTACACCATTATTGCATATAAAATGAACTTCATCAAAAATATTTCCGTCCCGAATGTGTTTAATATTCGAATTGGTACAAACTGCATATTTATAGCGTTTTCTTCCGGTGAGGTTGAAAATTGACAGGTTATATAATAATTTGAATATTTCGTTCGTAGGAGCAAATTTATCTCTCGTCCATTAAAATAATATGTAATTGAAAATGACAGTCTCGTAAGAAGAGGTGTAAAACAATGCAGGCTCATGAAAGACTTAAACTAAAGTCTCCATCTCCATCCAATCCGTTGGCAATAAAATTAATGGAGCCCCACCAATATAACTTTGCCATAAGAAAAATAATGTAGGTTGGAATGGTAACATACATTGATCATAGCATTTGTTTACACTCTTGTTTTATTCTTAGACAGCAGCTGTGGCGCAAGAATACATTGTGGCCATGCTATGTTTCTATATCTGACTGAAGGCCAGCTTACAATAGATTTAGCATAGAATGTAGCACGTGCACAGAGTGTAGAATGCAAGTCTTGGAATGGCGCTGCTTACAATCACTCACAGAAATTTAGCACAGAATCCACGGACAGAAAGTTGACCAATATCTTATATTAATTCCTGTATGTGTGCGCAGTGCATGTCCAATAAGAACGTTAATACCACAGAGTTCATGTGACAATTAAAATGGCTGCTGCAAGTAATGAATTTGACTAGTAATTGGAGAGTTTGGTGCCACATAAACATTGGTTTGTTTTGATTGAAATTGTTACTGTACAGGCAATATATGTTAAGATGAATGGTATAACGTATTATATTTTTACAAATTAAGACACAAGCAGCAAAGTAAACAGCTCTTGACAATTTTGTTTTTTCCATTCCAGTGTGATCAACACATGCATGCAAAACTTGCCGAGCATTGTTTCTTTCATTTTAACATTTTAACTGTTTTGTTTAAACATTCGTCTCGATTCTGTGCATGTGCTGATTTGATTGTAAGCTTTCAGATTCGAGCTGTGCATGTATTCAGTGCTATAACACATACATAGATACATACACTCGCAATTAGGCTACCACCCGGTAGCGAGCTCTCTCAACTCTCCTTCACCCAACCAACTCCTTTTCCACTCCCTTCCTGAATTTACCAACCCCTCTCACAGATACCAATTCCTCCCTCAACACATTCCACTCCCTCACAGACCTCACAAGCATGGACTGCCTACCCTGCTCCGTTCTCCTCCACACCCTCTGAAGCTTCTCACTGTCGTTTCCTCTTCCTCTAAACACCCCCTTACTTAGCTTGCAGTGTAACCCTCCCCATCCTCCCTCTTCATTCCCCATCCTGTACATCCTGACTAGCCGTTCAACTTTCCTCCTGTCCTTCAATGAGCTCCACCCCATCACTGATGGCCTATAGTTCCCTTCTTCCTCATCATCCTACACCTTTTCCAGTTCTCGCACCTCCACCTCCACATACGGGTCCCTTACTGCTGCAGCATATTGGCCATACCATTGTGCCATAAGCCTTCTCCTTCACCTAACAGCTGACTCCACTCAGCACCCTTCCCAGCATACCCAGAGCCCTTCTTCCCTTCGCAACCACCCTCTCTACCTGTTTTTTCCACCTGAGGTCTCCCTGCAGTACAATCCCTAGATACTTATATTCTGCTGCTTCTTCTATCTCTTGTCTCTCCCATCTGTACATGTCCCTGCTTATCATCTTCTTCCTTGTGAACCTCACTACCTTAGTTTTTCTTACATTTATCTTCATTTTATTTTTCCTGGTCCACAACCATATCTTATCAATGTCCGCCTGCAAATTTCTGCCCCCCTCTCCCACCTCCGCATATACAACACAATCATCTGCGAACAATCTTATTTTTCCTCTAATCCCCAAACCCATGCCATTTACCATTACGGTAAATAACAAAGTGCACGTGCTGTACGTGTGCTAGATCAGTTGTAGGCTGGCCTTAACTGTCAAAATTTAGTGAACTTTTGTTCGGTATTCTGAATGCAAGTATATATTTCTGTTTTTTACGTGCCATTTGTGTTTACAATTGGTATTTCCTATTTATTTTATGTGTTTTGTGTGTGCACAATCTGTGAAAACGTCCAAATCAAAGCAAATAGAATAATAAATTTATCTTACTTCCGGTAGAGGAAGAATCGCTATAGTTTGTTTTTTATCAGGCGATAAACCATTCCCACATTTCCTCTACCTGACTTCATCCAGGAAAAAATTTAATGCTTTTTTTTCTAAATACAAATTTTTAAGCTTTCTTTGTTATCTTTTTTCAGTATTTTGTAAATATTTATAATTATTTAACACTAACCTACAGTAGATGCTAAGTTATATAAATTTCAAATTTGTTTCCATCATCTGTAATATTATCTTCCATTATTTTTCTTTGACTTTAAACTTCATCATAAATTTGGTCGAGAACAATGACAATGTAGTTTAGAAAGATTTGATTGCATTATTGAAATTTTTTTACTGAATTCTATTGAGTGTATCGAGCTGAAAACTATATCGAGAATCGAAACTACGATATTGTAAATGAAATGTAAGGTAGAAGGGTGAACTTTAGCTCAGTATATTTTCTACATTTTGTGTGTTTGTATAAGGTTTAGATTCTTCTGTCAAGGTATCTACTTTTGGTTAGTAAACGACATCAAGTTCTCTGTCATACATGTATTTGAATCATAAAATATATCGGGAAGTGTGACAGAGTTACTCGGACTGACTGTAAGCTACAGAGTATAAGTGGCAAATTGAATAATATAAAACAAATTTGGAGTTATAATGGCAGATTCAATAGGACTCTATGCTGAACAGACAACATGTAACATACTTTTATCTGTAGTGGGGATAAAAGAAAAATAACTGTAAAATATAGGTATTCATCTTGGAACATGTGCAATATTTCAGATAATTTCTCCAGAGTATTTTCTAAATTACTGATTCTTCTCAGCTATTGTCGACGTAAACATTTTGTAATTGTTTTTTGTAAATTTGTGTGAATGCTCTCGCTGCTCGCTCCTAAGTCGAATCTCCTTGAAGGGAAGGTGACCTTGATGTGCTGTGAGCTGGTGTGTGTTTCTCCGGTGCATAGTGACATGCATTGTGCACTACAGGAACATGTCCCCACACCCTCTCATGGGCCTGCCGCGGTGACGGATGTGACAGCGTTGCCCCCGCGCATGTCGGACTCTGTGGGTGACCCCCCGCACGCCAGCTCGGGGGGAACGCGCCCCCTGCCCCACATCCAGCAGCTACTGGCCAACCTGCAGGTGAGCTGCGGCCTACGGCTGTGGCACGCCCCTCTCCCCCTCCCCTGCCACCAGTGCACACTCACTGTAATGATGCAATTGCACTGCGTCATGCACCCATCTTACTGTTGTTATACTGACGCCTGGTAACTGCAATATTCTTACAATGGTACACACTTCATTTAGTTGGTACAGCCAAGAACAAGCATCTGCTATGTTATTAAGGTAGAAGGTGAGTAATTTCAAATGGAGCATTGCACTCGACTGTACAATGCAATTCTTGTTAAAAACTAGTACACATACTTATGAACATTGTCAGGAAAGTACAGTTTATTTTACATATAAAATAACAATACATATATTGTACTATATTTTACTTAGTTTAGTTTAAAAATTTATTAAGCATTGTTTAATTTAAATTTTAAATGTACATTTCATTTTGGCTGTTTCAGAAAGCACGTTTTGCAAGATATTGTTTCCTTAAGCTGTTTGTTAAATAAGTTGACAGAAAAATTTGTAATATTCACACAAGTATCTCCAATTTGTTTATGATAATGCAATTGCTTGATATCAGCCTGTAAACACACAGTTTGTAATCACCAGTTGTTCCCTCAAGAAAGACAATGGACTCGTGCTTAGTTCCTTTCATGGTTTTGTTTTGTTTTGTTGTTGAACATGGAATCTTTAATATCAATGATTGCTGAGAAACAATGTGATAGCAATACATTTTTACACAATTATTTTCCTCCATTTCAAAGTTTTTCCACTGTCTTCTGTTCACACCTAGAGAACACATACTGATTGGTCACTAGGGGGTTAATTTCAATAAATCACTCATTATGCTTGTCATATTTTTATTCAAACATTTTGCCCAAAAAAACACATACCTCTCAAAACAACCAAGTCTTATTGGACACAAAGTTATCTCGTTATTCCACAATTTTAGAATGAATCCTAAAAACTAAGGCTATCATTACTCTGTGTACTAAATGAGCATGATTCAAGTATTATTTTTCAAGAAATGTTTTAATTGTCGGTCATCTCATGCCCAAGTAGGAGCATATAGCCTCAAAATTGTAACATAGTTTTGGAAAATAACATTATCAGCATTTCTATCTGAAAGAAAAAAAAAAACATTTTCGTATTTAAATAAAAAATGTACAACACTGCATTACTGTAGAGTAAACCAAGAAATTTTTGTGGAACCCAATAGCAATTTCTCATGGGCCCTACAGGTGCCATCTTTAGAATGAAGATTATTCTATTGCAATTACAATAACAAAACAAAATGCCTAATTCCTTAACGTTAAAATGATCTTTACATGCAAAACTTGTAGTTTTGTCGCCAATTGCTGAGTTTATGTTTAGACATCCTTCTGAAGTTAGAAAACAAACATTTACAGGTAGCAGCTGAACAAAATAATGGAAAACTCACCCCAATTATAGTGATACATATGTGTATTACTCTGTAATGAGTTCTGGCAACTGTACAGTTGGATGCAGTGCTCCTTTCGTAACCACATTATATTTCTACTGCATATTTTGTACCGAATTTAAATGTTGTACAAATTATATCTGTTAGTGATTCCTCTTGCGGCTATGTTAAACTTTCTGAAAATAATATTAGTTTCACATTAAATACCGTTAATGTTATGACTGACGGAATTACTGATGGAATTTAGTCCACATTAAGTGGCGTTATTTACACTGAAATATGTTTGTAAATTTTGCTCTAAATATTTTCAGGAATTACTTACACGTGGATACCTAAAAAAAGAATACACATTTCTTTGTATTGCATCAAATCAGATATTTTAGTATATCTCCATCCCATTTGACAGCTCCAAAACTTCTTTCCCATAGCGTCTATGAAATGTGAAAATAATTATCATTATATTCAGTGTGCACTCTTCCAAGTAGGTAAATGTCCATCTGTACTGTTGTGTTTCGTAAAAGGCACAGCCATCCCATTTTATTTGCAAGCATGTTGTATCAAAGGCCGTAGCTAAATGGATGGTCCAAGGTTTTTGCTTGTGTATTCCTGAACCATGACTTTGGTATCAGTAGATAATGAAGTTAGAAAGCATTGTAAGAAATGTTGAAAAGAATTTTACATTAACATGGCTATGTGAAACTTTGGACCTCCAAAATAACAATTTGCTATTTCATTGAGAATTACTTCTCCATAATGTTGGCTGTTATTAAAACTATAGCTCTTTGTGGCCATGCTTATTTCTGTTTCCTGCATATTTTTTTTGCTAAGTTCCAGTAGGTTTTGGCATTGAGGGCATGGTGTAGCGGCTGTATTCCTAGATGTTGGAATGAAGTTTCCAATTTTATTGTGATTGATTATATAAAGATAAATTGTTATATTGGTTTTCCATTATTCATAGTACTTTAAATCTATTATGTAGTAATTTAATTTATACTTTCAATTTTGTTCCGATTACTTTGCAGCCCAATTTGAGAAAATTTCTGTAAATCAAGGCAGATAAGCAGATATTTCTACCAGAACTTCGATTTCCACAAATTATATTTACTAGGCAACAACAATTAAATTATTAACATTGGTCCACGTACAGTGCTTTCAGACTAGTGAGAAAATGGAATATCACATGATTTAAACTCGGCTCATGAAACTTTCAGCAGTAACATTATTGTATGATGAAATAATAAAAACAGAGAGTTGCTGTATGTCCCTACACTCTGTTAAGATGTCTGTTCTGAAAATTTCATGCCTGAAAATAATTGTGACAAAATTTGTATGAGCCATTTCCACTTGTAAATAAAAAAACAGAAACAATGTTTATGATGTGGAAAATGTCAACAGATCTATGTAAACAAAAACAGTTAACTATACAACCTGAGAAACTGCACATACGACATGGAGAGAAGGTTACAAAGGTGCAACGCACACACATCTATCGTAGAAAGTCATCATTGTACAAATATGACCTTGGCTGATCAATCTGCTTCATCAGAATTACAGCTAACCAAACACCAGTATCTTATGTCTATTGTAGCAATTTATCACATTTCAGCTTGTCCACCTTTATTTAGGCTACTTTGCGATATTAGCTAAGGACTACATTGGCCTACTGTTGTGTTTGGAAGGAACCACACTTATATTGAGTGAAATAAATGGATGCTTGATGCATCCTTCTGCTCCCTAGGACTTAACAACAATCATCACGAAGAGTAAAAAAATATTCGTACAATGTCAAAGCAAGGCATTATGGTCTGCAATGCTGCCGTATATGAAGTATATTCAGTGTTAGTGATGTTTATACCACAATTACCAGAGCTCACTATATCAGTGACATACTTTGAAAATGCGCTTACGTTTATGCAGGTTATTCCTCAGAGACCAAATTTCATTGAAATAATAACATACTGCAAGATGTTATCAATATAAAAATGTGTGGAATATGTTCAGAAGACACTGAAAAGTTTGAATTCTGCAATATGGTGAATACCTTAATGCCTTAATACCTAAAGCATTGTTTGATTTGGTGACTAGGTATGCATACACCTTGTTTAATACCTTCTGTATGCTGTATGTGACAAAGAATGGTGATAATTTCTCATATGCTACTCAATGATAGTTTTCTCAGAAAAATTATGCCTATATCTCAGTCAACTTTTTGTTGACTTGAATTTTTAGAAAGAGTCTGCATAATTTCAGACAGAAATTAATTAAACATAAAGGGCATAGTCAATGCAAAATATACCAATTGACAGTTATCTAAAACCAGTTTTTGTAATTGGCAGTAAATGAATGAATTGTACATTCAGTGGTGATGTAGCACAACATTTTAAAATGGGAATGACTGATTGTGGTGTATGTGGACTAAAAGCACGAACATCTGAAAACTGCAAACCAGCTAGATGTGGATGTATCTGTTGGTCATTGTCTATTGAAGGCAGTTGCATCATATGTAGCTAAGTTCTAGCAATAATATTGTATACAGCAATTTGTAAGTGTCTTTACTCATATCAAAATTAATCATCAGTCAAACACTTTGAAGGTATCAATACCCATACAAACCATTAAAATCAATTGCTCTATTGTTACTTTGCTGCAATACCTATCTCCACTAAATTCTGTGTATTCAAATTCTTATCGTAATTCTGCGTAGTTAAAATCCTCATCTACGCAAAATACCCATTATGGTGTTTCCCCATCTCATTCATTTGGCAGGACTTCGCCATATTGGGTATGGAAAGCACCAGACTTTTGTGTACATTAGAACTGCAGAAAAGAAAAAAAGAGAGAAATAAATTTAAATGGTTTGAGGAGATATTTGTTTCTACCTTCAGAGTACAAATATTTTCACAGTGATTTCTCTTAACAGTGGTAATAATTGGTGCAGCTCACATGCTAAAATATTATATTTTAAAATAAAATTTTGCACAGGCATTACTAATCTCGAGTGACGTGTGATGGCCGAACATTTACTTTGTGATAAACGTTAGTAATGACAGGATCCTTTAACTAATGTTGGATTTACATTGGCACGATACGATAAGTGTGACTTCACTGTAAATTGTGGTTGTAATGAAAACACAGTAATGCGACGCAACACCAAAGACACTATTTTGACCACTCATGGCTAAAAATACGAATATGTAAGGCCATCTGTGTATTAACGAGAAGGAATGAAGAAGAATACGTTGAAACACAAACAACCACATGAATGTTTATGTTTTATACACTATCTACCAAAAAGTAATTGGGCACCCGTGGAGATAGGTAATTCAGTTCGTCAGTTGAATTGTGTTTCACGGCCTTCGGCGTAGGACCGCTGGTGTTTGTCCGTGGTAGTATGAACACAGAGGCCTATTATAACATTCTGGATAATGAAATGCTCCCAACATTAGGGCGTTATTACGGAATGGACCCTTGTTACTTCCAGGATGACAATGCCAGCTGCCATGTTTCAATGGCTACTATGCAGTGGTACGCCGACAACAATGTTCGCCGATTAGACGGGCCCGCCCAGAGCCCCGACCTCAACCCTATAGAACATCTTTGGGACGAATTGGATCGCCGGGTGAGGGCTCGTCAGGCGCGGCCAAAATCCATTGCTCAACTCATGGAATGGTTGCAAGAGGAATGGCGACGAATCCCCGTGGATGTCCTGGAAACACTCGTAGAGAGCATACCAGACAGGGTGGCTGCTGTTATAGCCGCAAGAGGTGGCCCTACGAGATTATAACGGGGTGACAACCACCGAGCAAACATTGTGGACAGGTGCCCAGTTACTTTTTGGTCGATAGTGTAGTTTTCCATTTGGAAAAAATTGTATAGGATGTAACCATATCTATGTAGCATCATATAGCTAGGTTGGCATTACAACCAGATTTACTTTTGCCGAGTAACGTTTGTTTGCGTTCTGTAATTAACGTATTTTGTGAGACTGCAGTCGCATTTTGAGTTGCAAATTCTTTTGATGGAGCGGTGGAAAATTTTGTTCATATGGAAATAACATTCAAATTATTGTAACTTTGAAAATTTCAACTTCAATGTAAAAACAAAACGCGATATATATATGTCGCTGTTCCAATTCGTAGAGATGTAGTAATATTATATATATATATATATATATATATATATATATATATATATATATATATATATATATATATATATATATATATATATATATATATATATATGCACGCGCACATGCATGTGTGCACACTCTCTCTCCCTCTTCCTTCCCCATCTCCCCCTCCCTCTCTCCCTCCTCTTACTTCCTCTCTCTCTTCAGGTAAATGAGCAAATAATATTTACACACTACATGTTGAAAGTGCAGCTTTTTCAGCCACTGTTTTAAAATTTGCAACCCTTCGAACACATATTTTACTATGGAAATCCTTACAAGTTTAATTCACTAAAATTATGTTTGTTCGTCATTAGCACTAAATAATTTGTTTACAGAATCATTCAGTAAATTGTACACTGCACACATTTCCTGAAACCACAATTTGACGAAGAGGTGAACATGTGCTTATTAATACTACAGTTCGCTCAAGAAAACACACTACAGCAGTACCTACAACCAACTATGCTTAAGAAAGCTAATTAAAAATAATTAACTACAGATGAAATATTCCAACAACACCAACAAGTTAATATCTTTGCATGTTATTACAAATGTTACCAACTTAACATTTCTACCACTCTTGCAACAAGAAAATACACTTGTTTATTGATGATTGTAGTGTCTGCAACGCGACAAAATCACAAATTATTTCTGTTCAGAAAGTCTGTTGCATTGGCGTCACAAAATACTTATCTGTGATTGGGTGAAGCATTACTTCTGTCACGTCGCACTTGTTGCGCCAATGTAAATCCAGCATAATGCTGATGCTACCTTCACACCAAACTGAACTACAGTAATTTGAATTCCTTTAGTAATTAGTTCTTTTCCAAGGAAACGCATTTCACACAGTGCTGTCTAACCAAAATTCAGTTCCAGTTACAGTTATTACAAACCTGAATCTATGCATGGAAATAAAGTATGTATATAGTTTGAACCTAAATTATAGCTTTTAATTGTTGTAAATATTCACAACTAATTACTTGATGTGTTGTTTTGTTGTACTGCTGTATTAGTATGTATGTTTTATTTGAACTATGTTTTGAATTATTGTTGCATGGAATATTAGATACCTTCAATATGTTATAATGGTATGTTATTTTTAAGATGCCCTTAGTGATGTGTTTGTATATGTTTCTTTGCAGGCTTCTAATGTTATTCACATGAGATGTTACAAATCACAGTATTATGTATCTTTCATGTTATACATCAGAAGAGAAAGAGAGAGAGACTAAGTAGGCTGTTTTTGACATCCTGTTTCCTCATTCTACTTGAACAATGGTGGAGATTGTTTTTCTATCCCACGCTGGACTGCCATCAACCCACTAGTCTCCTTTTCCAAGTAAAAAATAACTACTATATTTTTTTTACAAATGTTGTCAATCTATTGGGAATGTATTTCAAGCCTTCCTTCCGTGCAGAAACACTCATAACATAGCACCATTGGTCAACCTTATGTGTGCTATGGGTTATCGTATATTCCTAGTAGCTACATATTTGAACTTGTAATGCCCCGGCTCTCTGGGAGAACACTGCGTCAATTAGCACAGGTTTGGAGGATGCGTCATGTTCTGGGAGGGTTCGGGGTGAAATTAGTCCTTACGAGATATTGGAGCATGTTCAGCGTACAGGACTGGATATGTAGCTTTGTGGCAAGGTACAAAGTCGGGTTCTGGGAGTGAGATGTTGCTTATCAAGTTGCATGCTGCTGTTGTTATACCTGGGTGATGCGACTCTACTGTGCTAGAGTGTGGCAGAGGCTTAACAGTGGTGCGTGTAGGAGCGGTGGGCACTTGAGTGTGTTGCCTGTGGTCGGTGTGATGTGACGTCGGAGGGTAGAGCAACAATGTTGAGTCTCAAGTAAGCAATGAGTATTGTTGATGGCTGTTCTGGTGGCTGGCTGAGGAACTCTCTGACGCAAGGGTGAACTTCTCTGTTGAGATGGCTGGTGTCACAGCTGACGAAAGACCTGTGCTTATTCTCGTGTAGCAAGACTGTCAAAAAAGGGTACAAGAGGGGGTGTAGGCAACTGGGTCAACACAACAGACATGCTCGCATCCGTGTGGTGAAATGCAGGGAATGATTTCTTACGCAGTGTATCTGCCTCTGCCTATTCTTCACAATCCAAGGAATGTCCCTTCCAGCACTGACAGAGCAGTGGAAAAGACAAGCACCGAACTGACAACGAGCTGTTTAGGGATACAGAGTACCTGTGATCAGGCTCCACAGTTCTGCCTACCAGGGTATGCAGAAAGGTTGGCCAGTGTGTGAGTGTGTGCGAGAGGTTAAGATATGTGTATTTAGTAATATTCCCGAGATCACGTGTGTTTCCCCCAGGGAGGAGATCAACTAGGATAGGTGCTAAGTCTACAGTAATCTGGAACTCAAGAGTCAGGTTCGACACAATGTTTATTTCACGTGAGACATGTGCTGCCATCCTACCTCCTCCGTATACTAGAGCTGTCGAGGAAGTTATGCTATGGAAATTGGGTAGAGAAGACCTGTGCCTAAGCTGTATGGGATGGGGTAGGTTAGCGCTGTGTAAACAACTTAAACTGAACATGACTCTCTATCGCATTGTTGGCCAGAGGAGGCCGCAGTGTCTAGAGGTGTAAACGACTAGGCTTTGTCCCTTGGCACGGTGCTTGGATTACTAAGCAAGATGTGGAAGGAGTGAACTTGGTTACAGACCAAGGAAAGGTGTCTCTTTGGCATTGAAGGTGCGGTGAAGAGGGAAGGTAAGCTGGGGAGCTTGGAAGTGAAGGCTCGAGACTAATCAAGCTGGTCAGTTCTGGCAACATGTGTGGTGGAAGACTGAAGTCTGACCTGGAATCAAATCTTGACTATCCTTTTATACTCCGCAGGGCGGCTGCCTCGGCACTCATTGGCTGGTGTCTTGAGGGCAAGAGGTTGTATTCTGTGCCTTCGGCGCATAGCTTTGGTGGGCCAGTGAATAATACAATACTGCTGAGTAGGAACGTCCATTCTTGCTGGCATCACATGGCTGCCAACAATGACAAACTCCGTTGTCTCAGATACAATGCATGCTATGCTGTCGAGTTGAAGTCGTTTAATAACTATTGTTGCCAACTCATCATGCATCAGTTTTTAAGAAAAGATATTTAGTTTCTAACAAAACGGAATGTTTAAAAAAAACTGTTTGGTTAGATAGGGATGTAATTTTAGCATATTTGTCATTCACAATGAGTAAACTCGATTGGTGATAAGAGTTGAATTCTGTTACAAGGATCGCATAGTGTTATTGTTTCAACTAGGGGTGAACTATCAAGAGATAGGGAAGCAGGTATAATAATTCCATGCAGTTGTCCAATACTTAAAGAAGTTCTGAAGTAGGTCGAAGGATAATGCAAAGTGCCCAGGAAGACCACATGTCATGTCTCAAAGACAAACATGCCAACTGGTTCATGAAGCTGCACAAAATCCCATAATTAGTAGAGCGAAACTGGTGGAACACCGTGCTTTAACATCTCAGACAATTCGGAATCGCCTCCATGAAGCAGGCTATTACAGCAAGGAAGCGAGATAAACTGAAATACAAGGTCTTAATATGCAAACAAGGGACACAATTTCTGATTAAATTAATATCTATATTTTTGGATGCAATAATTGACGATAAGTTTGGAGAAGACCACATGTACAGCTGGACATCCAAAATGTAGTACCAAAACTGTGAAACATGGTGGAGGCCATGTTATGGGATGGTATAGGGTTGTGAGTGCTGCAGGGGTTGGTTGGTGGATTGGCGTTAGTTGAAGGCAATATGAATGCGGAAGTGAAACATGGTGGAGGCCATGTTATGGGATGGTATAGGGTTGTGAATGCTGCAGGGGTTGGTGGATTGGCGTTAGTTGAAGGTAATATGAATGCGGAAGTGTACATCAGGATGTTGCGGGATAATTTGGGCAAGAGTGTTATGAAACTAGGTATACAGAGTATACAGGTGACTTACCTCTTTCAACACTATAATGCCTGGCAGGTATTTTGAACTCCACTGCAATTCCAGCAAACATTTGTGGCCACATTTGGGAACACAATTTCAAAGACTAAAGTGCTCTTGGGGCCACTGTATTGTGGTGGTTTGACTACACACCTCCCAACAAGGCGAACCAGGTTCGATTTCCAGCAGGGTTGCTCTTGGATGTTTGCATGTGGCAATCATGCCAGACGATGCTGCTGGTCAGCAGGTTTTCTCAGGTATATCCTGTTTCCTCTGCCCTTGCATTCTGGTACTGTACCATACTCACCTCTCTCCACCCTCACAGGATCTCATGACCTCTATGTTAAGGGCTGCCCAAATCTCATCACTCATTAAAGTGATCTTCCAGAACTGAACTGACAGTTTGCGGAAATGCTGGTCAGAAATTTACACGCAACCTCTTTGCACCCATGCCAAGAGGGCTGCAGACTATTATAAATGCAAAAGGAATTAATATTAACTGTGTTTGTGTGAATTTTTTTTTTTTTTTTTTTTTTTTTCTCCTCAGTTTCGGTTGAGTAACATTAATTAACTCAAACACTTCACACGTAATTTATATGACTAATGTTCATCGGGATCGAAACGCAAGCCCAAGAATCAATTCATTTACAGTAACATTTGTGTCGGCTAGGCGGGGTGTTTGCCACATTGGGACAAGGATTTCTTGTTAAAGGACTTCTTGGTGTCCACACTGGGTAAAGAACCTGGGACCTTAAACGTCAATATGAGTTTAATGTTAGAGGTGGGTTTGTAAGTGGCTTGAGTCTTTATAACTGAGGAGGACTTAAACCAACATAAAGCTAAAATGTCAGAATGGAAGGGAAATTTAGTTACGTATTGGGACTTTGTCATTGTATATATAACATAGGTCTTCTTTTAGGAACGAAATCTGGAGTAGTATGTATAACACATCGCAGAGACCTTGCCTTATTAATGTCAGGCCGTACTGCTCCTCTCGTGAGTTGGCTGGCTGCGGTGAATTGTGGCTGTACAGTGGCCTGCATTGGCTGCGGCAGAGTGTGTTTGAAGATTTCCTCAAAGTGGAAGGAGGGTAATTGTCTGGGGGGATATTTTAAGGTAATCTAGACCTGATAGGGTGTCCTTGTATTTGACTATTGTTAAGTGTATTGGGTGCAGTCTAATGGGTAACAGAGTCGAAGGTTCAAAGAGTGAAATGGGTTTTCTATCTTGATAGCAACCAGTTCAACAAGTTCATTGATAATATTCTGAACTTCTAATTTATGTTTATATTCGACATCTTTCTTTTTGTATGGCATGATTTTTGTGAAAGTAAAGTTCTTGAGAAGAAGCTGGTGTATAATCCAAGCACTAACATGTGCAGCTGGACACTCTGGTTTTCCAACTGGCTTGCACTCTCTGTTGTTCCGGCCTTTCAGCGGTGGGTGGAATATCCAGAGCTTAGGCAGTACCGTGGTTGCGTGCCCAGGTAAGGCTCCATAGTGGGTCGAGGGGTCATTGCACTCCTCTCTCTCACCCAGCCACTACAGTGGGGAGGGAAGGGGGAGTAGGGAGGTACTTCTGTCACTCGATTTCACTTGTGGATAATGTTCCTAGTGATCTTGGTGCTCCCGAGAACTACCTGGCTGCAGATCTCGGTTTGCCGTTTAGCGTGGGTGTTTCTGGCTTTGTTGCTAGATACACAGTTTCGTCAGCTATTCCTCAAGATAAGATTTTCATGTGGCCTTAATAGCTTAAATTAAAAAGGCACCATTCTACAATGAGAACAAAAGCAAATTATTTTTGAAAAGTAATATGTTTTCTTTATTATATACGTATAAGTGGGGCCACACTCTCCTAGTAAATCAATAATAATTATTATTTGAAATTCAATGGGCGTTAAGATCAGGTGAAGGCAAAGTGAAATTGCATGTGTGCACTGTTTGACTCGGCGAGTGAAGTTAATTAAATTAAATTATAATTCCCTAATTTTAATAGGGTATTATTCAGAAGGAACCAAAATATTGGGGTTAATTACTAGAAGGGCAATGAAGAGGTAGGTTTGGCTAGAACCAAGAGTGGGACGTCATCGTTGTGGCTTGAGGATACCTCGTGGTAGGATACCAAGGAGGGAGAGGGGTTGGCGAGAGAGGCATTGGCAAGACCCTCTGGTTGGCTTCGGTTCTCCAGAGATGCTGTTGGACTGCCCTGAGGCTTGGTCTGCAAGTCGTATTTATACTGAAAATGCAAGCTTGTAGGTCCTCAAGAAGGTGAAGGGGGAAGCTAGCCTCGCTTCAAGGAGGTTGGAAGCTCTGACGTCACACATGGGTGCCTGGATTCCTTCACAGATGCAATTGACATATCTTTGCCTTACGGCACGTTAGTGGAGGCTATGATGCTCCAGCGGTGCACTGTGGAATGGGCGCTACTGCCCAGAAGGGAGTCGGCAATCTAGTAGATAGTACAATCTTCGGAGAGGGGTGTTGACGTGATGGCTTCTGGGTGAGTTAAGGTGAACAGTAAAATCTAGAATCACGTTTCTGTAGTATCAGTCGGAGCTCTTCAATGTACTCTGTAGGCATGTGTCACACCTCAATCACTGTTTTTAAAATGATGTGACTGGCCCATAAGGATTCATTTTCTCCAAGATGGAGTGCAATTGTTCCGTACAGTATGCTTCCTAATTGTGAGTAATTGTGTCATGTGTCAACTATTAATAGTTGTTATGCTTTTGCAGTTTTTTCCCCCAGGAGCATATTTTTGTCTATTTGTAATCATTGTGAATATCTACAGTATGTTTGAAAATATCTAGATCCATAACACATCAAAATGCATAGTGTAAAATACTTTTTTTTACCACCTGTAAATAAAGACATCCAGTTTAGCTACACAACTACATCAATTACCACTATCCTCACATCTGATCAGCTTCTGTCTAGTCAACCATTATAAAAGTCCCTTGTTTCTAAATACTTTTGTGTAAAAGGTATTCTCCAGATCTATACATGATCAAACAAGTGTTTTTGGCGAGTGCTTTCACATATCTTCTACATTCACATTTTAAGTACTTCTTGCTATGGTTAGCTAACTCCCAGTTTGTTTGTTGTACTAGCTTCATCACCACGAACTAGTTACTTTTTACAAATGATTCTTCACATCTTATAAAATGCACCAACAAGAATTCAAGCATTGCATTACTATTCAACAATGTAGCCAACATTATGTATGCTGAAAATACATATATTTTCAATAGTAGAAATTAGGGCAAGAGAGGAATGATATTTTTTTTTTGTAAATGATGGATTACATGTTAATTATCCCATTGTTGAAACAGTGCCTGTGATAAAAAATTAATTAATTTAAAATTATCTTTAAATATTGAACTTTAACCATGTGGCAGAGGTTTCAATTACAAATTTCCCAAGGAGGTAGGCAAGACTTATATTGGCAAAATATAAATTCATAACTAAGATGACCATATAATGTTGAATGATGAAACCTTTGCTACATTCCCACATCATGCACAGTAACAATTGACTTGTATAGTAAATGTGGGGTATCTGAAATGTTAATGATTTCAACTGCAAATTACTCTATTCAGAATTCTAAATAGAATATACTTTGTCACTTGGTGGTTACCAGATAGTAAAATAAAAAACAGTTGGCTGTATTAAAAATAAACCATTTTCAATTGAACTGTGTAAGTAAACAATGTTCATAGAAACCTAATACATATATCACATAACAAATTGCATCAAAACACAGTTTTATACCTACAGCGTTTATCAGATTTAAATAATACACTTGTATTTAAATTGTTTAAAAATTTTGAATATTATTTCCCAAGTACATAGTTTCACAATTCAATTACTCATTTCTTTCTGAAAACTAATGCAGGTCACTTATGTTAGGAGTTAATTAACTATTATGCTCTCTCTTAAATGTTGAACATCATCCGTAAATGTCCGCCAGACTAATCTGTAGAGCTCAGTAGTTGATAAAAATATGGTTCTGTAGTCACGAATAACCCACGCAGTTAATTGAATCAGGGTGAATAACAACACGGAATTTGGAAGGCCCGGAGGAAAAAGGAAATATTAATGCATTTGTAAAACTTGTTGGTACATGAGTATTGTGATGAATGTGAAATATGGAGTGCAAGAATGCCAAAAAACGATAGATATGAGGCTGTTCGCGGTAAACGTAGCATTTTTGGAAGCCCTTTATGCACGTCTTGTAATCTTACACCATATGAATAACAACAACTCCCGCGGGGCCGACAGCGTTATTCAAGTATCGGGCAAGTGAAATTACGTAATTATTAGAAGAGTAAATATTTTACATATTTGGCAATTGTTATAGTTAATGTGTTTTAAATAAAACAGAAAGCAAGATGAATTATTTCAGTATTTACCTAACACTCTTAATTACAAGTAAATAAATGGAGCTGCTTTTTCTCTGCAGTCACCAACTTTACTCGCTGTGTGCCTGTTAAAATACACGCAGCAGGTAGGAAGGAGCAGGGACATTTTTCAAAGGTTGATTGCAAAAGTGCTCAATTAATGGTGATTAGCCTATACTAAACTATCTAGAATTTTGTATACTCAGAATGATCCAATACAATTGCTTTTCTCCAAAAAGATTTTCTCTTCTGAAGATTATTCCGAACATGAAACTCCACAAATAATACAGCAACAATTGAAGATATATGATAGGCCTATATTTTCCAGTGTTTCAATATTGAAATAGAGGTATGATGATTATACATACATGAGAAATATATTCAATAGATCCTACACTCTATGTGAACAAAAACCCACACATGGTGAGAACATTTTAATGTCTAATGTTCCATGTAGTATATTCTGGTAACTTTGTCTCATAACATTGATTTATTTATGCCTGCTGTTCTCAGATGCAGTTATGGCAAATCACAAGGGGCAACATTGAAGCTTATTGCAACTCATTTACGTTTTAACAGAGAAATGGGGTAAGAGAAAACAGTGGACTGCACAGGTTACTCATAAGACTACGGCACCCCATGTAATGGTGTTTATGGCTTTGGATGACGGACTGGGAAGCAAGCAACCTCCACTTGATGAGGTTGTTTCTAGAGTGTAATGGGTTACCTTTGGCCACTTTATTATGGCCTGCTGAGCACAAAGTGGTGCACTAGTTGGAGTTGACAGGGTGTGAGGTCGGGTGGGCGTGTAGCAAGCTGAATTCTCTAGGCATCAGATCACCTTGTTTGTGGCTGAAAGCCAGTTATAAATGGCTGGTTTCTTTTGTAGCGTGGAGGCAGCAAGGGGGATGCGCCAGAGTAGCTCGTAGTGTAGATTTCTGCTTCCACTGGTCGAGTTGGTTGATGTACCCCTCTGTTGAGCTTGTTTCTCTCTTCCAGGAATACATCCATTTGACTCTCTGTCTGTTCGCTGCCAGGTCTCCAGTTGAGGCTAGTCCCTGTTTGGCAGTTTTATCCTGCCCAGCCCTGTGGCGAGGCATAAGGAGGTAATTAGTGTAGTGAAGGAGACAGTAAGTATTCCTTAGAGGTGGGTATGGCCTGAGAGGAAGAAGGCATAGGCAGGTAGGTGTTGTTGTAGGCCTTCAGCAAGTGACTTAACAGGCACAAAGTCGTCAGCAGACCTAAGCACTTACATACGGGTGCAACAGTCATGTGGACCACTCCACAGAGGAAGGGATAGGGGTGGCGGCAAGTGTCTCATTCTGCAAGTGTGTCTGAGGTTCTCTTGGACGAAGCAGGAGGCAAGGTGAGAAAGACGGTAGCTGTGAGTGATAAATCAGTTGAATCAGTTTATGTCTGTGTATTGCCAAAACAGTAGACACACATAAATCATCCTGTACCCTGACTAGAGCCTGTAGGGCCGATCCCAAGATCCCAACCAGAGTGACGCAAAGGTGCAGGAGACGCCAGTACTCGGCACTTAGACTCATTAATGCTGTGATAGAAAGGCTAGCTGGGTAGCCGTGAAGCATGGGAGGCTTCAGTGAGCTGTTGGCTAGCGGGCTAGCTGGAAGACTGAAGTGAAGTTTGTCCACATGTGGGCAGTATGATGCCCTACAACAGAGCTGTTTGAGAGTAGTCTCAGACTCTGGTCTGTGTCCTCTATATATACCCACAGCACAGGACAAGCATGTGTGGTGAAGATGGCCGAAGCTGAGCTGCATTTTACCTCTGCGGCCAGGGGCTGTAGGAGTAGAAGCATGTGCCGAGATGCAAATCGGCAGGAGGTATCTGCTGGCCTGTACCTAACCATTGGCCTTCAAGGGCGTTCTGTGGTTTGTATCACTTAACATCCTGTGGTTTGTATGTCTTAACGTCTTTTCCTTGGGAGGGAGCTACAGCTGTGGTAAGGGCTAGATGGGATAGTGATGTCACCCATGGCACGTGTCAACTCCAGCAAATACAAAGAAGTATAATGCAATGTAGGAAAGAACTTGAGTCAAAAGAAGCATGGGTAGTATGTACATCCACAGTTTGGGATTCGTACAGATAGTCTATTGAGCTTCTGCCGAATACTGTACTTGCATTAACTCCAACACCACACTACTACTCCAGATAATGTTTTCTCCCCAAACTGTATAAAAATTTTCTACACCTGCATTTGTGAAAGAGTAATTTACTTCTGACCATAATCCCAAACAAAACTACCCCCTCCCTCCCAAATATTCTGTTTGTGGTTGAGTATGCAGGGTGGCTTGTGATGATAACTGACAGAGCGTGAGTGGATTGTGGGAAGGCATTGGGGGGAAGGAGAAATTACTTTGATATTACCACCATCCATGTTTACTGAGGAAACAGGATATGTAGTTCCACACACACACACGCGCGCGCGCACACTCTCTCTCTCTCTCTCTCTCTCTCTCTATATATATATATATATATATATATATATATATATATATATATATATATATATATATATATATATATATATATATATATTTCAGTAAAAAGTTATGGTAATAAGTTTGCGTTGCAGCCATACACATTTTCTTTAATCAAGACTTAAACTGCGATTTACTACAGTTAATTGTATTATATATTCATAACAATAAAAATATTGAGTTACATTGTATTTCTAATAAACTGTGCAAATCTACAACATGTTGACTAATTATATGCAAATACATGTATGTGGTATCAATGGCAACAATGTATGAGTTGGCAGTCCACAATAACAAAGAGCACAGAATGTTTGGCCATTCCAGACGTTCAGCAACTCGCGTGGACACCGCATGGTGACAGACATGCTGGAACCCGAGCATAATCACACGGATGAATCTGAAGAAATGGATGGCATGGATGCACTTGGCTCTTTTGTCATTCTGGGCAAAGGTGAGAATCATTTTAACATACGGTTTCTTTTCTAGCAATATACAGGATAAATCAGTACCGAGTATGTTAATGTCAAGAGATGATTTCTTACGAGAAATAAAGCAGAAATATATTTGGGTATTTTTGGATAAAGTGGAAATTGTGGCTGTTTTGCACCATTGAAAATAGCATTTTGTCAAACATTTGTGAAACTATTTGACACTTAGCAACGTAATTTCAAACAGTGTTATCAGAAAGGGAGATTGTGAACCGGTTATGAGTGTGGGGGTAATATCATATTTCCTTCTGGTACGTAGGTACTTGGGGATAATCACCCTCTTTGCCTGTTACTTTCAAAACATGGAAATGTAATGCATGTTTACGCACAATAATGTTAATCAAAATGTGATAAGCAACAAAAGGCTTCATCTTGTTGGCTCTCACTAAGGCTAACCATTTACACAATATTAATATTCGTATGGTTAAAGGTGTGAGTAAGAATGCCTGAGATATACACTAACTAAAATCTAGTATAGCCAAAGAACTAGGCGTTGTTCAGACAAATATACATAGAACCACCATTATGCTCATTTGGAACATTTGTTTCTAAAAGCTACCACAGAGGCATAGAGTTTCGTTGAGCAATGAAAACAGGGTTGTTGATTACAATTATACCATCATTACATTACAAATTGCTACTGACAAAACATATATGTAATTATTATGTTTGTAATGATAGCACTTTTCCAAAATGTATTTATTGGTGTATAATTGCAGTTGCTACCATCATATTATCGATGGAGATAATATTGAAGTCTAAGATACTATTAACGTTAAGTATCAAAACACTGTAAAGTTTAGCCCACTGTCTGATTACATTAAGAGTCCATGTCACAAATTCAATTCCATATCTGTTATATTATTATATATTACAATAGTTTTCTTCGAAAACTGTAAACGGTAAAGATATGAAACTCTACTTTGTGAATGTTTATAGTAAACTTATCAGCCCTGCTTACTTAAAATTTATTTATTGTTCAGTATTTTCTTTCTATGATTAAAATTATGTCAGCGATTTTTGGATATACAACCACGTAAACTAAAATTAAGGTAAGTATTTATAAAAAAATTACAAAAAATCAAAATGGGAATTAACGTTTAATATATTGCCTTCCACTCGATACTATTATGGACATGCTGAATGAATTACAGTGTGTATTATTAAAACCCGAATCATCACATGATGACTGTTGTTGTGGAGATAGAGTTTCTCCTCCTGTGTCCCTACGACGTAGTGGTAGCATCCTAGCTGGAGGGACCGCCTCCCCTCACTACCCCTCACTGTCACACCCCAGGGCTCCGTGACCGTCGGAGCCTCTCATAAACCGCTTTCCTTATCTTTTGCATGTTTATTTTCAAACGGAATTTTCTTGAAAAATATAAGTGGAAATGATTTGAAATTATAAATAATGAAAGTTTATAATATACTATACACTAACGTGGCTTGGTTGCTAGTGAGGAGTGGGCTATGCCGTATTTCAGAGAAGCCCTGATGCATGACGATAAAGTTCAGTAAAGATGTTAGAAATTCCCAGGGCTCCAGCTCATATAATACATGGGTGAGCACGTTTGAACGGTATCTCAGGGCAGTAGTAAGTCGAAAGCCATGTGACGATTTCCCCTCGCAGTACACGTTAACAAGAGGTGCTAATAGAAGAGTTACTTAGCACACTTTTACAGTTCAAAAACTGAGCATGTGCGTAGTTTTTGAAGTGGGCTAGATCCCGAAATTATGCTTAGCATTAAGAAAAGAAAATAAGACTAGTTATGTTTAAACTCTGTATATTGTGTGATGAGAGCACATATACATAACAATTCACTGTCCCTCGAATTAAGAGGCATGGCACACAAGGCCTGCCATAGGCCGACATGGAACAAAGTGCTGAACTGCACGTGGAAATAACAGGTAATAAACTCTCCGGGGCCTCAAGTCTGACAGAGAGATGGGTGTTTACGCGGGAGGAATAAAATGATTAAGAAGGTTCTGGTAAATTATAACTTACTATTGTATTGTAGCTACTGTGATTGATGCACAAGTAAAAGATTCCGCTGTGTGCGTGTTACACAAGTCCATCCTGTTTAGCCTGCTGGTCAAGACTAATGGAGATCTCCTGCCAGCACCATGAGGGAAAAACCACAAAAATAAATATACTGAGCAGAACACAAGTAAAGGCAAATAAACAAAGCAAAAAACACTACAAATTAAAATAAACGTTTCCGACACGTCGGATCTCTTTAATAATGTCTCCAGTCCTTGTTGCTAAGTGTGTCGTGGGAAATGAGTTTGCCAGAGAAAAGCTGCGATGGCTTGCAGAACACATAGGAAACGAAAAATAAAATATACAAAGCACTTTACATACGTATGATCCTTTAACTCAACATTATTAAATTAAAGTATTTATTTAATACATGAACAGTGAATTTAACGTTGGGCGCTTTGCATGGCGGCCACCTGAACTGCCGTTGTTCACTTACGTTTTTAACAGAACTGAAAAATTAATATACGCCCTTTAGACTTAAAACAAGCATGACACAAACACTATAAAATTATAAAATGAATTTAGAGTATGACAAAATATACGTAGGCCACGTGGTTGGGCACTAACACAACACTCAGGAGAAGAAAGTGATAGATAACACTTTCCCGTACTCTGCTCTCTGGAGGACAGAAAACTTCACCGACCGCAATAAACAAATACAACCTAGTTTACTCTTGGTGAGATGGGTTGTTAAACGGTTCACACACCCATTCGTGCATGAATAACTCTGGAGACACATGCATTAATGCACCTCGTGCATAGCTGGTGCACCAACGAAGCAGCATTGGTCTGTATCCCAAGCAGGACATTGAGGATGACGTCAACACTTATCGTTATTTCAATTGTATTTATCATTTGGTATCTTCTTAGTATAGCAAAAATTACGTCAATAATTTTAGAATCCATCAGCATTCATTAAAACAAACCCGGAATTTATAAAAGATATGTGAATATTAAAACTAAATTAAATTGTAATGACTACTACCTTCCGATCATTATAGTTATAAAATGATTAGGTTGATTTTTACCTATGTTATCAGTGATAAACAAATTCACAATGCAACTTCAGCGACTGCTATTACGGAGATAAGAATTTCTCATCTTCTGGCGTCAGTTGTCCGGCCTGGCCATCCATCTTCACTCTGTCACTCCAGGGGTCCTCTGTATTCTCAGGCCTTCTAACACCCACGCTAGTCTTCGGTGCTATGTGAAGTGAGTTCGATTGTTGCCTAAAGTGTCGCAGCAACTGCAGTGGACCTGAATTTGGATCCTAGATGAGATATCAATATGTGTTACATGGTTGCATAAAAATAATATAATTCCCTGACTTTTACACGTTTCCCTTGTCTCCGCATTTTTCTCCCCTATCTTACATCTATGCGATTAGAGTTTAATCAATGAAATCCATGTGCTTTAATACACAATAGTATAAATATTTATTATATTGTACAAGTTAAAGTAATTGTAACAAGTTGCATAATATGTGCGATTATTGTAAAAAAAAAATTTGCCACAATTTTTTCTTCAATTTTAGAAACAATATTACATTTTCTTTGCGTATGTGTTTTATATACACACGTGATTCAGAAAGACGTTTACAAACTTGGGCAGGTTATTCCTCACGAAAAAATTAATAGTTATAAATATAACACCCAATGTCAATTTCAATTGTAAAGGACCATAGAACCCTTGGAAAGGGAAGAATGAAAAGTATAATATGTGGGTTATTATGAAAAGTATGTGAGTTAGAACAATACAATTTTAAACCATGATCTACAATAAAACAAAGGTAATTTACATATTGCCCACCTTACTATTGTAAGAAATAAGGCTTGGCAACCTTGATTGTGTAAATAAATGGGCCAAACGAAGTATTATCGGTGTCTGATAGCAGTATATGAAACACAGTATACAAATTAACAAAAAATATTGGTGCAACTCCCTTAACTCTTGCTATTACCTAAGAAGTTAACTCTTTTGTAAATAGATGTATAAAACATGTCTGCATACGGATAATGCGGCCATGAATTAATATTTAAATTATGGGCTCTAAATAATAATACTATACATGAGCTGGGACATGAAATAGATACAAAAGAAGGTGGCATAATGCAGCGTTTCCCAAATGGTGGGTCCGGACCTGGTACCAGGACACAAAAAAAAATTTCCGGCTCGCCTCGCCTTCGCCTCAGAATATCATAACTCGCAAAGCGATGCGGGGTGACATGGGAAAAATAGGTAATAAAATAACTAAGTCACAGAAAAAAAGTTTGGGAAATGCTGTAATCCAAAACAAAATAGCCAATTTTTTGGAGCAAATATGCGCAGAGTAATTTGGTATTAAAACATTAAAGAATTTAAGTAGATTCCTCTTTAAAAGCAACAAAATGAGAGTTGTCTCAATAGTTTTGCACAGGCAAAAAAGGCTATATTTTTAAGTAGATGCCTCTTTAAAAACAACAAAATGAGAGTTGTCTCAATAGTTTTGCACAGGCAAAAAAGGCTATATTTTTAAGTAGATGCCTCTTTAAAAGCAACAAAATGAGAGTTGTCTCAATAGTTTTGCACAGGCAAAAAAGGCTATATTTTTAAGTGAGCTAAGTTCTTGTGAAATTTCCTGACATTTCTGTGTTTTGCCTGACAATTTACATTTAAAATCCAGTATAGTAAATTATTTACGTATTTAAGCCCCACTCCTCTCTCTCCTCTTCAGTATGCCAACCAAAAACGGAGCTATAAAAAGCATATAATTTAAAAATTTCAGATATATTTCAATTCCAGTAAATGTCACGGCAGCAGTATTTTATAACACATGAATATGGCATGTTTTAAAAGTCTATGTACTTGTTCTTCAATTGTAACTGCATTTGCAACAAAAATTTTGACACATCTTTGTTTTTAATTGACATTGCAATTAATATCTCTGTTTGTGGAGAAATAAATTTAATACTTTTATAACACCAGAGAGACAGCACAAATACTCCCTTTGTTGACCTGTCGAAGAATGTGACAGAAAATTGTCAGCAGATAACTGTATTTCGAGTGGAGTTCCAGCAACACCGTGTTCACAGATGACTTAGATAGGTCTGTCTATACCATGTTCCTCTGGCGAGCATTAACATGAACAGCATACTAACAGATATCTTAGTAATGTGGATAGTGTGTGAAGTGTTGGAAAGAATGCTAACTGATGAGAATTAGTTCCCAAATAGACTACAAGTTTTGTGGGATCATGGACCATTTGGATGTGGCATACCAAATTTAACAATCAAAAGTGAAGCAAGTAGATATCTTAAGTCAGTTTTCAGTGTGCAGTGTAACATCCAGGATACTTTACACGCAAATGACCCAAAAAGTGTGGATATGGAAATAAATACAGCTGCTTGACAGGAGCAATTTGCACTGAGATCGGATGCAGGCAGTTAGAAGAACTCGCTGCAATCATGAACGTATCAACAGCATCACAAAAATATATTCTAAATACTGTGGCAGAGTGGGTGATGGCTTGGCAGAAACCGCAGTAAAGGAGATGACAATCGCAGGCAAACATGAATCACAGATACATCTGGAACGAGGCGATATAGATGAAAATAGAATCATATTGTGACAGTTGTTGCAAATGGACGGTGTTCCAGAAGATCTTATAAGAATTGTGATTTCAGCTCACTGTCAGGCATTTCAGCAATCATCGGATTTCACACCCGAATAGATATTATATGATGTGCGCACAAGCAGATGCTACGGGAAAATATGTGAATGATCACAAACGTTACAAAAATTGGTCCAGAAACCCCAGCAATCTGGAAGCAGATATTGTAATGGACCAAGCATGTAAATGCACAGAATAATATATGGTACATTCACTGCAGATGGTAATTGCAATAGGTACACTAACATTTATTTGAAATTTTACAAATGTTTGCAGCTGTAAAAAAATTGCTTCTGTCAAATTACTGTAAAACTACAAGTGCTATATTTATAATAGATCCAGTAAATTATTGAGCAGTGTAAAGTATAGTTGCATGCAAAAATAAATGCATTGCAAGTTTGAATAACATAAAACACATAAATCAACTCAAATAAACATAATAAAAGACAACAATTTTAAGAACATATGACATTATTACTAATTAGCTGTGACGCATAATGCCCTGTCAACTAAGCATATGTCAAGGGTAGGTGGGAGAGCAGTTTTTGTTTGAGTGCTAAGTCAGGCTCACCTTTAATATGAAGGTTTCGTTATTCAGTTAATATGGAGGTTTCGTTATTCAGTTAATCTCTACATGGGGCCAGTGCTTTCCTTGCCTAGAGTTCTGGCCGGTTAGCTTTTTGTCAGGGCATGAAGTCTGGTTCTGCCAGAACAATCTTCCATTTCAGGCTCTGAGCCTTGGGCAGTACATCTGGGTGACTGAGATTGTTCATGCTAGGGCATGGTTCTGGCTAACTGACTGAATTTGAGGATGATCCTGAGTGTTGAGTTGGCTGGCTGTGATATGTGGTTTGTGTCGGCGGGAACAGAGCGACAGGTGTAAGATAAGCTACAGGTGCTGTTGGCTGCTGTTCTGGTTGGATGATGAATTACACGAGCCACAGGTGAACTTCATTACTCAGACATGTCGGTGGCTGAAATAAGTCTCATCTGACTTCCCTCGTGACTGGAATGAGCAGGCATCTGAGTGCTCGAGCTTGGTTCTTTGGGGGGGGAAGGGGGGGGGGGGTCAGCTCTAGAAAATGAGCACCTGTTTTAACCGTCTCCTTAAGACTTCTGCATCTGAAGATTACACACACTCTCATGTCCATGAGACGAAAAGCAGGGTTTGTGGTTCTCTACTGTGTAGAGCCACTTGGTTGACTGCCAATGAGTGAATACCCAATCTCAGTGATCGGCCCTAAGGCATGGTGAGTATAGAAAATTAGGCCTCGCAGTCTGCAGTTTCACACATGGGTGTTGGTTTTGTCCGTGTCTTCCCAGTCTAGGAAACGTCTTCTCCGGCACAAAGGTGCAATGGAAAGGATGAGCACCAAACCAACAAGCGAGTCCAGTAACAGTGTACCTGTGTAGGTTCTGCCGTTCTACCTACTGGAGTATGTAGAAATGTTGGCCAGGTAAGTGCTTGTGGATAAGCAAGATGTGTACTGGTTCATTTGAGTCCAAATCCCTAGGATCACTTGCATTTCACTCAAGGGTGAGGTCAACTGGGAACAACGTGCTACGACTACAAGAACGTGGAACTCAAGGATAGGTTTCAACCAATGTTTATTCCGTTTTACAGGAAGGAAAAAAATGGTGACGTACTCCCTCCTGCATTTTTCAAGGGACAGGCAGGAAGCTTAGCTATGTCTTGTGGGTAGAGGCAACCCGTTTCTAGGTTAGCGGCAGTTGTTGCCCAGATGGGGCTGCAGTGTCTAGTGTCGCTAGACGATGAGTAGGCACGATGCTAGGAAAACTAAGCAAGGTGAGACGGGATAAGTCCAACAACGGAGCTTAGGAAAGGTATTTCTTCTGCCACAAAGGTGCGTTGAAGGGAAGGTAGGTTTAGCGAGGAATGAAGCTGGCGAGTACTTTGACGGCTAGCGCGGTGAAGACTATCAGATCAGACTTATCAATTTCTGGCAGTTATAGTTAGACAAGTAACAAAAGAACTGTCTCCCTTTGCCTTCTGCACAGCGGTGGCCTTACCTTACCTCAGTACAGCTGGAGAGGTGGTAAATTGCTTTTCGGTATTCGAGTCCATATTACACAAGCAAAAGTGAAACTCGCACAGTTTATTTCATGATATGATGATCGCGTACATCTACCTAGAGTTTGAACTATGTTAATTTTATCAAACGTATCCAGCATAGCGTAAACGGTTTTCATATTTTTATAGTAGTAATAGAAGACTGAACAAGTGACGTGAAACGTTTATGTATTGATTCACTGTTTGTGCCACGTATCGGTATATAAACATCTTTGAGACAAGCATAAAAGTGTATAGGCACCTCCACATTTATGTAATTAACCAATAATTTGTTTGAACCCTGACTATGAGGAAGATAAAAAAGCAAGAGTGTCGAGATGGTACTCTAGGGCTTATGAACCCACTAAAACAGAAAAATCCTGAATCAAAATAACAATTGTGGAACAAACAGATTCACGCTGCTCATAAAAAACTTGCCACAAGTAATAGACATAGGAACATACAGTGTAAAACTTGGAACATTGTCCTCACATTGTAAAACTTTTGTAATGTTCTCCGCACAGCATCACATAAAAAATTGTCTGCTTCAATTAATGTCTTGTGCCGTTTTCTTACAATTAGGTATCAAAAAGTCAGACTGGTTTTGCTGTTTACTCTCTGCCAAGTCCGTTTGAGCATTGATTCTGAAATTTCTGTGGCAGCAGTTGTTTCAATAACATTATTTGTTCAGTGAATTGTGCTGCAACATTGTATACAATTTCCCATATTTGTCTTTGCAATAAGGGCGTATTAAGGGTTTGTCTTTCAAAGAGGTTTCATCATACCATAGCAACTCAGTTTCTATGCCCATGACCAGTAGAAAGAGAAGACCTTGGTGACGGAGCATTCATTTCAGGTGTATTAAATGTATTTGTTAGGACAAAATATAATGTTAGTGATTACCGTACAAAATACAAAGGTTGGGGCATAAGTTATGGCAACTATATTGTAGTGTGAGAATACCGGCGCGTGTGGATAATGTGAAATAGACACATGACAGGACAAGGTAAGCACTACGTGTATGGTCAATAAAGAACATGCGTATTGGTGATCACTGGTTGCTACACGTCCTCGCTGAAACGCTCTTACCTACCTCGCGACTGTCCGGTATGGCAGGGCATTACTCCCAACAGCTTCAACCAATTCCCTGTGTCATTCTCTGGCAGTTCACCCACGGAGAACGGCTATTGTGATGTACGAGCGCTGCTCAACACGAGTAACATCCATCTGGCACAGCGGTAACCACACAACTCATTCCACGTTGCCCTCTGCGCTCGTACATGTCAACCCTGCGCCATTTGACATTGTCAACGCGCACTAGGACCGCCTGTCTTCCCCGCGACACATACCATTACGTGCACCGGAAACAGTTTATCACAAACTTTAATAGTTGCCATGACTTATGCCCCAACCCCTGTATTATTGTTACACCACTGTGTACTTCCATTAAACCTATAGATGCTGACTGGCGTAAGTAAATGTTATCACCTCGATATGTATGCCCCTGAACTAGTGCGCAGTTGTTTTGTAGTGATTGTAAAACATCTGGTATTTAAGCGGTGACCCTATAATTTTATTGGACGTGCATCTTTGGCAAAGTCGAATAAATGCCTCTGATGTAGCTCCCCATATATCATGACGCATGTGCTACTGGGGTGCCTATCTTAGATGGAAGGGGAATTACGTTGACTCCTTTTCCAAGCCTAGTTGGGCCTACCTGGGGAGTTAATACAGGGTCTACCGTGTCCGTGTGTCTGGATGGGGTGGTAAACAATATTATGCCATTTGTGGGTAGGTTGACGACGGGCTTGTGGGGAGTCAAACCCCAGAGTGAGGAGGATGGAAGTGGCTGCTTATCCAGTGAGCTCTATCCTCCTCACTATAAGGGTTACCGATATGCGGGATGCCAGCGATCCCAGGTGAATGGAACAAGATGGTGATTAATTGGTCGTAAAGAGGGGGGGGGGGTGTTCTGGTGGAGGAGATTTTAATGGGACGCATACGAACAAAATCGAGAGGCGTGGTGCTATGTGGGGTCGGTTATCTGGTTGGGCCAGGAGTCGAACCCGTACAACTTTCGCAGAGGCTAGCTTATTGGAACATAATTTCGGAAGTATAGTGCCTTCCGGATGTAACACTCTAATTAGTCACCCTGACTGGAGTTTAACATTGCTAGCTGTCTTAGCATGTTGTCTAGCTAAAGTGTCACAGAGAGTAGTACACTCCTCTGAGGTAAGTAATTTGATCTGGTCTTTGTACTCGGTTGTTGGATATCCTTGCCAATGGGAACCAAGAATGTGATTTTATGTGGTACAAAAGGGGAAGTCGGTCATGGAACGTGATCGAGATATGCTGGGCGAGGTTCGTCCTCGGATGTAGAATTTACTGTGGCTTGAGCTAAACCGCGGCGTTCCTTGCATCACTGTCTGCTTTGCACACCTCGCTTTCTACTGAACATCTGTCCACTGGGTTCACACACCTTTCTACGATACAAACATAGAGGAGCTACGGAATGAGTAACTATTAAGAATGGAACATAAGTAATTAGATTTGATGTAGTGTTTACTGTGGGGATTTCGCCCTGTAGAGTCCCAGCTATTCCAAGAAAAATTACAATTGGTAATTGATTAAATCTGCCTGATCTAAATACTTTAATTAATACGGGAATTACGTAAGTAATAATTCAGGCGAAGGCGAGCCTGGAAAAAGAGGAATAAAATCCTCGGGACAAGAAATTATAGAGAGACAATTTTACAGCGACTATAAAAAAATTCTCGCAAAGCTATAACCATGCAACTAACAGCGTGTAAATTATTTTGAAGTTACTCAGGACAGGTACTCAATAATGCGCCGGCTCGTTACCGCGGAGTTACAGGAATTAGACTGGGGGTAAGAGGACACCGGGGTTTAAGGAGAAGGTTACCTGACGAAGCATAGCTATCTCACATGTGGCTGAAGTCGGCTGATCTTCAGTGGAGGTCATGCAGAGGAGAGAGAGTCACTTGCAGATTTTGTTGGAGCCTTTAAACGGAGTCTTCGGCCAGACTCATGGAAGGATAGATTAAGGTAGGATTAGAGTGTCCTTGGTTGAACTGACAGGAAAGTCTTTATCAGACCGAGGTTGCGGAGAGTCTATCAGATTAAGGTAGCGGAAAGTCTTGGGCAGACTGAGGATAGGTAGGATAGAGGAGTCTTTAGCAGACTCAAGGTAAGCTGGGTTAAGGTAGGTAAGAAAAGTCTTGACCAGACTCAAGGTAGCGGGAAGTCTTGGGCAGACTCAAGTCTTCAGAGAATGCGGGTGGCTCGCGTACTTCTCAGTCGTCGAGCCCCAATGTAACTGTTGGTCCAGGCTACTGGATCTCGTTTTATACTAATTTTATCTCTGGAGATCTGCGGGGTGCAGCCTTCCAACACGGGGTAGGTTATCGGGGGTTCTGGAGCACCGCTTGTTTATTATCACCCCGCGTGGAGACGACAACAAATTAAAACCCCTGTCCCTGAGGCGGCCCAGGCGTGACATCACAAGGCCACGGAGTGATGCCATCTCTCGAGGTCAGAGGAACATCTTCCAGGGCTAATCTGTTAGAAGTATAATTCTCATAATATTAATTTAAAACGCAGAGGTGCCTTTTGCCTGCATAAATCTGGACGGGCAATGGGGATTGTAATTACGCACGTAATATATAATGATGTAATCGGCTACCCAGGCTTGTGGGCTTTCTTAGCTCGATACATTTAATTTGGTTTGCCACATATATTTCATCCCTGAGCACATGTGGCTCGTAGATGGGGTGAAGTCGTCCGTAGAGCACGCATTCTCACTGCATCATGTTGGCATGCATCAATCCGATTCACATATTGTGAGATAAAGTAGTATGAATAAGCAGGTTTTAGCAATTTTGGAGGGTATGAAAATAAGTTTTCCACTGTTCATGATGTCTTGAATGTATTATTTGGTCACTGTTTGGAACGTGCTTTCGTTCCATAGGTAAACCTACTGATGGCATGTTTAATAGTTCCATCAAACTACAAATTTGCCAAAAACGCTACAACGGATTTCAAGCACCAGGTCTACAACCACTTAAATACACATTGTTATTGAGTTACAATTTATAGAGTTGTTTTGGAAATGTCGTAGTACATTAGATAGCCACTTTTTATCAAATTACTATGTTTAAGTGAACCTAGATATTTAATAAAATATTATATTATTCATGCCAAACAAACTTTAAGGGGCATTACTCTCAATTAAAAATAATACACCAATGTGTTTTATGGCTACCATTTTTTGTTGTGGTTGTGTTGATATACAGGAAATGTGTTTAACTTTCCATAGTAGTATAGGGCATACTTATACTCTACAATGTCTTGTGAGGCTTGCCACACCCCAAATGCATAATTTACAATATGTCCAATAGTGGAGTAAACAAATAATGTGAACGGAAGTGTTATTTTTAAGTGATGGTCAGAAAAGTTACAGTATGTAATGACTTTATGTATAAATATGATTCGGGAGGACCATGGGGTTCATCGTAATCCCAGTAGGGGTTCGAAACCGCACATCCCCGCATTGGTGTACCGAACTGTATACACGATATAGAGGCCATGAAGGTAACTCGAGCCACCCCACAACTGTGTCAGACCGATCCCGCAGTGCCGTGAGCTGCTTACTGGTTACTCCCCTCCACTGTCAAGTGACTGCCCGCTGACAGTGGGGTCTGAGCAGGTTCTTGTTTTCCTTGTCCCACTATAGTGCGGTGGATGACTGAAGACTGGTCTCAAGTCAAATTTTTGCTTCGTATTTATACTCTGCCAGGCAACTGTTTTGGCGCTCATTGGCTGGCATCTTGAGAGTGAGGAGTTGTCGCTGAGTTGGGGGTAGGGGGGTAGCGAAAAGCATAGCTCTTGGCGTGACATCACCAGCCGGCTGGAGGATGAGACAGACAAATGAAGATGATGAAACATACTAGTTGTACCATCTAGTGGTGATAAGTAGTACTCATTGCCTTGAGGAGTATAGCTTCGCCGGGCCGGTCAATAATAAAATCTCCGCTGGCTGGAACGTCCAATCTTGCAGGCTAGACAGTACAATATTCTGACGTCACATATGGTCAATGGCAGTGCAAACTCCGTAGAAATCAGATGTGCTGTGGGGTATGCTGATGAGCTGAAGGTGTCTCATTACCATTGTTGAACACACGTCATGCATCAATTCACCCCCTCTCTGCTGCGACGGAAGCTCATCCACATGAGGAAGAAGAGAAACTAATTCCTATTGAAAGGACGTGGGATGTCCTTACAACAGCAGTGGATCTCCCCCTCGACTAGCCGCGTCTTAACAGGATGAGATGAAAACTCACTCCTGAAGAGAGATGGAAGCAAATTCCTCCTGAACTGGACAATCGGCCTTCCTCTCGGCTAGTGCGATCTCAGGAGGATGACTTGGGTGGAGAAAGAAATTCTCTTGACAGAATGTTGAACTGTCCTCTCAACAGCAATTATTTCTCTCCTAATTACACCTCTGTACCATCTACTACTCTGTACGTTCTCTGCTCTGTGTGCCATTTCCCTTATGAATGAACTTGACCTTGCGTTCGAAGAGTCAGCTGGCTGGGAGGTCGATAGCTGGGAGTAGGTGCAGTGGTGACACGTTTCTTAGCTTCGGTGGCTGCAGACATCTTATTGCTCTCTCTGTTGTATGGACTCTGCATTCTTTCTCTCTTCGCGCGTCAAAGGATAGGATTACGGTATTGCCACGATGCAGCAATGTTTTGTCTTATTTTTACTTTTGCATAAACTATTCATGTTACATTGCTATATTTCTTTTGTCAGTCGCATGGGAAAACAGGGCGTTGTGCGGTGAGCCTCTTTTCATTAAAGCGTGCAGTCTTAAATAATGAACTTTAATGTTGTTTACAAACAAAATCACAGCGTGGCTGTGGGAAAGAAAAGCAAAACATATAGAGGTTGCGCGTGGAATAGTACGACCCTTGGGGAATCATAAGAATTATAATTATTAAATAATTAAAAAGTAAAAGTTGGCATGCAAGGACCGCATTCGATCGGTTTGCATCAGCTAAAGCTCTGCTGTGGCCACCTGCGCTGTGAAATAAGCTTGACAGTGCCCTGAACCTCCTAGTGTCGTGCAGCAGGTAGAACAACATGAGTAAAAGTTGCCATGCAAGGACCGCATTCGATCGGTTTGCATCAGCTAAAGCTCTGCTGTGGCCACCTGCGCGGTGAAATAAGCTTGACAGTGCCCTGAACCTCCTAGTGTCGTGCAGCAGGTAGAACAACATGTGTAATTTAAAACAAAGCTAGGGGGATAGTGAACTGACCGCTTCCCGTCTCAGCCCACCTCTAAGAGTTAATAATTGAGTGTTTTCGTGACAAGGCATTAACTACTTTCAATGCGATCACCAGTGAAATTTCAAATTACAATCAAGAAGGTTTAGGGCAGTGAAGCCTAGCATAGCACCAAATAATAATGAAAAGTTACAAGTTTCTAGTCATATTATACTGTTTTTCATATCAGTAATATTTTTTCCCTGCATAGGCTGTGTGTGCGGGATTTTAACATCCAAACACGTTTACCTGCTTCTTTCGTTGGTCTGCCCATGCTGTAGTCATCTGTACACAATACTCACATTGATTTTCCCATCACAGGATTTGCTGTGCCAGATGTCACATGCCACTTACGTCTGATGCTATTACTTCCCTGGTAAATTTTACATCCTTCTGCTGTAACTGTGACATCATGACTCTCTTAACTGTTGAATGGACATATAGAAGATTTGCTAACAAATATGGCACTGCACGACATCTTTGATTGTTTCTAGGCCCTCACTGCCAATTCTCATTATCGCATCACTCACGCCAAGACTACACATGTGACCTCCTGGCTAGGCACTGCGTAATTGTTCTCTGACAAGTATTTGCATGTGACTGTTGGCACCAGTATCTACATACATCTGTCCTCTGCCTTCCATTTGTAGGTAAAGCTGTCAACTGATGCTGCAGTCACAGGTCCTGTCACCTGGTTCATTAAAGCTATTAAATCATCTATACACAACCTTTGTTCCAACTTTGTTGGTGCATGTTCCACATACTGCTCTTGGAGCTGTATTACCTTGGACACTTGACAAGAGCAATGCATCACTTGAATGTCACTGATGCTTCACATCTTCTTGAAGAAGCTTGTTTCTGACAAACTCAGTTGATATTTCGGTTCATGACCTTTCCACACCCATGATCCTTGGGTCATACTCTGGTTGCGAGTCGCTCAGCATGACACCAACAAACACATCATCACTACATGAGCAGATGTCTACGAACTCGTACACTAGTGATGCACAATCAGACTTGCGACTATCAAACCCCACCCCAGGTAGCCTTCGCAGTTAACTATGTTCGTGTGAAACCTTTGTCTTTATACACACACATTAAGACTTCCCCAAACTGCTATTGCGGTTGACAGTCTTACATGAATGTAGTGCATCTGTACCAGGACACTTGCAGAATGTTCCTTTTTTTTTTGTATCAAGAGTCACTTCTACCCAGCAAATGCACTCCCACATGTCTTTGTAAGCTACATACGGTTTAATTTGGAATTTATACGTATTGAAACTGTGTGTGTCCTAGACTGTCTCAATTGACGGCAGCAAACTTTAACTCGCCAAACTGGTGATTCCAGCCAGAATTTCATTTGTATTTGATCTTCAGGCTCTTCCTGACGTGATTTCTGTGCATGAAGTAACAGAAAAACGTAACTCCACATTTTCATTACAAATTCACATGTTTTGTACAGTGTGAATATGAAACAAGCTTACATTTTGTGTCACCTTATAAAAAAAATTCTTCACTGTTACTTTTATTGTGACATTAAATTTTTATTCTTAAGCTTCCTGTTATGTAACTCATTGCTGCTGTATGATTAAACCATCACAAACATGCCTTTATATCCCTCTTGCCTATCTAACCTTTTGTGTAAATAAATTTGTTTTCAAATAGTGCATTTATTTTTATGTCTAATAATTAAAAATTGTATTTAGATGTCGGTCCTTAACAGTGTATAATTATTGCAGGTAAACCTGAGAACTTGAAATTCGACTGGGTGATATCCGAGTGGTCAAAATGCTCTGAATCATGTGGTGGAAGCGGTTTCCAGGTAGGTTATGCAAATGTGTTTTTGAATTATTTAATTGAAGCTTAACATACAACCAATTTTATGACATTTACAACTTTCTCAAGAGTTGTTAAAAAATTGTAGGCGAAAATGCAAGAAGTCGTGATAAAAGTTTGCCCACCACACACCTGAAGTGCCGGGCAATGACCAGCTCACTGATGACAGTCTTCAGTCACCCTCTGCGCCAGCCCGCCAGGAAACTGACCAGTCTGCTCACTTACGCTCACCGCGCTAGCCACCAGGGTATCTTAGCTTCATTCCTTGCTCATACCTTCCTTCCTTCCTTCACTGCACTCTTAGTGGCAGAAGGGAACTCCTCTCCTGTAAGCCCCAGCTGGGTCTTATCCTGCCCCGCCTGCTTACTCACCAAGCACCGTGCCAGCAATCTGCCATTATGTCGTCCATCCACACTAGACACTACGGCCCATTCTGGACAACAATGGTTAGCCTACCCCATCCTGTGTTAGTTTAAATCTGGTCGCCTCTACTGGCTTGTGTGTAGGTTCAGTTTACCATCACGCTCTTGCAGACATAGAAGGTAGTACGTCATCACATGTTGTTTCCCGTCAAACGAAAATAAAACGTGTGTTTAACCGGACCCCTGAGTACCACACTTCCTGTAGATGTAGCAACCTTCCTATCAGACTTCATTAAGTGAAAGGAACGCAGGTGATCCCGGGAATCTACTCAGACGAGCCAGTACACCATATTACCAACCCACACGTACTAAGCCTGGCCACCCATTGTATCTACGTTGTAGGTAAAACGGTGGAGCCCACACAGGTACACTGCTCCCAGGCCAGCTTGTTGACTCGGTGTTCACTTCTGTTCCACCACACTTTTAGTGTCGGAGAATGGGCGTTTCCTGAGTTGGGAAGACTTGGATAGGCAACACCCACGGAGTGACCCTTGACGGCGAGGCCTGATTTCCAGTACGCACTGCACCTCTGCACCAGGTACTGATATAGGGTGTCCCCCCAGTCGACGGCCCACACGTGGTTCGAAACTGCTTAAACGTCACATGGATCCTGCCTTCAGCTCACGGATATGAAGGGTGTTGTGCTATCCAGATGACCTACTCCAAACATTGTGATACGAGCGTCGCCCAGATATACCCGTCAAGGCAGGCACCCTCAAATGCAAGATCATCTTGCCAGAGCCGGACTTTGTGCCCTTCCTGAAAAGCTACCAGGCCAGTCCTATACACCGGGCATGTACCTGCGCCCTGCCAGGACTAGACTCACCATAGAAACCCCGTCAGAGTAGGGTGCGCCTGATTCAGCACCCAACAAAACTAGTCTCACTAACGTGTAAGTCAGTAATGTTGAACATAGTCACACATCTAGGCAATGAATCACATAATAGTCGCACATGAAAGAAGAGAATATTATTACTTTAAAATATGCAATAATGACACATTGAGATAGAGTAAAATAGGACATGTTACGCCATCTCATGTATATCAAAGTAAATTTTATTGGTTGTAAATTTATGTTTTTCAAAAATGTAATGAAGGGTTCCACCTGCCTGGCACATGAACTTTTGCAGAATGTTTGAAATACAGTTTTTTTTTTTGACAAAACTGTTAAACGTGCCCCCAGCATGTTTACCTATGAACAGACATTATACATACGCCATACTGGAAAGGAAAGTTGCCATGTATGCTACAAATATTGTGGTGCTCTCCAACATAGTTAAAGTGGCTCATTTGAGACTGCCGTTTCATAAAACATACTAACCGGACACGAGTCAAACTACGGTACGCGCCTGTATTGAAATTTGCTAGAGACCTTTCATCATTAAAATGATAGGGTCACCATTGGTAGTCTCATAGGTAGACTTTGCACGCCAGTTCAGAGCCCTGGGCATAGGGGTGCTCTTGTAGAGAGTGCCAGTGTAACCCTTATAGATCCCGTGCTTCTCTGCTAGAAAAGGGAAGAAATATATGCAGGCAGGTGGGCCTCTTAACAGTGATTTTTTAAAACATATTGTAATAAAGGTTATAAATGTGTACTTGTGGTCGCTGAAAGAAGTCAGTGCCGTGGAACGCAGTGGTGGAGAGTGCAGTTAATTAGGGAGTGCTGGTGTTGCAGATGCGAGCTGCACACTGCATGGTGCGACTACATAACACATCACAGAGCGTGGACCGCACACTGTGCGAGGACGTAGGCCTGGAGCAACCGCCCACATTGCAGAAGTGTGGCACAGACAGCTGCCCACAGTGGGTCCCCGGCTCCTGGTCCCCGTGCGAGGTCTCTCGCTGCTTCACCTGGAACACAGGTAGCCAGTTATTTCACATTCACTCAGCACTCTTACAGTGTCTTCTGCAGCTCTTACTCCTTTAACCTGGTTGCCATTTGTCTGGAGAACCTCAAAAACAGAGAAATTTAATCTGACACTAATTGTGCACCTATTCAAACAAAATGTGCAATCAATACAAAAATTCATATTTTCAATAGAATACATATCTGGTGTTCATTAGTTTAATCTTGACGTGATTACTTTAGTTACTTCGTATGCACGACTGGCAGCCATATAGCCACGTGTTTGGTATGTTTCAACTAGTTTGTGGTGTAGTTACAGTATCATCTAGCAGTCACAAGATGAAAAGATTTTTTAATTGCATTACAGTTTTGACAATTAGTACTTATAACGGCAGTTAAGGGAGTGTTCATGAAGTTTAACCAAACATGGTTTCCTTTACCTAAGATTGATACATTCTGTATGTATGTTGCCAGATTTGTATAAAAATAATGATTGGGACAATGTTAGTGTTCTTTGCCATATGTGTAGGGTGCATTATAATGTGGACTCCCTATCTACCATTTTTCAGGGGACTGCCAAAGAATTTCCATACATCCAGAATTTCAGTAGGTGAGGGTTCTGACATGCACCTAAATAAAGTACAACCTCTAACCTTATCAGACTTGATGTTGAGTATAATGAGAGCTGAACATTATCAGTGACTAAAGTTTAACTAGGAAACACAATCAAAATTAGATTTCTTTGAAAAGTATTTAATACATTAAAAAAACATTTCACCTTAGCTCATTAAGTTAAAGAATATAACATATTGTAATACCAAATATAATTGATTGTAATCTGACACTGAATGCAAGCCAAATTTTGAATGTCCCATCCGCACTTGATCAGCTGATAGATGGTTATCGACTGGGCAGCGTGTTGATGGTGGCTGAGACAAAGAAGAAGTCTCAGTGGCGGGAGTGGAATATTGTACTCCTCCCGTTCCAAGTTGGTCTGCACCCAGAGGAAGAGTGCAAGGACATCATGCTGGTTACTATGCAACTAATCCCACCCGCTAGCCATGTAAGGGGAGGAATCAAGTTGTGCGGAACATTGCTTGAGTACAGATGTAGCTCAGGCCGCTTATTATCTACACAAATGTTGGCACCACCTTGACGCCTTAATACACTTATTGTGGGGACAATGAAGGAGAAGTCTCAGCGGCGGGAGTGAAATATTGTACTCCTCTCGTTCCAAGTTGGTCTGCACCCAGAGGGAGAGTGCAAGGACATCATGCTGGTTACTATGCAACTAATCCCACCCGCTAGCCATGTAAGGGGAGGAATCAAGTTGTGCGGAACATTGCTTGAGTACAGATGTAGCTCAGGCCGCTTATTATCTACACAAATGTTGGCACCACCTTGACGCCTTAATACACTTATTGTGGGGACAATGAAGGTGTACATGCCCAGTATCTCTCTAGAGACCAGGGAAGTGGAGTCTCCTTAACAAGGATTTTGAAGGGGGTTGTATAGGCCGACGACAACGTGGTAGCCCCTGGGGGCGTCTGACCTTGACTCACCAGAGCATTTAGCTGGGCACTGAGGGTTATGTATTGGGGTTGGTCAGTGCCTTGGAGAAAACCCCTACCTGAGTCCTATCGCTCGTTTGGAGCAGGAACGTTCACTTCGTGAGGGACAGTTTTTGGGGAGAGGGCCCCCCTGATCCCCCTCTGCGAGAAGTTGCGTGAGCGGCGCAACCAGTTACAGACCTCAACTGTCCCTTTGGGTGTGACCGGCTTGTAGCCTGGGAGTTATAACGTCTCTAGTGTTTGATATCGTGAAGCCTCAGGAGCTTCACAGAAAGTTTTTCTCCCTTTGTCACAGTGGCGCTAGAAGGGCAGTGCAACAAGCTAATCTAATTTTGACAAGATGTGGGAGCGCCCTTCAGTGGGGACTTTGGTTCGACACTATCACAGTGTCTGTGCATGCACCTAGAAGTAGATGATTGGATATGCACACAGTAGGTAAAGCTGAGAATGGGAGGTGAAAGTGAAAGAGAATGGTGGGATCAAAAAGAAGTTACTTGGTAGATATGTGTTTTATTCCGTCAGTAGAAATTTACAAGACATATTTCTCCAACCTGTGCCCGCTAATGTCTGATGGATAAGGGACCAAGTTTGCCAAACTGTTTGTGACAGAGCGACTAGGTATCGATAGAAGTGAGGGCGAGAGAGACCCTGGTAAAACTACGGCCAACATGGACAAGGCACATGGCCAACACTCGAAATGATGGAGAAGGCTCTGTGACGAGAACTTCTGACTAGTATGTTGAGAAACACAAGTACTGACAATAGGTAAAGACGTTCTACATTAAATCTAACTGCTACTGCTGAAAATGCAGTATGGTAAGCTTTGCATGATAGCGAGAGTTGCAGGTGATGTTCGCAAACTGCCCTGTCTGGAAGGCATGCATAGGAATAAATACCCTCGAGAGACGTGGTTGGAGCTAGCCGCATGGAGAGAGAAGTCTCCCCTGATGTGTAGCGAGTGCGCACGTTCACTGCCTGCAGGCCAGGGCAAGGCAAGCGAGGGAGTGGGTCCACTCACTCAGATTGAGGCACGGCATTTTGCAGATGGCCAGCCTCTCAGGAGGCAAGGAGTTTACTCGCTCGTTAATAGGAATGGCACATGGGCAAAATGAGCAGCGGTGTTCTGCGCTATCGTACACCAGGGCACACCAGAGGCTGTGACAGTGCTCGTGGCATGACAAACCCCCCTGCCTATCAGCTAACACCTCGGGTGCAACCTGTCCATCTTGAAGTCGTGATGAGTTCGCAGCTCGGGATCCTGGAGAAGGTGAAGATGTGACCTCCCATGCTCCCAGCCACATTCTCTCTAGTAAACCACTGCATGGTAACTGTTACCTCGTAACCGCATGAAAACTAGAATTGCAACTTGCAAAACAATATTAAGGTGGAAGTCATTAGACTTCAGATAAGTTGGAGTTCTGAACTCGGTTAGCCATTGAGCTAACGAAAATCCTTGCTCTCGGATACATAACTGCGTTACACTTATTGGCCTCAAAGGTTGTAACAAAGTTAAACCTTGTTGGCATTGTTCACAGTTCATTATAAAAGATACAGAAACCATAAATGAATAACTAGCCTTATCGTTAAGCTATGGTGACTGCAAGACTTTAGTGAGATAAGGTAAGTAATTTTTAATTTGTAAGTACGCGGTCTACTTAACAGAATGGTACAAATTATATGCCGAAAGGCTGGTTGTTACAATGGGACAACAACAAACACAACACATATTTATATTTCACACCTAGAACACAAATAAATTGCTAAAAGAAATACTTTTATACTCTACTTTATCACCTACCTAAACTTGGCATTAAGGGGTAATTAATGGGCAAGCAACTTTGGCCAGAGTCACTTATTAAAGATCAAACACAAGACACTTCAAAGTTACGTTAGGGCTGGTTTTTGGTAAAGAGTTTTTGTTGTGTTAGTTTGTGACAATTTAAAATGACTGACACGACTGTTCAAGAAATAAACTTGGATATGGGAAGTGAAGAAGCCTCACAAAGGAATGATGTAAGTTTCATCTGTACAAACACAGGAAATGTAGCAAAAACAGTCAATTCCAGAAAACGAAGGAGGTAGTCACCTCAGTGGAATGTTCAAAAGAAACAAAGGTAAGTATAGCATTATGAAGTAATGATTTTATTTATCTAACCAAGCACATTCTAGTAAAATAACCTTTTGAGAACCTCTCCAAACCTGCATTCTTTTTTCAGCCACCAACAAAGACATTTATTTTTACCATTTTTTCTTGCCTACGTTAATGTAACATCCCCGAATAATGACTGTGATATTACAGTTTTAATCATTGAAAATGTGGCAGGTAAATTCATTTTGAGCAAGTTATGCCTCCAAATAATTTAACATAATTTGACCACTATCAGGAGGTAGAATAACATTGAAGTTCATCCCTTATTCAGTTATGTTAGGTTGTATGAGACTAATATTGAAGTAGCCATAGTGTCGGATTCAGGTTTAATTTTAAATTGCATTGTTCAAACATTGACCATGTATCAAACTAACGTCTGATTGGTACGTTCTATTCTAGGTACCAGTCAAAGGGCCTCCCAAAGCAACACTAAATGGAAACATACCCCTGGGACACTGCTATCAATGAACTGATGATGCAGGATATACGGCGAGTTCACCAGACATTTTATGAAAAACGTGATCGTCAGTGGCAGAATAACTACATTTTGCAGCATGTCTCGGTATCTTCACCTGCCATACCACGCACACCTGACTATGATGCAAAAAGGCGACTGGTTACTAACTTTGTGCTTCCACAGTGCCAGGAGAACGTTGTCACAAGCGTTAGAGTGTGCCGAGCGGCCTTTTTCACGAACAAGAAAATGAGAGTAAACAGACTATGTCAGAATTTTCTGCAGTATGAGACACCATCGACCGAAACAAGGGGTGGTGATAGACGATCAAAATTACCGTATTTACCCGCTAGGAAGACGATCCCTTTCTAAGAAAATATTTTTTAGGGAAAAATATTTAAACTTGAATTCAAGACTACTCCCGTGAAGTGCTGAAATAATTATTTAGGTTGAAAGTATTTGCATGAATTTAAGACAAACCATTTAAGAAGAAATGCTATTATATGAATTTTATGATATATTTTATTTACTTTTAAAGGAAATCTAATTACAATGAAATAGGTGTGTCTAACCTGGCTGTATGGTAGCAGCATTTTTCTTACACTGTAAAACTTTTGTGAGTGTTATATATTTGTGACTTGCCATTTTGCTTCCCAGCAAAGCACTTCCTCTTTAGGGCTGACTGGGGACATCAGATAAGGGGACCCTTGTCAAAGTTGACAGGTACAGTCTCAGCACTACAAAAATACGTACAACCATAGGCCACATGGTATTTAAGCATGAAAAACCTTTTGCCAAAGGCCTCTGTCTCATGGTACAACAATTTTGGAGGACTAACTTCTACCTGAATAAAAAATTATGAATAGAAGCCTGTAGTCATTTTGAGCACGTAACACAAACTTAAATACTGAACTAGCAGTGTCGCACATTTATGCCTAGGTTTTGAATTGAAGATGATACAGAATTGTAGACGACTACTTATTTTTTTCTATTCCTTGACACGTGTCCGATTAGACTGACTGGACACGGTAGTTACAGATTTTACTCTCTAGACCAAAAGTGACTTAGGTAGCGGGGATGAGGCGAGGAGTGTTTGCTAGTTCTGATACACTCTCGCCTCTAGTTAGGTAGTTGAGGTAAGTTTAGTCTTAAGCGGGGTGAATGCCTGCACGAATGTTCCAAAGTCGGGATTCTTTCATCCAGAAGACCAAGTTGTCCCAACCTAGACAAACTTCCACTCCGTTTAAGAAGCCGTAGACAACAGGGTGGTACTTGTAGCTGGTATGGACACACGGTGGAAACTCAATTAATATTACCAGTGCAGGCGCGACTGCTTGACGTCTGAGTTCGGCGGCACGGACCCGTTCCACCTGTCTATTCTGCATAGGATAGGGTAATACTATCCTCGGACAGACAGCAGGGTGAGCCAGGTGTGGCTCTCTACATCTCCTACCACTCCTTCTCTCATGAGGCATAGGGTAACAGTTCTATAAATCATGCAGTGCACTGAAATGGAAATACTAACAGTATACCTCAATAGTGACTTGTCTGCCGGCTCGATAAGTCCCCACTGATCCCCCACCATTGGCGGACTGATCAGGGACGTTGAGCCGGAGTCGCGCCAAGCCTCTACTGGTTGTGCGTCCACCCAGAATACCCAGCAGCACTGCAGGTCACCGTCACCGCGCACTAATAGTGCTGTGTGTTTGATGCGAAGAAACAGGTAGCCGTCTAATGTGTACATCTCCCCGGATTCCGTTGGCAGTGCACAGCATAATTTACCTGCAACTGTGAGTACAGATATATACCCTGGAAATAAATGTAGCAAAATAGAAAGCAAAGTGAGTTTATTGAAGGTTCAATAGACACGTGACTTACGCTACCTACTACCAAGTCGAGGATAGCTAAAGGTAACTGTGTGGTTCCAGGTGTAGATGACCTGGTTCTAAATAAACGGGAAAAGCTGATTCTAGACAAAAATAAGTGCTACAGTTAAATTAATATTTAAAGGTGTCTAGAGGAGACAAATGAAGTTAAAATAAAAAAGTTTGTGTTTGTATGTTGCCGGGTTGACTGGTCATCGACGTACGTTGTTGGTTGCCGCGAAGGAGTACTTGTAGGCTTCAAACTTCTCTAGAGCTTCTGAGCACTAAGAATGCTGTGGGCAGTGCAAGAGCTGCAAAAGAATGACTCCAGAGCTCGGCTGTGGCCTGACTTATATAGTGGCCACTGAAACACTTGAACCATGAGGTGTAAAATGTCTGTTCAAAAGTTACTGTTGTACAACTTTGTATAGTTGTAAATAAAAAGTGAATTGTCACGTAGCCGAGTAATTAATTACTTGCTAATTTACCTCATTGGTTCTTTACATCGGAACTGCAATGCTTCTTTTAATTTAGCATAAATGTGATTGTTCTGCTTACATCACTTTCTTTTGGCTTTCTGCTAAATTAAATGCAGTACATGTGACAGGTCTATAACGAGTCCTTTTGTCATGTGCAAATAATAGTTGTTTACAACTACTACACAGTTATTAAAGTGTGCACACTATTGACGATCTGTGTCTTCCCCCTCATTATAACTGACATTGGCATGAAGGGCACCAGACTGAGGGTACGGCCACATGTACCTGGTTGTAGGTCTCCATGGCAATTCCCTTTACCAGTCAGGAGTGTGGACGGCCTTGGCAGTGTGTGGGGTCATCAGGCATCGTGGAATAGCCTGGGGCGTTGTGGCTTTTGCTTCTACCGCAACAAAGTGAGAGGGCACTCGTTCAAGGGACGTTGAGGCAGTGTAGGGAAGGGTCAGCCCTTCCACCCTAACTGCACGGGTTCCTACCCGTAGGGCAGGATGTTTCTCTGATGGGGCAGTGTGGGGGAGAAAGGTCTCCACCCCAACTGCGGGCAGCACAGCTCGTCATGGTTCCAGGTCGTGGGCGGGAATGTTGGTCTCGGTAGCCAGGTCCTGGGGCGAGGCAGTGGAGAGGAAGTTTACGTCAGCCTCTACGGCGGGTGATGTGCCCATTGAGGGGTCATGGGAGGCATTGATGGTCTCGACGGGTGCAGCTTCTCGTGTAGCAAGATGGTGGGGTGGAGCACTTCCAATGTGGCAGCTCGACGTCTGGGTCTGCAGGTATTCCTGCGTCGCAGGACCTGGGAACGGAGCACGTCTGTTGCAGCTCGACGCCCCGGGTAGCGGAGTTTCCTGTGTAACAGGAAGCTGGGACGGAGCACTCTTGTCTGAGCTCGACATCCTAGTAGGCGGGAAATGCTGCATTACAGGTTCTATAGGCGGAGCACTTCCAGTGTGGCAGCTCGACGTACCGATAAGCGAGTTATCACGTGCGATGTAACTATGTGGCCGTTAAACCATAATGGGTGTTGGTTCAGGTCGCCAGATTGACTGGTCGGCGACGTACGTAGTTGGTCGCCGCGAACTTCTCTGACTTTTATAGTGGAAGCTTGTACGCTGCCGGCGCGGAGTGCAGGGGAGGCGTGACATCCTCCGGCCTTGGGTGGCGTGAGAATTGTCTCGTTAGCGGTTCTGGCTTCGTACCTCGTCGGGTCTGCTCAGCCGTGCCCGAAGTCTGGGCAGCTTGATGGCATCGAGATGGGGGGGGGGGGGGGGGGGGGGGTGTGTGTCCTGCCAGGATGCGTGCCTTCCAGATGAGAAGGAAAAACACAGAAGTTCCCGTTGCCTTTCACAGTCTGTAGAGATGGAAGCAGTACTCCTAAGCGATGAGTCGGAGTTGTATTATAATAGGTGTACAAGCGGCACGCGTTATCCTTTTCTGTCAAAAAACCTCGTTTTCCATTCGGGTAAATATGGTATATACAGGAAGAAAAGATGCTGTTCTGAAACACATTAAAAAATTCAAGCCTATCGAGAGTCATTACTCCAGGGGGAAAATGTGTGGTCGGCAACATTTGAGCAGCGAGCTAAGTGTAAGAGTGTAAGGAAAATGTGAGACATGTTCTGCGAGACACAATCTGATTTGAAGGTCGCTAATGATTAATACCGAACAATATTTTGTGAGAACTTTAATATTGGATTCAGAGCACCATATTTTGACACATGCTCTATTTGCTCGGCCATGAAAAATTTAGTGCTGCCTAAGGTTCCAGGCACAACCACTTATTATTCAAGGCAGATGTACATATACAACTTTACCATTTGCCAGGGTTCATCAGCGAACACTCAGACCACAGAAAATGTCACATTGTATGTTTGATTGGAGAATGAGTTTGCCAAAGGCTCAAACGCCATCGCGTCTGCTGTACATCACCAGTTGGTCCATGCGGATTTGGGAGGTATCACCACAATATGACTATTCACAGATGGATGTGGTGGTGAAAATAACAATACAACGATGATTGCAATGGTGATGCATTGGTTTGTGTGTGAAGCTCCAGGAATCATTTAAAAAAATTGAAATATGATTCCCTATCGTCTGTCATTCGTTCATTCCCCAGACAAGGACTTTGGTAACATGGAGAAGAAATTTAGGAGACTAAGTGTTGGAAACCTGACTGTCTACATCGACATCATTAAATAATTTGCGAAGGTAGTCCTTTGGGGGCAGACAGTTGATTCATCAAGACTCCACGAAGTTGGCATTTCCAATTTCAAAAATAATTAAAAAATCTTTTCACCAAAACAGCAAGCAAGAATTCATGCCTTGTGCAAGTGGGGCCATTCTACAACTTTGAATGCGGAGAGATGAAAAGTTTTATGAAAAGAGGTCAGCTATCCATAAAGACGTCATCCCTGCTAAAGAGGTCATCCTGAAGCAAAACAAACTTAGACATTAAGAAGCTTCTAGAACTGTACTTTGGGGATGAATGGCCACACCACGACAAGTTGGATTTCTTCAACAACGTGTTCCAGTAGCAAGAAATCTTGTCGTCAGATGCAGCACCAAATGGCGAAAATGATGCTGAAGGGATCAGTTTCGAACTCATGGATGAAGACGATGCAGAAAATGTTGCATGAAGCTACGTCTTTTGTTACAAGCTTCCATTTCCAAAGATTGATTCCCAAAGATGAATCTTTGTTGATGATTTTTTGTTTTAATGACAATGTAAGGATAATTTTTATTGTTAGCTGTGAATATTAATATTTTTGCTAAATGTTTCATAATCAACGCTATGTTAAAGTGAACAGGATCAAACAATTTTCCTATTGTTTGTGATATTATATAAGTTTTGTGTTGCTTGTACTCTGCTTTTAAAATGAAATCTTCACTATAATGTGCTTAACTATGTCAGCATTACAACATAATATTGTATTACAATGTCTCCAATATTTATAATTAAAGGAAACAATTATAGCTTTGGTTGCAAACATTTCTCACTACACCTCCCAAAAACAAAAGGCTATCTCCAATTTTGAACTCAAAATATTATGTTTACTTCATACCACAGATCTGACAGCCGTGACACTTTCAATCATGCAGTTTTTTTTTCCAAACAAGTTTCAGAATTGTAGCTTGGTTGTAAGAGCAGAAATCAGTTTTTACTCATTTCCCAAAATTCTTTAATGAAGGACTAGGCCCTGCAAATGGACTACTTGTAATTTTATAAAGTAGAAAGGTAACCATAGCAAAAGTTTGACGCGTGACGTTTTTTAATAATGGTGATTAGATGACTTCAGTTCCATCCTATGTTTAGCTTCGCTTACAAGTTTTGAAGTTACCAATACCATTTATCCCGACTTGTGATGAAACTGTTTTATTCACCGGGTCACCACAATTATGCATATAGGCAACAAGTTTTTTTACGTGCTGCTAGACAGCACTACTCGTAGGATTTTAATTTGTCTTTGCTTTCCATCCTCCAGCCGGCCGGTGATGTCACCATGTATTCCCTACCCCTCGCCATCATGATGCTGGCCAATAAGCATGGGGCAGCAGCCCGAAGGAGTATAAAATGAGGTACAGTTTTTGACTCCTGGCCAGTCTTCAGCTACCCATTGAATGCGCTGCCAGAACACCTATCAGTCTGCGACACCAGTCTTCATTGTCCAGCACTCGCTGCTCGGCTACTGACCAGCCTGCGACACAATTTCTCTTAATCCCACTGCGCTTGCCACCAAGGAAGTATCAAACTGCCTTAGCCTTCAGTCATCCACCACCACCACTCGCTGCTTGGAATTGTTAGCTAGATACGCCCCTTTTGCTACTAGTAGTCTGACCACTCGATCTCTATGTTAGTCATGTGTCTCTCTTTATGACGAACCCTGCTAACCTACTTCCCTAATCTACACAAATGAGTCAGATCAAGGGAATCCTATTCTTATAGTTCTTAGGACTAATCCCGTGCTATCCCAGCTTAGTTGTCCACGCTTCATGTCTGTATCTGAGCGTTAGGTCAAGACACATAGGACCACAGGCAACAATGAAGAGGGAAATTGCTTAGATGTTTACACAGCACTATGCACTCCTTACCCTAGCCAGTTTTCTACCAGTCGCCTCTACCAAACTTTTCAGTACTTTTAGCTTTCCAGCAATAGCTTGTGCCGACACAGGAGTTGGAGTACGTCATCACATGATATTTGCAGTTGAAAGTAAATAAACGGGTGCTAGCTCAATCCTTGGATATCGCATTTCCTATAGACTTAGCACCTTGCTTGGAAGGGAACGCAGATGATCCCGGAAAAGTTACTCATATGAGTCAAACACTCAATTTTACTCACAAGCACCTAGAGTGGTCATCCTTCCTGTCTAAAGAACAGATAGAACGGAGATGCCAACACAGATACACTGACCCTTAACAAGCTGGTCAACTTGGTGTTCGTCAGTATTTCTACTGCAGATCCATGCCAATAAAGGCAGGCGTCCTATAAGTTGAGAAGACTCGGATGGGCAACACCCATGTGTGTGTGTGTGTGTGTGTGACCAGAGACGGTGAGGCCTGACTTCCTGTGCGTACTGCGCATCCACACCAGGTACTGAAATAAGGTGTACACGTAAATTGCTACACAAGGAGCCTGCCTTCCTCCTCTAGAATGAGGAGGGGATTTGTGTGTCCTGATGACCTGCTCCAGAAGGCGGGGTCTTATCGAGAGAGTGAATCTGACTTTACTTGCCTCTGACCACCTGCATGAGCTATCTCCTGTTCTTGTCATCTCCATAGCTAAGCTAAACCCTAGGGAGCATGCCCAAGCCTTGAGGCACCTGTCGGATCTTGTGACACCTGAGACACCGAGGGACTTGTTTGCCGACCCCGTACGCACCAACCCAGAAGAGTACCTGTCGTGAGTAGCAGGCCACCTCAACCAGCTAGAACGACCACCCACACCAGCTATTGCATACTTGGTCCCAGCAATCCTTCATCCAGCTGCTCAGCCCATCCCTCAACCCAGGCCTCCAGTACCTTCACCAGCTTCCTCGCAGCCCATTGTTGAACACAAACCCATCGCACTCAGTCTCCCAGGTATCCCCTTCAAGGCAGTGCCCCCAAAACGCAAGGTAATACTAGCCGAACCTAACTTTGTGCCTGGCCAGCAAGCAGCTAGGGCAATCCTGTAGAACGGAACAGCACCTGTGCCCCATCAGGACTAGACCACCAGAATATAGGAACGCCCGGTCTATCACCTAGACAGAAAGGACCACGCATCCATGATGTGTAAGTATTTCACTCCCGGATACATTACACATCAAGCTTTGATAAAGTATGACTCATAAGCCTTGCTATCTGGTTAACTACAAACACATAGTTACGCCACTTTAAGCACTAGGCCTAGTGTATGTCCAGAAACCATTTCAGAAACAATGAAATTATTATTTACATAGGCACTCTCAAAGAGATTATCAAGCAGGCAAAATACATCAGTTGAATGCAAAAGTGCCTTGTCATTAAGGCTGACTTTCTAAGGCTGGTAAAGCAAACAATCAAACCATGCGATTAGGTAAAGAAACATAGAGAATACCCATAGACACAATGCGGGTAAGTACAAACTCAACCCCGCTGTGGGGGTGTATTGCTTGACTTGTTAAATTATGATTGGCCTTGGAAAACTCTTATTCTTAAAATCATTTATGCGTGCTTGAATTTTAAAGCTTTCTGGAGAGCCCAAATATACAGAACACAAATTAACTGTAAATGCACGCTACTGAATAGTGGGTGAAATAGAAAAGATCTGAGACACACATGTAGGTATATGTAACATGTTACATTGATACATGTACACACAGACACTTTTCTTTTACACTCAATCATTTCTTCGTAGTGAAGCACGGTGTGAATTAAAAAAAACGACTTTTGGTGGCTGGTTCACACTACACCAGAAAACAGAATAACTAAGCTAGTCTACATTATGCATCAATAATATTAAACTAACCTATGGGATAATCCCATGCACTGCACTGATATAGAGTGTCTTCAATGCACACAGGGATTTCTCTTAGCGAGCGATAGAGGTGAACGAGCCCCTACGCACAGAGTCTGTGCTCAAAGCGGGCTCTAGGAGCAACTTGCCCCTAAGCACTTAATCTTCGAGGCCATCTGTAGGAAGGGGATTGACGCCAAGATGTCTCCTTGTACCTCCCTTGCTGCTGTTATGGGTCACCTCGGCAACCATGCCAAGGCATTTGGCGATGCTGTGATGGCACATACCTCGGCATGTCGGTCTCTGCTGCTGCCGCCGTCTGCTGGGTGGAGACGGCCGGGCTGAACACCTCTGCGCCTGGATTTAGCTGGGTTAATGGCAGCATGCCGAAGGCACAGCTGGCTGAGGGGTGCTGGAAGGCACCACTAGCATGGATGTGTTGTCCTCCTTCCTTCTCAGCTGCACTGGAGCTTGATCTGGCTTGGCAAGACTGCTCCGTAGTTGGCAGGCAGTGGACCCTCCATCGCCCAGTTGCTGGCTCTGCCAAAATCGGTGGGGGCAGGCTGGGTGTCAGCCCTGTAGTGGGCATGGCATTCTCGGCCCTCTCCGTTGCTGGTTGTGTTGTGGGCAGGGCTTCTGCACTGTGCTCCGCATGGAGTGGTGGCAGGTCTGGTGAGGACAACACCTCCTGGCGTTTGCACTGCTGGTGGGTTTCGCTTGCTGCCACTGGGCTGTGCTGCTGTCCCAGTTGGGTTGCATAACAGCTGTAGGGCAGGCTTGCGGGCACATCTTGCGTGTCTTCCACAGGCTATATTGCTTCTCCTCTTGGTTTCTGCACTCAGTAAGGTTACCCTGGAGGTGATAGGTCGGGGACGTCCAGTTCAACTCCCCAGCGGTGGCAGGCAACTTCCCATTTTTTCCCTGTAAACTGGGTTCCATTATCCGTTAGGATTCTTTTCGGGAAACTCCAGCATGGAAAAATTTCTTCTTCTAACTTGTGTATAATGGTAGAGGTTTCAGCATTTGGCAGTGAGTATGCCTTTACCCACTGTGAGAACAGGTTGGTCACAACTAAAAGTATTTTTCCTTTTGTGAGATCTAGGGTAAGGCCCAATTAGGTCAACTACTATGGTTATCCAAGGTGTCTTAGGTTGCCGTGGAATCCCTTCGGAGTTTTCAGCCCTGTGGGTTTTGGTAGTAACACACTGCAGACACTGGCTTACATACTCGCAGACGTACTTGGTTGCCCTTTCCCACATGAATCTGATGGTCAGATTTCTTAGGGTTTCAGCAGCTCCTGGGTATCCAGCATGTTGATGCATGTGGATGCTTGTGAAAATAATAGCATAAATCTTGCAGTAGAGTGGGTGGAACGTACAGCTTCCAATCCTCCAGTGTGAATGTGAGGGCGGGCCCATACATAACCTTCTTAGTTTGTACTGATTAGGGCATTTTTCCAATGTGTCCCGTATCTTGGGGTTGTTTTGCTTATAGCAAGCGAATTGCTGTCCAGCTGTGCTTCAAGGGCTTGAACTTCATGCATGATGCTCTGTGTAGCATTTATGCTCATTTGACTTCGCCCCATTTTAACTACGTTGAATCCTATTGCAAGTCTTTTAAACAATACTGCAAGAGGCTGGTAACATGCCTATGGGGTACTCCTCGCAATGAGAGATGATACTGCAGATACTACTGACCAACTTGTACTGTTTACTCTACTTCAAGCAGACATCAAGCCAACCCCCCCCCCCCCTCCTGAAGCGAGCTGGTACTGTTGAACGAGACACCGAACCCGCCGTTTAGAGTTATGTATAACTCCATGAAGTACCAAGGAAATGCGCCACCGGTACTAGGGTATGATAGCGCAGCATCAACACTCTTCAACCCTGAACTTCACAGCAGGCGAGCTTATCACCCCTGCATTCCTCATCGCCAAAGGCCCAAGACAAGATTAGTATAAATATCCATGCAACACCAGCAGAAGACAAGTCTCTGCTCCTCCATCGCTCACAATTGGGCTGGAGGAAGCCACCGGCTGTTCTCAATGGTACGTCCTGCGGATCCTACCGCTTACTTCAGGGCCGAGATCTGCCTACCAGTTGAAGACGAAGCCTCTTTTGCACGTGTTGTAGACTCCTCTGCTTCTGGAAGACTGGACCTTCAATGGCTCCCGTAGACGTCTGCCCTTCCTTACCAGCCCTTGGTATTGATCCTATACGTTACTGGTTGCGACAGTCCATTCAGGACCCTACCTTACCGCATGGTAACGGCAACACTATCTTTCTGGTAACCACCAATCCTGTCCTTTCAAGACAACAGGTTGATAGTTAGGATCGACGTTGCTAATTACTTTCCTAGCAGATATTGTCGCATTTATTCCCGCCAGTTATAAAACCAGGTCGCCTTCACCTGGCCACTTTACATAGTCTTAAACTTCCGTGTCAGTTCGGATTAGTGTAGGAGATAGTACAGACCCTCCGTGTTATACTCTCTCTCAATATATCATGTGATTTCTAAGCTATTCTCTGTGTGCTAATTTCTCAAATATCACTGTGTCGTTTCCTACATAAATGCAGCCCGCCAGAGTGAAGCTGGCATACTCCATGCTATTTAAAGTCAGAACACACACAACACACACATTAGACAACCACCCGAGCTTTGCCCCTGGGTAGAATTCGGATGAGCCTCCACCAGGTGAATCGAGTAATTAGGTTGATCCATACTCTGCCACCGCTCTTTATGGGGCCGGAAGGGAGCTGGAAATATCTTTGATTGATTGACCCCCCCCCCCTGTGGATACCACATCTATGTGTCCTGTCAAACAGCTTGAACCAACCTATCACTCTATCCACTGCTCTCTACGGGGCTGGACGAAGGGAGCAAGAGGTACAGTTCCTGCCTGTGTGGCTGTGATCACTTAGAAGTATACACTAGGGATATGAGTCACCAACTTAACTTTTACTAGTCCGTTTTGCTTTTTCTCCCCCATGCCTTACTCTCAAAAGGGAGGCGTGCTGAGAAAGTTGAGAAAGGCAGCTTATGCCTCGAAAAGTAATCCGAACAGCAAATCAATCCCTTCTACTGCACTTAGCAGTTCTTTACTTAAGTGAGATAAAAGTTCATACCGTCTGCACTACTAAGAGGCCTGACCCCTCAGCATTACAGACACCTCTAATTAACGCCATTGGCACTCCTCACTTCTTGGTCGAATCATTCAGAAGAGGAGACATTCCACCATATGGGGTCACTAACTAGTGGTTTAATGATCCTCTCTCCAGCAACCAGCGCAGCGAAAACTCTCCACATCCTAGGGTCGACCACAGTGGCCACCTGCCATCACCACGACAGGGCGGACAGAATCTCCAGTTGAGTAACTTACCAACAGGCAATCTGTTGAGTAAGGACCAGGCCTATCGCAGGCCGGTAGCAGTTTTTCTCTGGACTTCGTTCCCCTTCGACAGGCCGCCCGACCTGTCTTGTACACTGACAGTGCGCCATTCAAGTATTAAGGTGCCCCATGTACATCGTGATTCTAGCATCACAGACAAAAACCATAAAATTAGTCATGGTGAAAACCTTATTTCTCAAAATTAAGGTAAACAAGATTTGTTTTACACATAACCTCGAACGTTGTTGGCCAAAGTTTGACATGAATAACCCTAATCAATAGAACCCCCTACTCTGAGCTCGCGTCAAACTGTAAGCCCCTAGTGGTGCAGGCTTCGTGACTAGACGTTCAGGGGATAGCGTAAGCCCCCAGTCATCTACTTCTATTCACCTTTATTTTTGTCCGGCATACAGCGTGCTGATTTAAAATACGTCTCAACTATTTTACTGTTTTGTCACTGCTAGTGAACTATTTTTAAACAGTTTTGAAACATAATTTTCAGTACTTAATTCAGTAAAAACAATTGCGAGTAATATTTAATGGTTTTATTACCTTTTGCACTTAATTAATGTAGTTTTTAATTCTTTATTATCTGTTTGAACATCTACAGTTTATTTAATAATGTATATTTGTGATATAACTCATTTTGGCCAGGGCAAGCCAAGCGAGGGAGTGAGTCTAAACACTCAGACTTGATCGTGGCATCAGGTAGATTGCCGGCCTCTCAGGCAGCAAGGAGTTGACTTACTTGTGAATACAAACAGTACAGAGCAGAAATGAGCAGTAGCGTTCAGTGCTACCGCTCATTTCTGAGGCTTGGATGTGTATCCGACAGTGCTCGTGGCACGTCAACCTTGCGTGCATGGCAAATTTCTGTATTTTGAAGTAATTGTCTATATTTCACTGCAAAGAAAATTTTTATTTTGAGAGAGAAATGATTGAAATTATGTATTTGCAGTTGTTAATAGTTAAACATTCAAAACCACGTCCTTTGATTATCCTGCACTCTTACGCATGTCACGACTTATGCTGCACTCGTGACAACAAAAGGAGTCGAATAAGCCCTTAGAGAATATTAGTTTTGCAGCCCTCACTCCCTCCTTCACTCGCTCTCTAACTTGTTCTTTAATTCCTCGCTGCAGGGGGAAGGCACCTGACTCCTACCATTATACTTCCATCCAACACTGAGCACTGGGAGTGCTGATTGCCTTCCGGGAGGTTAGTTAGAGCACTTTTGACGGAGGTTCCTTTCTGCATGACGGGTCATGGTTTGCCCACGTTGGGGTATTTGCTTGGATACCACCTAGTGGAAGGGTTATAGTGATTTGGAGGGGAATTAAACCCCAGGGTGAGCTTGATTGCAAACGTCTCCCTCCCAGGGAGTGCAATCTTACTCACCGTGAAGGCTACCAAAATATGGAATGCCAGCTGTTCCAATAAATGAATAATGGACTAAAATGCCATGAGCTGCGGAAATAGGTCGTATTCCTGTGGATAGTTCCTATTTGTATTCCCGTTCGCTACCTGGATGCCTAAAGGGAGCTGGCCTTGTAGGTTTATGAGTGGATACGCAATTATACTGGGGGGAAACTATCCAAGATTTTGGGGTGGTTTTAGGAGGCATTTCCATGCTGCATGCAGATCTTACATGTTGCGGGTGGCTTAGCGTGGATGACTGGGTGAGGGGTAGGAAGCTTTGCTACTAGTACAGGTTTACATAGACTGTAAAAGCTTATGTACTCGTAGCTGGCCCACGGCCAGCAGGTACCTAGTTTGGAGTCGAATTCTGATTCGTGTTCACACACTATTAAAGGTGAAATTGGTCTTGGTGCTGGAACAGTGTGACTTCAGGTACGGGAGATGGTGGTGCAACATTGGGAGGGGTGTCAACTAGTGGAGTGATTTCAGGCTGTGACAATTCTCTCTGTAGGGCTCATCAAGTTCGACGAAGATTTCTACTAAGTAGTCCCCCTCCTTTTTTTATCATCTGAAAAGCTTAGTTAGGATATACAATTTTAATAATCTAAGAGAAAGTATATGAATTCCCAAAATAGGCTCTGCAGCTAATTTCGTGGCTGGTTGCGCTGTTGAAGTTCAGTCCTACTGGAAGTGTCTTATTCAGACACTCCCGAGGCACTGACTGGAAGAAATAACAAGCTAGAGTTGGAGTGACGCTGCTGACAAGCATGGGTGTACCAGACACAGTATGTATTTTCAGACTAAAGCATTTGCAAGCTCTGTGATCCTGAGGGGTTTGGCCCACTCACACTTATTCAGCAGTGAGGAATTAACCATGTTAATGAGCCCAATTGTAAACACTTTCACATTAAATGAGAAAGGTTAAGAAAGAATGACTTCAACCAGTTTAAAAGTTTGACATAACGTTATACTACCACTAGTGAAAACACTGGGGAACCTGGTTATTGTATAATCTAAAAAATTAAATTAAATTACATATTAACTTACACCAGGTGAAGGCAAACCTGGACTGAAAATTTCCACACTAACAAACTCCTAGAAAATGTCGCAATTTCCACACTAACAAACTCCTAGAAAATGTCGCAATTTACAGCGCATTAATTTTCTGAGGGGCGGATGTCTAGAGGGGACGTCACGATGGCCTGGTACTGCGGAGTCAAGGAAAAAACTTGGGTAAGGGTTTGCAGGGTGCAAACGTTGAGGTTACCTCTGGTGAGTCTTATGGAAGCTGCTGGAGTAGCCTTTGCAGGCTGATGGAGCTGGAGCTGCCTTTTCAAGCTGCCAGAGGAGCCGGAGCTGGATGGCTGGCCTTCTTCAGGCTGGAAGAGGAGGAGGTCTTGTCCAGACCCAGGAGAGCTCTCCAACCTTTGCGGTCGGTGGGCCGACGAACTCTGGCAAGAGCGTTTTGAGAATCCTTATATAGTCAAAATCTTAGCTTCGAGGCTCTCACAGTGGTGCACGGAATGCTAACCTTTCACCACCGGGGTAGATTGCCTCAGGGTAGCAGGCGGTGCCGCATATTCCTTATCACCCTGGGTTGAGGCTGACAATAGGTTTACTACCTCTGCTCAAGGCTGGTCCGTGGCTCATCGGGTGAAACAATTTCTGCTCAAGAGGGGGGCGCCCACATGTCGAATTCTGGGTGGGCAGTACAATTTAAATATCTAATTACGTTCATTATTTTCCATGTCTGTAAAATTGTCCAGCTATTGGATCAGTCCTGTAGCCACTTAGAATCATGTCTGCCGCTTCAGACTTGCCCCGAGTCTCTTGCCGCTCACTGATAGGGCGAAGTCGGTCCGTAGTGTGTGCAGTCGTGCTGCACAGTAGTGTGGCATGCATCAGTTTATTCAAATGACGCATGTCGAAATAAATTTTTGTTAATCTACCAATTTTTCTGCAGGAAGTTACTGAAAATGAATTTATGCTTGGTAATACAAGTTTCTCGATGTTCAATCATTTGTTGGTGACAAGTGGAGGTCAAGTTTATGCTTCTGGTCATATCATTTTATTCACAAAGATGCTGTCCATTGAGTTAAATTATTACCTAGTTTTAAGATCTTGATGATTTTACGCCAAATACAATCAAACACCGACATTATGGCAAAAACTACCTTTATTCACAATAGAAAACATCTCTGCAAATAATAATCCCTCATTAAAATGTATTGCATAACATTTTCAGGTGAAACTATTTGTTTTGAAATACAAGTGGTGATGGATGCAGCTATTTTCAGCTACAGTTAATCTATCTTGAGAAAATGTCTACGATCACCATGTACACTTTATTTTCTGTGTGGCCAGGCATGTGAAGACAAGTGCACACAGCCAAGAAAAAGGACACACTTTGTTTTTTTTTCCTTGTTAGACAACAGCTTCCCCTCTCTCGAAGACATGTAGGGGAGTAATAAAGGTGCTTGGCAGAGAGAGAGAGAGAGAGAGGGCACAGTGTCGCCATTCTGGTTGCTATGCAACATCTTCCCCTCTTGTCAGGTGTGTAAGGGGAGGTGGCAAGTCAGACTCTCACCACGATGTAGAAGTGGTAGGAAGACCATGCTTCGCAGTGATAAACGGCAGTGAACATAACATATTTCACATCCAGTTACTAGACGTTTGCATAAACAACCAGCTTAAGTACTATTGTTTCGGAAAATTCTAGACTATGGGACAGAAAGATACTTTGATTGACGTAATATGCGATAAACTATAAAAGTGTGTAGGTTTATCATTATTGAACAGGAGTTTTGCCAGGACCACTGATAATTAACTGTGGATATTGTTTATCAGTACATGCATTTATGGTACATCAAGAAGCCACTGTATTAATAGTAAAGGGATCACCGTTGAAGATAACATATTTCCACAAATGCATATTCTGTGTTGTGAGATAGCAGCTTAAATAGGTTGATAAGTATACAGTTCCGGCCATCAAATTGATAACTTCTGCACCATTGTTTGTCATGGCTATAATATTTACCTATTAATTTTAAAATAAAGTTTAATTAAACATTAATTATGAAATAAATGTACATTACCGGCATACTTTGTGTAGGAAAAGATATTCCCATAATAACCCATCAGATCGCAGATGAACGAATGAATTTTGATGCAACCGTATTGCTTTACTGCTTATGAAAAGCTAACCTTGGCCATCCATCATTACATGCTGTCCCTCAGTTAAAAGTGAAAATCACACAGAGAAACATAGCTGCAAAATTTCTATAATTTGTTAATGTTGTGCTGTAATCACCTTAGCGTTCCAGTAAGAAGAGAACAGTAGCATTACCGTGCAAACCGGAGAAAATATTTTCTGCAACCACAGCAATAAAACTCTTACGCAAACAATCAGAAACGAGCAGGCCATATATTTTCATGGATATGTATGAAGTGATGCTGGCTGGTCTAATTCATAATGTACCTTGTAACATTGCACTCTTTAGCCCACACATTCGGGGCCATGAATGTAATGTCACAAAAGTCAGTTTCCTGCCTCTGTACGGTACAGTCCGTACTAGCTAAGTGATTCACACACACTAATGTTGTTACCGTGGTTCTTACGAAATATGAAGAAATTAGTTCTCTTTTTTGGAATATGATCAGGTTCACAGCATCACAGTAGCTTTAAACATGTCGGCATCCATGCTGCCTGCCTATTCACAGATGTTTCATAGTCTGCTCCTCAAAGGTAGTTATAAAATCTCCACACTTCCCGACACGAGGTTGTCTCTTCAAAGATAGTTATAATACTGCCTCTTCAGAGGTTGTTATAATACTGCCTCTTCGGAGGTTGTTATAATACTGCCTCTTCAGAGGTTGTTATAATACTGCCTCTTTAGAGGTTGTTATAATACTGCCTCTTTAGAGGTTGTTATAATACTGCCTCTTTAGAGGTTGTTATAATACTGCCTCTTCAGAGGTTGTTATAATACTGCCTCTTTAGAGGTTGTTATAATACTGCCTCTTCAGAGGTTGTTATAATACTGCCTCTTTAGAGGTTGTTATAATACTGCCTCTTCAGAGGTTGTTATAATACTGCCTCTTTAGAGGTTGTTATAATACTGCCTCTTTAGAGGTTGTTATAATACTGCCTCTTCAGAGGTTGTTATAATACTGCCTCTTCAGAGGTTGTTATAATACTGCCTCTTTAGAGGTTGTTATAATACTGCCTCTTTAGAGGTTGTTATAATACTGCCTCTTTAGAGGTTGTTATAATACTGCCTCTTCAGAGGTTGTTATAATACTGCCTCTTTAGAGGTTGTTATAATACTGCCTCTTCAGAGGTTGTTATAATACTGCCTCTTTAGAGGTTGTTATAATACTGCCTCTTTAGAGGTTGTTATAATACTGCCTCTTCAGAGGTTGTTATAATACTGCCTCTTCAGAGGTTGTTATAATACTGCCTCTTCAGAGGTTGTTATAATACTGCCTCTTCAGAGGTTGTTATAATACTGCCTCTTTAGAGGTTGTTATAATACTGCCTCTTTAGAGGTTGTTATAATACTGCCTCTTCAGAGGTTGTTATAATACTGCCTCTTCAGAGGTTGTTATAATACTGCCTCTTTAGAGGTTGTTATAATACTGCCTCTTTAGAGGTTGTTATAATACTGCCTCTTCAGAGGTTGTTATAATACTGCCTCTTCAGAGGTTGTTATAATACTGCCTCTTCAGAGGTTGTTGTAATACTGCGGACAAGTCCTGGACTCGCCACACATAACTCTCCCCACTCCTCCAAACTAAGCTAAAAATAGCATTTGGCCGGAGCTCACGACCTCCTATTGGCTGAAAATTACATCACTGTGAGGGCTTCAAAACACAAACTATTGATGGCATGAGAAAAGAAAAAAATGTAATCTGAAAAGTTGCGTCACCTTGCTCTCAGATCCTGAGAACTTGAGAGTGCCATGTAATACCGATAACAATTTGAAATACAGCCCGGCATTAAAACTGATAAAGCCCTTTTTCTACACGTGTCATGAAAGGAAAAATTTAGACTATTACTCTCACTGACAAACAAAACTGGGGGTTTTAACTAAAAGTCAAATGTAAAATCAATTATAAAAGTGATTAAAATGTATATGAACTGCTGCTACAACCTTATTGTTTAAACGTAAAAAAAATACAAACATATAGGCCTATTTTGATGTAATCATCTCTATTTCCGCTTTGTTTTTCTTTCAAAATGTATGCTGATGATTACCGTGTGTCCACTTTAATTGGATCATATTTATAATTAGTATTAGATTTGTACAAAACTAGGAAGAGCTCAAAACGCGAGATTAATGCCAAATCAAGCGTATCACCTTGATACTTGTTTTCAGTAAATACACACAGCATGTGCACAAAGATTCATTGAAAAAAAATGAAAGCAGAAATGTACCTTGCAGTCAATTAGCAGCCATTGTCTTGTCATAAATGTTAATTTTACACTCACGTGCATAATTGGAAATACCTATTGTAATTAGCCAACATAGACCACACTATAAGAAAATAGAAAACATTCTATACTTCTTACCTTGTGTTGTAAGGAAGCGTGTGTTATATTATTTACTGCTATTTCTTACTGTGATTGTAGAACTGCCTTTAACTTGTTGCTATACAGTAGTGGACACACAACACAACTTTGCATGCAGTGCCAAGCTCTGCGGCTGGACTGTGGCTTTGCCAGGCCGGCAGCAGCTGGTACTTCGCATGCAGTGCCAAGCTCTGCGGCTGGACTGCGGCTTTGCCAGGCCGGCAGCAGCTGGTACTTTGCATGCAGTGCCAAGCTCTGCGGCTGGACTGCGGCTTTGCCAGGCCGGCAGCAGCTGGTACTTTGCATGCAGTGCCAAGCTCTGCGGCTGGACTGTGGCTTTGCCAGGCCGGCAGCAGCTGGTACTTCGCATGCAGTGCCAAGCTCTGCGGCTGGACTGCGGCTTTGCCAGGCCGGCAGCAGCTGGTACTTTGCATGCAGTGCCAAGCTCTGCGGCTGGACTGTGGCTTTGCCAGGCCGGCAGCAGCTGGTACTTTGCATGCAGTGCCAAGCTCTGCGGCTGGACTGTGGCTTTGCCAGGCCGGCAGCAGCTGGTACTTTTATTTAAAAAAAAAAAGTATTTCAACTTAACGTGTATCCATATTTGCTAAGGAAAAATAATACTATTTGGATGGGAATTATTTTCTCTCCCCTCATCAAACAAAGTTATTCATTTCTAAACCATGATTCGTTTTGTATGCCAGCAAATACTGTAGTATAACTTGTTGATTATGCAAGAAAATATTGTAAATTACACATACATGGTTATATTTAATGTGTGCATGTGTATGATGACCCAGTATAATTAATTTCCTACATTTGTTTTTTGTTTGCAGTGACCTTTTTGTGGCTTCAAATAAGTTGTTTGTGTTGTTTTTGCAGGACATTATGATATTAATAATTATTTTATTGTGTGGTGTCTTTTCCACATACCTGGGCACAAATTTGGTCTGTGTAAATACCAAGGTGTAATTAAGATTATGCATTTCATGTCAAAATAAGGCAACCACCTTGACTGTAGCATGTGTGATGAACTGCGGTACTACTGTACTCTATATTTAACATGCTTTCGTGATGTACTGTGTTAGCGATGCAGAGGCGAGACATTAAGTGTCAGCTAAGCAATGGCACGGAGGTGGATAGCCATTTGTGTGGTGAAGAGAGGCCACCACAGAGACAAGAATGCTACAACGACAAGTGCAAAGGGACGTGGAAAGTTGGCGAGTGGTCGGAGGTAATTTTTCTTTCTCCAGTATTATTAAGATTAAAAGATGTATTTTAAAGTTACTAATAGAATTCCTTCAGCCTGTGAGGTCATAGTGGGGTAGGGTTATGTGACTCCAGGTGAGACACTCTTCGGGATTTATCCCTGGGGTGTAGTAGCCTAGCAGGAAGGTTCCGGACATTGGAGGTGGTGTGACAGTACCATGTTACAGTTTCCGAGCCAAGTTGCACCGTGCACAACCCGTTCAGGATGGATGATGTGTCTCTTACAGCCTCTCTCCACTCAAGGCGACCGAAGGCTTCTCGTGCCACCCCTGATACTGCCAATTGGGCTACACCACTCGTTCCCTATGGGTCGCCAACTTCCTCACAACTAGCTAGCGGTATCTGCCGTAATGGTTTGGGCCAATAGATGGTACCTAGGCCCGACCACTTGGCACTCAGGCCGTTGGGGCCCAATGCCTGTATTTCAATGTGTGTGGAAGTACAAAGGCATTGAATGGAGTGTGGCAGATGCAGCTCGCTCGAACTGGGAATGTCACGTAAGGACCTGCTAGGTGAAGGGGAGCGATGGCTCAGGCGCAGTGATAAAACTTTGGATAAACATATGATGTTCGATGATATTAACTCTCCAAAGTCAGAGCAAGGGCTGCTATTTCCGGTGAGCTGCGACACCGGGGAGGGGCCCTGACTGATCCTTAGTGACTCGGTCGCCGGGGTAGTAGCCATTCTGGGTCATGGTAAGGCCCTGCCTTGTAGGGGATGGCTCCCAGGGCATGGGGGGGGGAGCAACCGGCTCTTAGTTGGGTGTAAGGCTTATGCCCAATGAGGTGTTCTCAACCACCTGGTGTGGAAGGGATTCCCTCTATTCGCCCCATGCCTTTGGTGGAGCGGTCGGTCATGAATAACCCACAAGTGCCATGGAAATTAAGTGTTAGCATGGGACAATCGGTTGGCCCCACTGGAGGTTCTCTATGGTGACAGAGCATGGAGTTGGACTCATCCTGGCAGTAGTTATACTCTGCATGTGGGAGGAGGTCTGGACGGATTCCCACTCTCGCTGAAAGACCGAGCGGTAAACGGCAACCTGCTCTGGTTGTGCCCTGGAGAGGCACTAGGGTATGGTTAGAACCCCGGCCAGACCACACGCTTGGTTTCTAAGCACGTCCTCTCCCCCACCTATTGGGAGGCCGAAGCATGGAAAGGCCTAACGGCTAAAAGCGATGCGTTAAAATAACACAGTGCTAAGACCTGAGATGTCTATTGTGTTTGTAAGGTCATAGTAATGTAGCCATGAAACTGCTCGCCTCCCACCAAGATTAAACCTGTTCGACTTTTAATGGAGTCGCATGGACATTGACGTGCAGGAAACATAGCAGACACATTGCTGTTGGCCAGCTGGTTTTCTCAAGGCACTCAAAACCTTGTAGCACTAACCAAACCTGTCAACTCCTTTTGAACAACTTCCTCCTTTGCAGACATGTACCGTGCTTGTTGTGAGCAGATATTCTTAACAAGTAGCACAAATTGTACACTGTTTTTGTTGATGTTGGTAGCTTACATGTTTTTATTGTAACAAAAACTGGTCGTAGTTTTTATTTGTTTTCAAAGTATTTTGTAACACAACCCTGTCTACCCAAATATTAATATTGATGGATCACAGCTCATGATGGGCAGTCTCTCTCACCTCATTTGAAATGTGCAAGTTTTGATAGCTGGCCTAGAACAGCAGTTCACTTGATGTTTAGTAGTTATTTACCTGCAGAAGGATAGCCCTCGTGTAAGGGTCGTACATTTCTTTTCCAGCCTAAATATCCACTTTCTTCTCTGTATGGATTGTACTAGTATTTAACTTTGGTAAGTCTATACATATTTCCAACTACACAAGAAATATTTTTACTGGCTGATCAAAGTATTTACCTGGTGTATGCTTATATCTGTGAATTATACGTAACAGTTTAATTTAACAAAAAATAATGTACTTTTATGTTAATAACACATGATGCAGACATCTCATTTTCCCTTTCGTATGACAGCAAAATTAACCATGTGTATTTTTCAAAAAATAATTACACCTTGAAAATACCATAACTACAAAATAAATTATACCTGTAATGTCATATCATCTTCAATACTTTCAACTGGCTGCCAAAATGCAGTGGTCATGTGAAGGTTGTGCATGCTTGTTTTTAAAATGGCAGTCTGTAGCATTACGTACACATGAATGTAAAGAATGTTAGAATATTCAAACACACCATTTCATTTTAATTACTCATTGAAATCACAGGCATGTGAAATAACTCTCTACATAAAGGTATGTAGTTTGAGTTTCATAATTTCTGACATCAACACATGCATTGTTTTCATGCAGTCTGCAATGTGGATTTCTTTGGTGATTGGTGCAACATGTACATGACATTGGGGGTAAAGGAAAGGTACTCATAAAAATGTTTATGTGTAATACCTAGTGTAGCTACTGAGCTACTCTAGTGTGAGGCCAAGTGAGGGAGATAATGATAACACGGTACACATCACATGTATACTGACTTATTTTGTACTTCTAATCATCACACAAGTATGACTGTTCTGCGAGTCGCAGGTAGGAACTCCTGGCTGCTCTCCTGGTCATGGGGCACCTCGGGCCAGGAAATTTCCTGTTTGCTTAACGATGCTTGTGTGCATGCACGCACACACATCCACATTGCCGCCACAGTCCATTAGCACTCTGTACCGCGCCAACCGCTTACACTCACCTGCCCAGTGTCATGGTGGCATGCCATCACATCACCTCCTTGTCAGTGATGAACCCACGCCATTATAAACCACCCTGAAGGCAGTTGAGATAGTGAATGCATCGACCGGACCTTGTAGCTGTTGGAAGAGGCAGAGGCGTGCTGCCGGCGACCTGGGGAGATGTACGTGACCCCAGTTCTGTGACGGGGATGTGTGTGGCGAGATCATCAGGGAGATCTTTGTTGGTGATGTACGCCGGATTAAGGCAATCCATAGAGACTGTGACCTGGCGGCTATTCACCTGGAGGTTTGTAGTTTTAGACGTCTGACACAGCACTAGGAACGAGAAGGTGCCTTCATAAGTAGGCTGAAGACATCTCTTTGGCATCTCTCGACATATGAAGACTTCTTTTGTTGTTACTAAGTCTTTGAAGACAAATGCTTTCGTTCACCATGCAGAGAGCCACCAACATGTCGGAAATCACTGAAGTGTTGCCTTAACTTTTTGATAAGACCTGTGGAATTCATATGTTGAGAACTGGGGGTGAGCTACCAGGAATTCTCAGGATAACCATAGTGGTTGCCCATACACCATGTCTGCAGAAGATGCGTACATGTACTCTCTCTAGGCTGCTCTGGTTCCCAAGAGTATGGAGGGCAAAATGTCCACCCAGTGCTCTGTCATGTAACGTATGGCTGCCATTGCATACATTCGACTTTGCAATTAGCGACAGGATGGAATACTGTGTTCCACAAACAAGTCATGCCTGTCAGGTTGCTGAGGTCCCCGAAAAGTGTAGACTCAAACTGCCTACCCTTATCAGTTGTGATCAGTACTGGCATGTCAAAGCAAGTTATCCAAGTACTGTAGAACGCTCGAGCCACCGTTGAAGCTTCAATGTTCTCCACAGGCACTGCTTCTGGCCTCCTGATGAAACTGTCAGCAATCATCACACAATAGCGGAAGCCCTGCGAAACTTGCATGAGACCCGCTATGACCTAGTGGACATGGTTGAAACGAGCAGAAGGTGGTAGAAATGAGCCCACTGATGATGAGATATGCCCAATAAATTTTTGCATGTTGACATGGAAGGCAGGAATGTGCCCATCGCCGACAGTCAGACTTAATTGACTGCCATACTAAGAGTTGAGTGACTAACCTGGTAGTAGCTTTGATACCTGGGTGCGCCAGCTGATAGACCACGCTGAAGGCTGTCAAGTGAAATGGTGTAGTGATGTAAGGTCGTATAGTCAGGATGGAAAAATCGCAGTAGACCTCGAATGGTGACTCTTGCAGGCTTAACTTCCTTAGTATCATTCCAGAATCCTTCTGCAGAAACTGCTTTAATTTTCTGTCCACTGCCTGTGATGCAGCAAGAGCCTGATAATTGAGTGTAACAATGACAACATCAACCCTAGAAAAGGTTTCAGCGATAACATTTGCTGAACCTACATTGTGTCGAATATCGTCATTAATTGGCTAATGATGTCCAAATGGGTTGAGAACATGCCTGAGTTCTGTGAAAATGTGGCAATAATGGTGAATTCCAGAAAATATAGCGAGAAGTTTCCAGTCCTAAGCCCATATTTCTGCTGAGCAGGGCTGAGCTTCTTCGAGAAATAGGCTAAGGGCTGCCAACTCCCTTGCACATGCTGCTGGAGCACTGTCCCCCGATTGCAAAGTCTGAGGCATCTGTCATCTCGCTAAGGGGACAGTCGGGATGGATTAAGCCAGGAGTGCAGCTTTAGCAAGGATGGTCTCGCATTCTTCAAATGCCTTTTCACTGGCAGGTATCCATGTCAGTATATAACAGCCCTTCCAGTCACCTTTAAGAAGCTTGTACAAGTGAGCCTGTGACACAGCAGCTTTTAGGATGAAGCGACGGTATAAATTGAGCATGCCAATAAATTTACGCAGCTGTTTCACAGTTGTTCGCTTGCTGTAGTGTAGGATAGCATCCACTTTCTCTGAGAGAGGTCTGATGCCATCAATAGAGATACTGTGCCCTAAAAATATCAATTGTGATTCCCCAAAGAAGCACTTAGAAGGGTTGATAAGGAGACTGAACATACTAAGGCATTTGAAGAGCTGCTCCAGATGTTGTTTATGTTCTGCTAGGATATCATCAAGGTAGGATACACAAAAGTCTATGCATCTGAGAACTTCATCAATGAATCTCTGAAAAGTGTGTGCAGCGTTGCGAAGCTCAAAAGATGTGAAGATAAATTCATAGAGTTTGAATGGCGTAGTGATTGCTGTCTTGTGGATATCTACCTCGGCAACAGGAATTTAGCTGTAGGCTTTGACAAGGTCAATAACAGAAAATATGTCCTTTCCTTGGAGAGTGTGGGAAAAGTCCTGGAAGTTTGGAATTAAATATCTGTCTGGAATTGTATGAGCATTGAGTATGTGGTAGCCCCTCAAGGCCCCCATTCCTCACCTTTCTTGGGTACCATGTGCAGTGGCAAAAACTACGAGCTGTCAGCAGGGCGAGCTGTTCCAATCTTGAGCAGTGCTTCAAACTCTTTCTTAATGATTCGCAGCTTATCGGGAGCCAAACATTGTGGCCTGCTGTGCTTGGGTGTCCTGACAGTGCTGATATCACATGTGGCTTTGGGCAGTCTGCAGCTAAAGATATGTTGCTGTCTACAAGGCGCCAGTTTCTTATGTCCACCTGGATACTGTAATGGTGGAGGAAATCCGCTCCAATAATCGGCTTAGTCACATCAGCTACCACAAAACACCAAACCAAGTTTCGCCAGAGTCCAAAGTGGAGCGTTAATGTCACAAAGCCATACGTTCCGATGGTTGAGCCATTTGTTGCAAACAGAGACTAGTTAGACTTCGGATGCCTGCCTGGTAACTGAGCACATGGGAAAACACAAATATCTGCATCTGTGTCGACCAGAAACTGTACTTTCATACCTGTGTCCATGACGAAAAGGCAGCTATTAGAAATTTGAGCGGAGTCGCTGGCCACCATCAACAAGTCCCATGGTCGTTTCCCATGGAGTAAGGAAAGGGTATGGTACATTTCCGCGCCTCATCACCGAAGCATCAATGGTACCAGCAAGCCCCGGGTAAACTCCTACTGTGGGAATGCTGGTGGCATGATGCTGATGGAGAACCGTCCCAGTGACTGTCATGTCAACCACGGTAAGCTGCGACTGACGTGATCTCCTGACGTTATGCTGTAGCAACTTTACTACCACTTTTGGAAGTCATTAGCATCAACATTTTCCCAAACATGGCCTCAAGTGAGGTGGCTTTTGCCCCTTGCAGCATTGGATTGGTGTCTGCAGTGGCATCTGTGAAGTCAGCGAGAGAATCAAGGGTGGAACTTACTTGAGTTACCAGGATCAATTGTGTTTGTGGTGGAAGGCACAACTACTTGAGCAGCTCATCGGAGACAGCTGTTCCTGCTGGGTTTCAGATGTGCCAAAGGAACTGCGGGGGGGGGGGGGGGGCCTTTGGTCACCAATCTCTTCATGTTCCAGCAGCTGTCTTGTTTTCATCTCCTGTGAGGCACTCAGTCGTTTAATAAGCTCTGTTTTGAGTTTTGTGCATTTGTCCTTGGTTGGAGGACGAATTAGAATGTCATGCACTTCTGTAGCATATTTACCCAAAGTTAAATTTAATCTCATCAGAAGTTATTCCTGCGAGTGCAAACTGATTTACCACCTGTGTGAACCACATCTCTGGGTCCGGGGCCCAGAAAGACAGGATCCGAACAGCAACGCGATCAATGAAGACAGTTGACGATTAATTACTGTCAGACATGACTACTACAGTGTTCCAAGACTGATAGTGAAACTACCGCGGGAGCAGGTGCGATGGTTCGCAGGTGCCCGATAAGAACGAACCAAAGTGTCCCAGAATCACTGTACTCCTACTCACTGATGCAATGATTCATGGTAGTTCCACATGGTACAGATCACAGATTCGGGATGTGATAGATTGCAGGAGCGTGGGCGTCATGGATGATCGTACTGCTACAGGATACTTGAGAACGCATCAGCCCGCGGAGCTATGCTGTGGCGTGGGTGACAGATGTGTCGTGGAAGTTAGTAGTTCCCTCTACTCGTGAGCGAAGCAGACCATGGGAATGCGAGACAGCATTATCATGTGACACATGTCACAAACATGGTACTTGTGCTTGTCGGGATCACCACTTTCCATTAACAATTTCACCAAAGTCCATTTGCGCTCTGTGCAATGCCAATCTCTCACTTGCCCAGTGCCGTGGTGGCGTGAGACCACACCTAGTTATTTATGTAGTAAAGTTAGTGCGTAACCTCGGGTGATTGACGACATCATGGTCTGGCAAGGTTTTAATGTGTCAGTCAGAGACACTGGTTATATGACTGTATCGGCAGTTAACTGTCCCCCATCCGGTATATAAGCTAGGGCGTGTGGCTTGATGGCACGGCACAAAGTCTGGTGAGCTTGACGGTCTTTTTCACAACTGGTTTGTACACAGCTACACTCCTATGGGTGAAGAGCATAGAGGTAGTAACTAAGGTCTGCCATGCTAAGGAAGAGCAGGCGACGAAGATCCCTAGGTAGGTGTAAAGCCAGTCGAGGCCAAGCCAACCAGAGACTGTCCCAATTACTCCAACCGGCGAAGTACAACGCGTTGGTTGGTGCAGTGGGTTACTCCAGATGTCTGACAGCGACATAGGTGTGGTCCAAAAGGGGTCAGACCTCCAGAACCAGTCTTATCACTTCTTCATGCAAAAATAACAACACTGTGGAGGGAGTGAATTGGCTAGGCTGGCTGACGGGGCTGCCTCATGGGTTGAGTTTCTAGTGGTTGTGACTCTACCGTACGTGTGTACCACATACCTTGCCGTACCTGATCCACAGTATGAGTGGCTATCTAATGTGTGTGTATGATGGTCGTGCACTTGGTTAAGGTAGCTCACAGTTGTACTCTAGGTTCAGCAAAGCAGTTTTCAATGACACTGTCTCCTGCCTTTCCTTTGGTCAGCTGACGTCTACTTTCTACTTGGGATTAGAGTCACAGTCACTGTAGAAATGAATACTCAGAGGTTAGGTAAGATCACATGATTATTCCCATGAGGAATATACATGTCGGTCCACACTAACTCGTAACTAACAATGAACTGTAACTGAAGTAAACTATGGTATTACTAGGTGAAAGGGACCTGGGTGTAAACTACACAAGAGCAAATGCGGCTAGGTAGCTATGACCTTAACTAAGTCTAATGCTGTTGTCTGGAAGGGTCTTGGAGTGTGACTACCACAGTGGTAGTGAGTGTTAAGGGGGGCTTTAGACTTCTTGGGGGTTGAAGGTGTGGAAGATGTCTTGAAGGCAGTGGTGATCCTTCATGAGGGAGGTGGTAGCAGCAGAGAGCTCCAGCACATGAGGTGGTGGGGCTCGCTGCTGAGTATCAATTGGGCGCTCACCTAAATGGATGACTGGCTGCAGGCCCATCTGCTCCCTTTACCGATCGGGTATCTTCATGCTGGAGCTCATCAGTAGCGCAGGGATGTGTCACATGTCAAAGTTTATTCACAACTGAATAATTTTCAACTGTTTCTGAAGTAGCTATGGAAAATAAGTAGGAACACAGGAGAATCAATTGGCCCCACCAGGAGTTCTCTCTGGTGACCGATCTATTGAGGTTGGACTCGTGCTGGTAGTGGTTAACCCCATATTCTGGGGGAGGTCTGGAGAGATTCCTCCTCTCAAAGGATCAGGCAGTGAGCGGCAAACTGCTGTACTTGGATATCAGGCTGAGGCTTTGGATCTGGTCAATGCCGTTGAAAATCTGGGACGACTGCAATGAGAAGGCTTGATCCCTCTCCCCCGCCTTTTGGGAGTCTGAAGCACTGAAAGGCCTTATGACTAAGAGTGCAGTGACAAAATATAAAAGAACAGTTTGTATTTTATTATGTTGTTTCTGAAGTAATGTATATCACAAATCTAATAAAATATAGATACAGCAAGTGGATTGGTGACATTGATTGAAACAAAAAATAAGTTTCCTTTAGCACTATTCTGGTATTTGAAAATGAGAATACAAGTTTTAATAGACTAGAGTAGCAAATCTGCTTGCATGTTATGTATATTCAGTTGTATCTATAGTTTTACATTATTCAAAAGTATTGATATATCATTAGAAATTAATATGCCAATATTCTCATAAGCACATTGAATAGAAGATGTTTAATTCTTTGATTTTTACTATAGCGTATAGTGAACAAATAAAATAGCATTTCCAAAAAAAAAAATCTGTGGAAACTGCATCTATACTAAAAAGAATTTAATAAGCCACAGATACAGTAGTGTACAATGAACTGCATGTGTTGAATTATTAAAATTCTACTCTGCTCGACTTTGCTTCAATACGAAAATTCCTTGCTTCACACACCCCTAGTAAGAATAAAATGATTTTAATAGAAAATTCAAGTGTGAGGTAAACTTTGCTAGGAAAAATAATCTCCCATGTGTGTTTATTACTACATCTGTGCAAATAGTGCATATTCATATTTATCACATTTTATTCTTTGGGTGAAGTTAAAAGTTATTTTCATAGAACTAAAAATTTTCCACTGTCCCATCAAAACAATATAACATTCAAGATGATGATTGTCTCGTATGAAGAACCGCAAAGAAATGCAGTCTCATCAAAGATGTTAAACTGGAGTTTTCATCCCATTATTATCTGAATCTAAATAGTCACAGCTATATCATCGTACATGAGTACTGGACTGAAGCTACCTAACATCACTCATTCAGTGTATGCCACGACATAAAACAAAAGTTAAAAGGTGAGAAATGTGTGTATTGGATGTGTGGCATTTGTTTCTTCATTGGCAGAACACCTGTGTCTGAAAGATAAGTCACAGTGCTACTAGAGTTTCACAGTGAAGATAATATGTGTCCATATCTGCACTTCCGAGGGATCTTCTTAACTGGAACAAACCTACAGTTTAGAGTACTCTTTCCTAGCAAATTGTAAACAAAACATCTTTTGGGTGCATCTTCCTAGGCTGATTCATGGTCCCAGTTGACATGTTCCCAAGGGGAGAAAGGTAATTTAAACAACACTCACTTGGAGGGCACGTGTCAAATAATGACTTAAAACTTTTGGGGTTAAAAGTAACAGTGACGCACAATGTTTAAATGTGCAAGTGGATGTCTTTATCACATTAACAGTTTTATTTCATGATGCCAGAATTACGAATTTAAGCGTCTGATGCCCGCTTGCACCAACATCTTCCCCGATCCAGTATCAAATGATCCTAGTTCCGAATCAGGATCCAGTTTGACCTTGGTACTAATGCAAAAGTGTTGCACCAACGAAATTTCATGATTCTGGATCTCTGATTCATCAATCTTGGTTCCAATGCGAGAAATCAAAATTAAGTATCAGACAAATTTTGCTATTGGTTCAAAATATATTATGTCATGGAAGTAGGCATATTTTTCACTATAGATAGAACTAGACGTGCAATGTTTTATCTGTTTTAAGTGAATTATTGTTGTAGGAATTTTACTGAATAATATTCAATGGCGTATAATGTTTTAATTTCCCGAGAAAACAATCAAAACATAGTTCTATCTGTTGGCGTATTTTCAAACTGCATTTTTCGATGATGGCTGCTGATCGAGATTTCAAACTGCCAATTCTGGTAGTTCAAAATGGAATTCATCTCGATCTCTAGTTCAGCTCTGAACTCGAATGGTTCAACAGTTTTTTGTGTTGATGTTAGATCCTATCTCGGATCGAGCTTCAAACCACGATGGTGTAACCGGGTATTAATGTTTGACTGGCGCACAGCCAGTGTAGAGTACAGGTCTGGTGGCCTGTCTCAGGGGCACAAAATCCAAAGCCACTGACATGGCCCTATGAGTTGGCTGACCCTTGTGTACACAATTACCTGGAAGCTAGTGGTTCTTCAGAGATCGTGGTGTTGTCTGCTGTAGACACTTACCCTGGCTTGACAGTGTAGTACTCTGGATCGGCGGTAGACTGCTGACAGCTGCGAGTGGATGACTGGGACCACATAGCCAAGGGTTGGCAATGCCAAGAAGAGGTAGCCAAGGAAAGTAGAGCCGGTGCTTCCAGTTCCTTGTGTGTGTATTTTTGAGTATACCAGTATTGCAACAAGAGTGGTACGCTGTGTTCCTTTCATCCAGCCCCAAGGAGAGTGGTGGGCATAACATTGGATTACTTTCTGGACGGAATACCCAGGGTGGTATCCACAAGTAGTCATAAGGTAAGAGACAATTCCAGCCCTTTTCCAGCCCCATGAAGAGCGGTGGCTGAGTATAGAATAAACTGAGTCACTATTTTATTGGACAGGGGAATTCCTATTGGTATAGACTATCGAAATCTACCGGGTGGTAGACCTCTGGGGGCTGAACTACGTAGGATATTGATGACGTTTTATACAAAGAAAATCAACACAGAGAGAATACGTAAGATTCACTTGTTTTATTAACATGAGTAATAAAACACGGAGGCACTGTACTACCGCCTACACTAGAAAAGGAAGTTAACCTAGGCAATCCAGGTGAAGGCGACCTGGTAATTAATCTAATGGGAAAAGGCATTAGTAAGTGTTAGAAAAATATGTATTCAACAACTCTTTCTGAACTAACAAGTTAGGTAACAAATACGAGAAGGGTAACAACAGTGTTGCCAACATTGTCTGGTGGGCAAGAGGAGATCTTGAAGGGACATTGTTGTGACTTGTTACTGGAGCACACCAGGGGGTGGTAAGGAGACAGCGATGTCTTCAGGAGCCTCTGAAGGGTCCAGTCTCCCAGAAGCAGAGGATCTGCAGTGGCTGCAGCAAGGTTGGTTTCTGGTCGGTGATGGTCTTCTGCTGGTAGAGATTCTGGCTCAAGAGAGTTGTGGAATCTGTAGACGTACCAGCGGTTGCGCACCCCGATGGCTACTTCCGGCCCTATACGGGTACGAAAGTGGTGTAAGAACAGAGATTGAAGATTTCTAGTTATGCCAGATCTTATAGGTGCTCAGTGGTGAGGGGTGGCAGGGGGCGATAGCCTCGGCCGCAGGGGTTGAAAATCCTTAAGTGCTGAGGCAATGCTATCATACCTTATCTTGGCCGGGAGCCACTGGTAGAGTGGGTGCTGCCCTCCAGTGGCGCACTCTACGACTAGTGTGACCTTTGCTGGAGGGAGTGGTGGCTCTGCAGACAGTACAATTTTGCATCATGGGGTGTTGACGTGACTGCTTCTTGGAGGTTCTGGGAGAACAGTACAAGCTAGGATCACGTGTCTGTAGTTGCTTCTGATATTGTACCATCGTATCTTGTAAGTACGTGTCCCGCCTATGGTTATGACCTGTCCATAGTGTTGAACACAGTGCTCAATATGGGGAAAGGCGTTTGTAGAGTGTGGATCAAAGATGCAGAAAAGTGTCATGGTTTATTTAAATTTTGATCCCTCGTTTGCTCTATCATAATTTTTTTTTGGCTTCTGATTTTTCTTTCCTATGAAAGATGTTTAACAGCACCATTGTGGCTATCCTGACTAAGCATATTAGTTTCCTAGCATCAAATTTTCAGAAGATAGATCATGGTAAAGCAAATTAGCATATAACATTTTATTTGTAACAACACACAAAGTTTCCGCCTTGACTGTTGTTCTGATAACCTTCACATAAGAAAAGAAAATGTAACTGGGTATAAACTTGTAATTAATCTAAAGTATTTTTTTTACGGACATATCAAAGGAAGATATTTAAATATTTTATAATACTAACTTAATATAAGGTAAGTAATATTGTGTATAAATTCTTATATACTCTTAATCCCTTACTTTTTTTCATTTAAATGAAAAAAAAAATGAAAAAAGTAAGGGAATACTTATATTAATTACTTCTAATTTGAATATTTAATGTAATAATAAACTATTTTGATATTAATTACCTATATTTCATTAAAATTTTATTATATGTTATCCAATATGTGGCCATTACTATCCCTCCTTTCAGCAAATCAGTCCAGTGTTTTTATTATTATGTGGTCTCTGACCTGTAGTTTGAGTAACGGCAGGAATGTTGTGGTGACCTTGACGGAAGGAGTGGATGGCCATGTATTAGTGAGTGATGGCTATTTTTTTTATCTCTATCTTTATCACTCTCTCTATATCTCTCTATCTATATATATATATATATATCTATTTCTCTCTCTATCTCTAGCTCGCTCTATCTATATCTCTCTGTATCTCTATATCTCTCTGTATCTCTATCTCTCTAGATATCTATACCTCTCTATCTCTCTATACCTCTCTATCTCTCTTTATATATATGTATAGATATGTATATATATATATATATATATATATATATATATATATATATATATATATATATATATATATATATATATATATATATATATATATATATATATATATATCTATCACTCTCTACCTCTCTATATATATCTCTCCATATGTGTGTGTGTGTGTGCGCGCATGTGTGTGTGGCGTGTGTGTGTGTGCATGTGTGTATGTGCGCGCGTGCGTGCGTGCATGTGTGTGTCCATCCCCCCTCTATCTCTCTCTTTGTAGTTGTACATTAGTAGCGAAGAGAATCGAAATGGTCAGCAACCAAAATAAAAACAAACAACTTAGTTGTCGTCCTATCTCCAAATTTGTATGGTTCCACCAAAAAAAAATTACTTTGAGGGAGGAATCATTACTCGGATCTTTTTGTTGAGGGTTGGTTGTAATTTTTTGTTGAGTGCGCTTTACTACTACATGATCACAACACTTAAATTAGCAAATTGAAGTATACAGAAAGGTTATGGAGGATTACAAACATATTTGAAAGAATATGTTTATTGATAACTAAAACAGCTTTCTTAGCGAGGACCTTTATTATCTAAACGCAGATTACAATTGGATACAGCTACATTACTGTTTCAGTTGTTTACATCGTTGTGTATTCTGTTTCATGTTTGGAAAAAAGATAGTTGCAAGTAGATGGACAATTGTGTGTGTAGTCGAAATCACAGTAGGTAGTACTGCCAAGACAAGCATTAGTGGCATTGTCAGCCTCTTCTGGAGCTTCACAATGATACATCTCATAGTAAAACTATGAAGTTGGTGTCCATTTTAATCTATCACTCACTCTGCACCTATTTGAAAATAAATTAAATGAATAAAAAGTAGCTCAATACCAATTGATTACACTGTAACAGTGATTGTTACCATTAGGTACTTGGAGGTATTGAATTGTCTTTCCGTTCTTACCATACATTTTGCAATTGTTCATCCAAGTAGGTAATGTCTTATGTTAAAATGTTTGGTCTCAACTGTCCTATAACTGTTAAATATTCTGTCATACTTCTTGGCATATCTGGTTATAATTTAGTCAACTATGTTATTGGTAATTTTTTGTGTGGCAAATATTATTGTAAATGTGTCCTCAAAGTAACTGTTCAACCACCAGTATGTTCGGGGGAATGGAATTACTACCAATCGAAGATTCATATAGGGTATAGTTGTCACACTTCTTTCGCCAACCATTGGTGTCATGTTGTTACCGAGAAAAAGGGATGATGCGGGAGCTGTGAATAATTCTGTATATTAATATGACCATGCATAATAATATGTCTGTCAATAAAACTGGCAGTGATAAAGTGTGGTAATGACGACGAGGAAGATTTGACAGAATAAGGACTGTTTGAAACCCCAGGAAATGCCACAAAGATGCAAATAATGGGTCCCCAAGGTGTCTAAACAGAATATTCTGCTGCGGTTTGCCATTACTTTTGTAATATGGAGATGAGCCAGACATACAAACCACTCAAAACTATAACATTTTTAATGCTGGTGCTGGGAATGAAAACCTGATTATACTGGTGTCGGGTGAGACACAAGACAAACGGGGGGACAATAAACTTACGGTAGATGGGCACCAGTGGTGTTTCCCAGTCACCGAACTGTTGAGACTCAGGGTTCTCAGGAATGCTGTGGGTTCTGTGTGTATGTCTCACCCGACCATACTTACGAAACACTTTGCATTACTAAACATCTTTACTTAACATTTTATCACTGAAAAATGGTGAGAGGTTGCTGTCACTACAAAGAAAGACTTTAAGCACTGTGATACTTGCTTTTTATTCTGTCACTCATACAAATTGTGCCAAGGTTAACTGTATTCATGAACTCAGACGTGTCTAGCTAACTCCGTTTGGGTGCTCCCAGCCCGTAACTAATCTAGTGCACTCCTAGATGGATGAATTCTCTAGGGTGTTAGAAAACACAATCTTCACAAGGAAAGGGGTCGACAGCCGCTAGGGTGGACTGCCGATTTTTCCTGAAGACGGCGCAGAGAATAATGAAATGAACAAACACGTGTGATTATTTGGCATCACTAATGCGGACTCGTCGGGGTTCGTCTTGCCGCCTGTGGTTAGTGTGGTGACGGCCTATACACATAGCTGGCTAGGACGGAAATAATGTCACCGTACAAATTTCATAAATGACACAAATACACATTAAATAAGATGGGACACGACATGGATAGTTACAATAAACACGCAGGTGTGTGAAAGCAAGCTTGGATGGCACGAATGCCGCTGGATTGGATATGTTTCGTAGCGGATCACGTGGTGCAGATGGACTGTCAATATTTCTCTGTAAAAATGGCAAATTCTGTTCAGACAAATTGTTATTATGAATAGGAAAAATGTTCTCCTGCAGATTGTGACATTGATAGGCTTTTAGCACGCCTGATGGCAAGAAAATCAATCTTGGAATAGAGTGCGTCGTCATACATAATAAGCTTCTATTACGTGAAAATTACACGGAGCCCTGAATGAAACAATACATAAAACTCTGAAATAAATTACAGCACACATGAATTTACACAAATAAAAACTTAAAGCACATGGAGGGCACATATATTGACTTGGCGGCTATTAACCACGTGGTCGCTAGTGATGTGGTCCTAAAATAATTAAACATGAAAATTACCCTTAAATACATACATGAAAATATCGCCTTTAAAATTGCACGCAGCAATTAGACAACAAATTACACTGCAACACCTTTAACGTAGGTGGATGGTGCCTGATTCAAAGTTGCACAGGCTGCATGGCCTCTCCAACATCTTTCTCCTCCTTCTCGTAGTTTACATTGAAAAAGCCTCAAGGGCACAAGATTATTAAGTTAAGCGGAAGCATAATGCTGGGGAATGTCTGGCAAAACGTGTGCAAAGCTAAGGTTAACCGGTATACTAAAGTGAAACTATTGAAATTTACATCAGTGCAAAAAGTTTGTAGTGCGTACGTGACAGCATCTTACCTCGCCAGCTCTCCTCGATGGACTGCCCAGAGGCAGGTGTCGCACGGACTTACCATGGCTACCTACAGGGTTCACAGAACAGGAAGTGCTATGCACGCCGAGTAAAACTTTTATATTTTGAAATAAATGGCACATCAATAATTTTAATATGAATTTATATTTTCTTTTTAAATTGCGAATTTTCCGTATTCTTTAAATATCTTTTATGATGGTGTTCACACTGGAGTAATAATTTTCTTAATCCTCGCGCAGCGCACATTTTGAACTCATAACCAAACATTGTGCAATATTATCAAACATACATCTACATTTAAACAGTTGAGAAACCAAGAAATAAAACAAGAGACATGATTTTACACATTAAATTAATATTCCGTTATAGGAAAGCTTAGGTTATGGCCTCTTTACACACATGCATTCCCACGTGTCATGTGAGTGGTGAGGGCCGTCATGATCTTAATGCGGCTGGCTGTTAGCCGGTGTCAAACGACCCCTCCTTCGAAGGCTAAGATGGTGCGAGCAACTTAACACTGCCCGGCTGTGAACCAGGACCACCGGTTGAAGACATAAGAAGCATGGCCTCAGAGGTCTCCTTACTCTGCTGCATTTACAGGGGGTGGACGTGTAGGCTGGAACCATGTTGTGGGGACGTAGTGGTGACTCGCCTCGCCTCTTCCGATTACTGTGATGTGGTTTGTTGACGTGTGACGTCACACTCACTTCCCTACTAACTTCCCAAACCCTTTGAAACTCTCTTGCCCTTCTAGGCTATCTCCTGCGGGGGCCAAAAAACCTCTGAAATGTGTTACACTGACACTTGTGGTATTCTGATTGACATTTTCACTTTGGTTACAACCATTGGTATTGGTGCCTTGGAAGAAACCCTTAAAACTTAAGTCACTGGCATTGGTTGTGTTGTGATTTACGTGTACACTATGGTTACCACTTTCCTCATCTGCATGTGTGAAACCTCTGAAACTGCTTTGACTTACGATGCTACTTCCACAGGAGAGCCCTGAAACAGTGTTTCACTACTACTCACTTCCCTCACTTGCTGGAGTACACTTCCATCATCTTCTCCCTCCCTGTTTGGTGTGGAGTGCTCTGATGGTGCGAAGCCCCTAAATGACGTAATGTTCCCAGAGTTATTGTTTACATTCCCCGGGTGCGTGTTCGCGAGACTGGTGTTGATGTTCTGTCATGTGCTACTCCTGTCATCACTCGTACTACCTGGTACACAATGTCGCACTTGCTGCGGTACTGGGCTTTCCGGCTTCTCCTTGCCCCTCTTCCCTACAGATGTGCGAGCTATACGCAGGTTGTCTCTGTGACGTTTCGTGACTCGTCTCGGACCCATTTACATGAGAAACGTGGAATTCCCCGTGTCTGTCATTACCCTGACCGGTCCAATTCACTTGGGTGCGAGTCTGGCACAGCTATTCTTCGCTCCCGCCGATAACAGGGTTTCCTTTACGTATACATACATGCATACCAGGTACCAACTCTAACAGCGGCCTCCTACTTTCCGGTACCCAAACATTGCAATAACTTTCTTGTTTCGCCCTTGCCTCTTCATGAATCTGCATTTGGTGCGCAACGATCCCCTCAGGTAGTATTGGCGGGTTTTCGCGGGGTTCTTCGGGTGCACGCAGTTCGCGACCCTGTACCATTTCCGCGGGGGTTTTTTCCGGTTGTTGCATTTACCCTGTTTCTCAAACAAAACATGACCAACGAAATCAACTCTGCCCATCTGGTATGGTCTTCTCCTAACCTGACTCGTAACTGAATTTTTATGTCCTGGTTATGGCATTCGGTTGGATTTACCCTGGGGTGGTAGGCTGGGAGGGCACGGTGTTCAGTTCCCCATCTGGTACAGTAATCTCTTCACTTTCTCCCTACGAATTGTGTACCATTATCAGTTAGCATGTACTTGGGTTGTCCCCATCTCGGAAAGAATTCTGTCTGCATCACTTGTGCAACCGTGTGTGCATGAACATTGCTAACGGGAAACGCCTCAGTCCATTCGGTAAACAAATCCATGGCAACAATGAGAAACCTTTTACCGCTTTTGGTGCATGATATCAAGTGCTACGGTTTTGAATGGCTCAGTTGGCAGCCTTGGTTGTTGTGGAGCATTGCCGTCTGTTCTCCGCGGCTTCTGGGAGTTGCACATAACACAACTCTGCACATGCTTACGTACACCCCCTTGCACTCCTGGCTGATGAAAAAACTTTTGCACGTTCCTACGTGTTTGTTCCGAACTCGGGTGTCCATGCTCTAAACTATCATGTGCATGTCTGAGTACAAGTTCCCGTGTTTCCTTGGGTACGTACGGTCACCACCTTGTGCAATTACCGAGGGTTTGGTTTGAATTTCCCGGTCGACTAAACTCTAATGTTCCAAGTACCTCGTGGCACAGTGTTGCCGGCATTGCGCAGCATCTTGGTAATTTTCTTGCGCTGTGTGTACTTCTCTTAATACGTAATGGACATTTAATGAAACAAGTTCACCGGGTGGTGTGGCAACAATGTTCTGCAAGACAAAAGCTGCGCTGTCTGTTATCTGTGTGGCGCAGTAAGGTGGTAGAGTCTCTTCCCACTTATCGTCATCTTTTACCGTTAAGTTCGGACAGGGGTTTCTGCACAGTGCATCGGCGAGCTCGTTGGTTTTCCCAGCCACGTGTTCTACCTTGAAATTGAACTTCTGGAGCAGTAAGACCCAGCGGGCAAGTTTACTTTTTCTGTTATTCATGCCTTTCAACCAAACTAGACAGCGGTTATCTGTTTTCAACGTAAACTGTCTCCCTACCAGATACGGCCGGGACTTTCTCAGCGCATGCACACTTGCTCGTTTACACGCTACTTGCATTCTGCCTCACCAAACTTTGCGCTGTAGTAGTTAATGATACACTTCTCCCCGTGTTCTCCCACATGATATAATAACACTGCTCCCATGCCCTCTTGACTCGCATCTGTCTGTACAACAGGTACCTCCGGGATAAACATGGGTAACGGCTTACAATTTAGGAAAGCAAGTTGGATTTCTTCAACTGCTTGATCAGCTTGAGGCGTCCATACAAGTTTACGTTTTTCGCATAGCAATTCAGTCAATGGTGCAGTTATCACAGAAAAATTTGGAACGAATTCTCTTGATCAATTTATCAAGCCAAAAAATGTTTGAACCTGTTTATGTGACCTGGGTGTGGGTTTGTTTTGGATTTCCTGTACATGCTGCTGTTCCGGTTCGTGTCCATTTCCTGTTACATAGTGTCCCAGAAACTCCATTCTACTCATTCCCAACTTACAGTTGTCAACCTTACATGTTAGCTTCTTGTGTTCGAGCCTCTCGAATACAAGGCTCAGGTGATGTAGGTGTTCCTCCCAGCTGTTCAACCATACAAGTACGTCATCAAGGTAAACCATCGCAAAGTCTCCTATGTAACAATCTAACACATTAACTATGAGGTTTTGAAAGGTGGCAGGGGCACATTTTAGGCCAAATGGCATGGCAACAAACTGAAATCTACACCTGTCTGGCATGGTAAAGGCAGTCTTTTTATGGTCTTGTGGACGGACGGGCACTTGCCAATATCCTGATTTGAGGTCAAGTGACGTGAATACAGTAGCTGGCCCTAATGTTGGCAAAGTGTCTTTAATGTTAATGACTGGAGGTGGCATGTTTACACTGATCAGGTTAAGGGGGCAAAAGTCTACATATAACCTCCATTCGCCATCCTTCTTAGGAGCTAGTGTAATGTCTGAATTGTAAAGACTCTGTATAGTTTCAATCATTTATCATTGAGCATCTCATGTACCTGCTGACTGATGATGCGCCGGAAGAAAATACCTGGGTCTCGTGGCTTGGAGTACACTGGGTCCTTGTGTGTCGTGATGACGGTGCGCTGCAGCTTCCCATCAATGTGGAACACACTGGCATACTGGTCCAGCAGGTGTTACAGACATTGTTGATGCTGCTCGGGGCACCTCATGCGTGAACTCAGCAAGCAGCACAGCAGGTGTTGTTGTCGGCGGCGTTGCTCCCACGGTGTAGAGCATCCACACTTCCAAGTGTCCCCACATGCAGACGGTCGAGATGTAGCTCAATTACGGCCTGGTTGTCAATCAACCACGGTAAGCCAATATCATCTCCTCGCACAGGTCCGGCACAATGTTGACATCACACTTTGTACGCAGTTCACGTATCCCCACTGTCACGTGCATCACACTTCTTGCTTCGCCCTGTTGGTTTGTGGTGGCAAACAGTTGGCGACATGGCGGCACTCTCTTGGTTATTGCCTGTATTAACCCCTCATGTACCAAGTTGTGACTTGCGGCAGTGTCTGTCATAGCAATCACATTCTTTTCCTCAAGTTCGATGTATACCCTTAACGCACGTACAGTACGGTCACTGACCTGGAACACTTTGGCACCTTCATTAGGCGGATCCCTTTGGCCTGGCGGTGAGATTTGTGCAGGTGCTGTTTCGCCAACCTCCCTACTCACTTTCCCGACCAATTTCCCTGATAATAGTTCTCCCGGTTGTGGCGGTGGCCTCGTGATATCTGGCATCGTGGAAGGTGCTGACGTGTGGTGATGCTGCCATGGGGATTGGTATGGCTGTCCCGCTCGCGTATCCTGTTTGTAGAGGCTCGCCTCCAGCGTAAACTGTTCTACACTCACCCTTGTTGCTCTCCGCAGATACGGCCTAATGTCTGGTGTTGACAGTTTGACAATTATTTCTAGTACTCCACGTGTCTGTTGACCTGGGTTCAGGTGTTTGAAAATTTACGCTGGATGAATTCTTCTATCCCTTCTCGCTCACATTGTTGTTCGTGATACAATCATGCTTGTGCCTGGATGGAGTCGCCCTCTGTGTCAAACCCTCCCAGTAATCTGTCACAGAATTCTTCCCATGTTACGCGATAGTCTCTCACTAGGTTCCCCCCCGTGGCAGTTGTACACCTTAATCTGTTCTTTGTGACCTCCGCCCAATCTTCGTGGTGTACCCAGAGTCTGGATAGTTTCTCTTCTCATACTACTAGGAACGTGCCCAGATCCTATGCATCAAGTCCCGCAAAAGTTGGCAAAAGTACTTTACAGTCTGGTCGTGTTAAGTCCTGTGGCGTATACGTAACTACTGGCAGTGACGTGGGATTCATCTCTGGTGTTGTCGATGGCGCAATCTCTGCACAGTTCGTCTTACCGCACTCGCCACAGTTTATAACACCATTGTAGAAGGTTACATATTCATCAGGCCCTATGTATCGCAAATGAGAGTTCTGTTTGCACTGCTGGCACTGCGCTCACTTTGTTCCCGCCCCATGACATCCAGTGTGCATGCTCAGGCATGTTTCTGACAGCGTTGACACTGTGTCAAACATACATTGGCATAATGGTTGATCGCATGAATTGTCAGCAAACAAGTTTACTTCGTTCAATCTGCCACACTGTATACATCGTTCGACCTGCATGTCCAAGTAGTTCGCATTCGCGATCATCGTGGATGTCGCGGTTGCTGAAATGGAAGTCTTGAGGCCTTCTTGCGGTTGCGGATGATCAGGTGTGGTGTCCGCCATTTTGATCCGGATGACACAATGGGGATGAACACACTGGCCACACTTGGGAACGCCAATTGACGCCGTTGGGTGAGACACAAGACAAACGGGGGGGACAATAAACTTACGGTAGATGGGTGCTAGCAGTGTTTCCCGGTCACCGCACTGTTGAGACTCAGGGTTCTCAGGGATACTGTGGGTTCGGCATGTCCGTATCACCCCAGCGTACTTACGAGACCCTTTGCATTACTAAACATCTTTACTTAACATTTTATCACTGAAAAATTGTGAGAGGTTGCTGTAACTTCAAAGAAAGACTTTAAGCACTGTGATACTTGCTTTTTATTCTGTCACTCATACAAATCATGCCATGGTTAACTTTATGCATGAACTCGGATGTGCCAAGCTAACTCCGTGTGGGTGTTCCTCAGCTCGCAACTAATCTAGCACACTCCTAGATGGATGAATTCTCTAGGGTGTTAGAAAACACAATCTTCACAAGGAAAGGGGTCGACAGCCGCTAGGGTGGACTGCCGATTTTTCCTGAAGACGGCGCAGAGAATTATGAAATGAACAAACACGTGTGATTATTTGGCATCACTAATGCGGACTCGTCGGGGTTCGTCTTGCCGCCTGTGGTTAGTGTGGTGACGGCCTATACACATAGCTGGCTAGGACGGAAATAATGTCACCATACAAATTTCATAAATGACACAAATACACATTAAATAAGATGGGACATAACATGGATGGTCACAATAAACATGCAGATGCATGAAAGCAAGCTTGTATGGCACGGATGCCGCTGGATATGATTCGTAGCAGATCACGTGGTGCAGATGGACTGTCAATATTTCTCCATAAAAACTGCAAATTCTTTTCAGAAAAATTGTTATTATGGATAGGAAAAATGTTCTCCTGCAGATTGTGATGTTGATAGGCTTTTAGCACTCCTCAAAGTGGGAAAATCACTCTTGGACTAGACTGTGTAGTCATACATACTGACGCATGTCCGATTAGCTAAGGCTCGATCACGGTTGTGTGCTTTTGGTTGCACTTAGGCAAGTTGTGCTTTCCGGTTTAATTATAGACGTCTTGATGACGAGTGGTGGTTGGCTGCAGATGGTTGATGCTGATGCTGGTGTAGTCTCGTTCTACCTGTCTGCCAGCTGTAAGGGAAGCTAAACCACCAGACTGCTTGGCAGTGAGGCAAGCAACTCTTTGCTCCTCCTTTCTTTAGCTTTGTCTCACCTTAAATGGCATAGAGTGGGTTTTGGCTGCTGAGAACTGTGGGTCAAGCACCATGGGCACAAGTGTGCCCATAGTGTTGCCCAGTAGTGGCTGGTAGCACAAACCCGGTGCCTCAGAAGAACCCCCATCTTAGCAGGCGAACCAGAAGCATTGAAGCCATATGGGCTACTACTGGGTGTGAGTTTCCTAACCAAGGCCAGGCCGTAGCACCTATGCAAATACCCCCGCCAGCACCCAGGTGCTCCGGTAGGGGTACAACTCAGGCTTACTCTCTCTCCCTGGGTGGAAAGAGTTTCTAGTGATTGGGGCTCCTCTAGTTTATTCCTCCAGTACCTGTATACTTGGTAGGAATAAAATAGATGGCCATCTAATATGTGTGTATCAGAACTGTAGCCTCGTGAGGGGGAGTCTCCAGTTATAGCTAGATCACAGTAATAATATCCCGTTCTCATTCAGCAGTACTTGGCTCGAGGTTCTCCTAGCAGTTGGTTCTCAAAAGTACTCTATAAATGAGACATAGTTAGAAGAAACAATGCTGTGTTTATTAATCGCTTAATAAACACAGTGATTCGTGTTCTCCTGCCAAGTAGACGGGTGACTGGAAGTAAACCTATGGTAGCCACGTGTAGATGACCTGGTCCTAGGCTAATTAGGAAAAGTGAAATAAAACTCACGAAAATAGCTTACGACAAAACTAACTATAACCAGGGTGTCTGTAGGAGACGGTGAAGGTGGTGTGTGGTATGTCTCTAGTTACTGAAGAAGCTTCTGGTAACTTGGTAATTCGATTGGCATCACTGGAGCGTCTGGTTACAGGTGCTGCAGAGCTCTAACGGTGATGGCAGTGGTAGCAGCCGCTGGTAACTACTCAAGTCTATTGACGCCAATGCTGGTAGCCGCTGGTGGCTGCCGAAGACCGTTGAACAATGTCCAAGGTAGGCAGCCTCAGGTGGCTGTTGAATCGTTGACACCAATGGTAGCAGCCTCTGGACGGCTGCTGAAGAGTGTTGGACTGTTGGTGGTAGGCTCTGGAAGGATGCCAAAGATCTACTAGTAGTTGGAGGGCCCCAGTACTGGAAGTGGTGGAGTGAGCTCGAAGACTCGCAGGAACAACTTGCGAGGTCCGCCATGCACAGACTTATATAGTCAGGGTAGCGCATGTCGCAGCGGCCGCGGGGGAAGGTGTGTGAGGTCCCTCTGCTGAGAGGCCGGAGAGGGGGTAGCACTCTCTAGTTATCTCTCCCCCTTCACGTATCTTCGGTGGCGCTCGGGCACGCCCCGAGGCGGCTGATGGCTTGTTGGCTCTCAGCCCGAGGAGGGTGACGGACCACTTGCTTGTGCAACCCCTTATATCCACATGTCCAGCTGCCCTACAGGATTGTGGCAGGCCGCGACTTCCGTGTACGGGTTGGCATGGGGTTTGACTCACTCAGTGCTAGAAGTAGGTATACTAGGTTTGCAGTGAGATGAGTCATAATAGTAATTAAGTAGTTGATATAAGCAGCAAGCGTCAATACAAAGCATTAATTATGTGAAAATTACATGGAACCCTGAATGAAACAATACATAAAACCCTAAAATAAATTACGGCGCACATGATTTTACACAAATAAACCCCCAAAGCGCATGGATGGCACAGATATTGACTTGGCAGCTATTAACCACTTGGTCGCAAGTGATGTGCCCATAAAACAATTAAGCATGAAAACTACCCTGAAATACATACATGAAAATAAAGCTCTTAAAATTGTACGCAGCAATTAGACAGAAATTACACTGAAATACCTTTAACATAGGTGGATGGTGCCTGATTCAAAGTTACACGGGCCGTGTGGCCTCTCCGACATATTTCTCTTCCTTCTCCTCGTTTACACTGAAAAAGCCACAAGGGGACAAAATGATTAAGTTAAGCAGAAGCATAATGCTGGGGAATGTCTGGCAAAACGTATGCAAAGCAAAGGTTAACCGGTATACTAAAGTGAAACTATTGAAATTTACATCAGTGCAAAAAGTTTGTAGTGCGTACGTGACAGCATCTTACCTCGCCAGCTCTCCTTGACGCACTGCCCAGAGGCAGGGGTCGCACAGACCTACCATGGCTGCCTACGGGATTCACACAAGCAAAAGTGCTATGCACGCCGGTAAAACTTATATATTTTGGAATAAATGGCACGAAAATAATTCAAATATGGATTTACATTTTATTTTTTAATTCTGAATTTTCCGTATTCTTTAAATGTCTTTTACGACAGCGTTCATGCTGGAATAATAATGTTCTTATCCTCATGTAGCGCACATTTTGAGTCCATAACCAACCATTGTGCAATATTATGAAACATACATCTTAAACATTTAAACACTTGAGAAACCTGGAAATAAAACAAGAGACATAATTTATACTTCGAATAAATATTCCGTTATTGGAAAGTTCAGGTTATGGCCTCTTTGCGCTTACCACTCACGTGACATGTGGGCATGCACATGCGCAAAGAGGCCATAACGTGAACTTTCCAATCATGGGAAAAAAATTATATATATATATAGTGGGTTCTGAAGAATAATGTGAAACACTTTACTACAAATAACTGTTCAGTTTGCAGTCTTGGCTTATCAAGTAAAGTATCAGCTACAACAGTATGTATTGGCGTATTTGTGCAGTGTGCAGCGCCTTGCGAGACCCAGGGCATCAAGTACCGCATCCTCCAGTGCGTGTGGTTCGGCACGAAGAAGCCTGCGGGCAACGCATGCCGAGACCAGCCTCGGCCCTCCGTCATGAAGGTGTGCAAGGGCCTCTCTTGTAGCCAAGGTGAGTGTGTCGCACCATGATGCCACGTGCAGGCAGTAGTACTGTGGCTTATTGGTCTGTGTGCTGAGTTTCCAAACAAATATGTTTGTGTGTGCACTCTGCATTACAAAACTGCTTTGAAGGTAACTGCACACATTGACAAAGTGCAGCATGTGTGGGTAGGTGGTAAAAGTTGCTTTGTATCGCACAAGTGTGTAGGGTTAAGCAAAATAGGGAGACATTCAGAGATGCTTTCGGCAACTCTGGGCCTCTTTTTGGGTGCTATCAGCCCATGTGGCAATGACATGTAACACTCTGAGTATATACCAAGGTAGGGGCAGTCCAGACCACTATATTTATTATTCCTGCAGGTTAGTATCGTGATTAAGTTCGGACAGCTAGTGCTGCAAGATTTTATTTCTGTCTTTTGAAAGTCAGAATACAGATTATAGAATGATTTTATTTAAATTCTGTAGATTAGTCTCGCGCGTGCCGCTTACACCATTATATTATAAACAACTACAGTTCATCCACGTGCAACTACCAACCATAGGAACCAACTACCAGATGTCTAACAGGAAGTGTTCTCGCCAGAGACATGGAAAACACTTGGTTTCCCAGACTGTTGCTGAAATGGCCTTTTCCATCTACTAAAATAGTTACACACATGAATGAGCAGACCAAGCACAGTGTGTTATGAAGGTGTAGAGTGTGGGTTCAACTCAAACGCACTTTGTAATTATGATACAAAAGATATTTGAAGTGGCCGCACAATGTGCCAGCTCCCCCTGACGTACCCGGCAGACAGAAAGTCGCCACACTGCCGAAGATAGCCGAGCGCTGCCGAACGCCCGAGACGATACCACGAGCAGGAGAGGATAGTTCCCCACCCACGCACTCCAGGCAGACATCACAGGGACACGTCACACCTCCCACTCCGGGCTCGCCACGCACTCCAGAGGAACATTACATAAGGCAGTGCATGGCCGAGGTCTGGAGTTCATCTCCAGTAGCGCTAGGACTCTCTACTGACCACTAGGCCCTCACGGTCCTCTACAAGAACTTCCAGTTCTCCAGTGGCTACCACCACCATATACCATAGGCTTGTACCATCTCTTGGCATTGATGCCATCAGAAGCTTCGTCTATCTGAAGACATAAAACACGACTTAAGACTTGAAGATGTTGTGACCTCCTGGTTCTTCAGCTGCCACTACTTGCTGGTAGTAGCCCCTCAGTTAAAGTTAGGGCCTCTTCTAGGCAGCCCTAGTTAGTGCTATTTGCGACAGTGAAGATAAGTTATTCCCTTGTACTTCAGTAGCCTAGGAACGGGTCATCTTCACCCGTTAATGCGTAGGTAAAGTACTTCCGCTACACAGACTTATTGTTAGCCTGTACGAATCACATAGGTGTTTATTGTCTAAATAAATACCTAAGCTTAAACGTATCCATGAGTTCCTTGTTGTAGTACTATAGCCTATCTCCACCAACAGTGACCGACGAGCGGTAAGCAATTGGCAGAAAACTTAACCTACAATAGATTGTCAGTCCCCCTTCAGGGGTCTGTCAGTTATACACACACATCTTTCGACAGCCACCCATTCTTTTCACCTTGGTGTTCAGAACGATAGAGCCCCAACCACTAGGTCACCCCACAAAGGTGGGATAGCCAACCCCAACTGTGTCTCTTACTGGAACGCCTAGCTAAGGTGCTGGCAAAGATAACCTGCGGGGGATTGGAGGTCCTACGTTTGTAGTTACACTCGGCAGTGACTGGAAGGAGAATACAACCTATGACTTCAGGTGCTTGCACTGTTAGGCAGTCAGGGAGCGACTGCCAGCCATTGTTGGCATTACACTATAAAGTCAGGGATTGTCGATTGCTTGTCCAACAGGAAATCTGGTACGCTAATAGCCTATGCCATTCCACAGCAGACACGGAGCTCAAAGAGCAGTTAAGAAGGCGGAGTTCAGTGCTGTTAAGCAGGTCTTTGCGACAAACCTCGTAACGCCAAGAGTCGACACTTCTAGGGGCAGACCCAAGCTGCCCGTAAAGCCACGAGATCGACATCGCCCGTTGGAACATCCGTGTTTCACTCTAACCCAGTATGCACTGGATACGATGTGCATCCAGTAGTCCAAGCCCTAATCACCTGGAGAGACATCGGGATCTGGAGAGCTAACCCGCACATAAGCAATTAGGCCAGCACAGAGTGGAACCACCATCATCACGCAGACCACTACAGGAACCTGACCTCCACCACGTCCAATGGAACCAAGGACACCATACGATCCACCAATGAAGAATACCCCGCCGAGCTGTGGTAAGTCAACCTTACCCCAGAGTGCCACTGTGGTTGTGAGGCACGTTTGTCAGACTCAGTGTGACAGAATATACTCCTAGTAGACAGCCACTAGTATCTAATAAGAAGGGGAACTAGTAACACTAGTAGCACGACTGATCTAGCGAAAATAAAAGGCTCTTGCCAACTAAAGAGAAAGTAATACGCATCAATTATCTCTGGATGTCAATTGCTCAGTTTGATGCGTGACACCTCGGGGCTGTGAGGATCATCACAACAATCACAAGGATTGGTTTTGTCTGGTGTTAGGTCAGGTGCACCCTCTGGCGATGGGTTTGGAATTCTCTCAGTTCTTACATGATACTGGTGCATGTCCAGTGTAGAGAACTGGCCTGGTAGCTTTGTGGCAGGACACGAAGTTAGGTTCAGCTAGTAGATTATTGACTTTCAGCGGGGCATCTGGGAAACGTGTAACCTTGGATGGCAGCTTGACCCAATTCATCTCTGATGGGCATACGTAGGTTAGTGCTACGGTACTCGAAGCTGATATGAGCTGCTGGAGTGAGGGGTTTCCAAAGGCTGACTCAGTTGGCTCAAATACATTGTGATCCAGGGGTGTGTTTCTCCATCCAGACTTAGGAGCCTCAAATAGGTCGTTGGGGATTTCCGGTGTAACTGGGATCTGTAAACGGCACAATATCTGTGCTTGGTCCTTAGGCGAGTGCTGGTTAAGCATGGCAATGAGGGAGGAGGAAAGCTGAGGCAATTAGCACCTGTTTAACCTTTTCTCAGATAGCACTCCGGTGAGAGAAAGGCATTTGTATTATAAAAGACTATCACTTCCATGAAGTGATTACTGGTGATGTGTGTATCTACGTGGTGTAGGGTCACATGAAACGTCTGCCATCTCAATGGACACATGTGTTGCCTGGAAGGGGCTGCAGTGTCTCGGTATGTAGACGATGTGTGGACCAAGGCAAGGGGATGGCTCTGGCAATAAGGTGCGGTGGAGACCAAGGATTGGTGGTTCCTTTGTCATGAATGCAGTGAAGGAATGAAGACTGGTCATGAGTCAGCTTGTGACTCGCTATTTACACTCTGTCTGGCTCTTTCCTTTCAGTCTGCTGGATAGAGGTGGCGATTGAGAGGGGGTAACCATAGCATAGCTTCCTCAAGGCGTGACATCACCAGCATACTGGTGTAGCCATCTAGCGACACGCAGTGGTACTCAGCGCCTTTATGCAGTCTCAGGGGGGCAGTGAATAATACAATCTGATGGCTGGAACGTCATTTCTTGCCGGGATTAACATTACAAGTTTTGAACGTCTCATTGCATGTAAACAATAAAACTCCATTGCTTTCTGACAGCTATGCTGGCTCCCAAATGAGGCGAAGTAGTTTATATAATTCCTGAAAAGATCTCATGCGTCAAGTTTAATGTAGTTTTTATATGAAGTTCATTTATCTGGGCCTCCTATCTTTTTGAAAAATTATTTGAAACTATGTAATGGAAGTCTTAGGAAGAACTCTTGATTGATCTTTTACCGCAACCCAACCTTTTTTATTTTTATTTATTACTATGTCACCTTAAAATTGGGCATCCTTGGTCAGAAAGGCACACATCAGGTAGAAGACTCAACTTCCTTAGGGTCAGGATGATGATGTCGCAGCCAGCCTGTTTGGGAACGTAAACTTTGATGGCTGTGCCGACAAAATTTTGTTCCTTACATCCTTAACAATCACACCACTGCACATATTGAACTTAAATATGAGGTTGAATATCAATAAAACAATTTCTTTTTCTGGGAGTTAAAACCTAGTGGCGAGTTAAGATAATTATTTTTTTGCTCTTTGATATGAACTAGCCAAGGCCAGAATGTAAATTATTTTATTTCTTCATTGAACTGAGTGACCGGAACCTACCTAAAATCCTAATTGTGATAAAGACTTCATTGTTGGCTAAAATTTCCCTTGTAAGGTGGGCGGTATTAGGTTGTTTAAATATGCCATTATATTAACAATTTGATTTTTTGGACCGCATCAGACGACACTAAATTTTGTTAATTAAGTAATTATGGCTTGATGTGTTCCCGATTAATGTAGCAGCTACGCTCTACTTTAGTTGCTTAGAAAATCCTTTTACTTGTGTCGCCAAAGTATCAATTTTCTACACCGGGAAACGTCAATATAGTTGACACACGACACCTGAGGATGAATAACACAAAAACTTTAGTTATGTGACGGATGAAGTAATAGGCATTTGTCGTCACTTTTAAGGTTTTATTTTGTGATGCCAGAATCGCGAGAAACATGAAGGCGATTCAATGTTTCACTGGCGCTCAGCCAGTATGCAAGACAGGTCGGGATGAACACAAAATCAAGAGACACTGTCATGGCCCTGCGAACAAGCTGGCCCTTATTCTCAACTTTCTCTGTGCACCTCCCTGGTGTACGGCCATGCTTGGACACATTAAACGTAATTTTGCCGTCCACCAGCTGTATAATTAGGCCACTGTCACATCTTCACACACTCTCTAATCCTATAGTTGTTTTTCTTTTCTTTTATAAACCCATTACACACTAGTACAGTTCTTCTAAAATTACTGCTTAGGGCTTCCTAAATCTATACCCCTTACATAGTGGTGTTATCTTCAAAGACAAATGTGTGATGCCAGTGTGGTTGAGTCATAACTTGACACACAGTTTATTACAGTACAAACCATGTAATTCAATGTTTTCAACTGTTAACATACTGGACTTTATATTTTTGAAGTCTATGGGTATTTAAAAGGAAATGGCAAGTTCATTGTACTGTATTTTATGTAATAGTTCTTGGATCCAGTAACTTGTGTTACTTGAGACAGTTTGGCATGTTCTATGTGACTGTTGCACTAACGCTGCGAGTGGTGGTAACAGGTAGTTACACGAAGTAATGGCGGACGATTCATGTCATTATTTTGGGCCTCAGGCTTGGCTCCTGTAACTTGTGTTACTTGAGACAGTTTGGCATGTTCTATATGACTGTTGCACTAACGCTGCAAGTGGTGGTAACAGGTAGTTACACGAAGTAATGGCGGACGATTCATGTCATTATTTTGGGCCTCCAGGCTTGGCTCCTGTAACTTGTGTTACTTGAGACAGTTTGGCATGTTCTATGTGACTGTTGCACTAACGCTGCGAGTGGTGGTAACAGGTAGTTACGCGAAGTAATGGCGGACGGTTCATGTTATTATTTTGGGCCTCCAGGCTTGGCTCCTGTAACTTGTGTTACTTGAGACAGTTTGGCATGTTCTATATGACTGTTGCACTAACGCTGCGAGTGGTGGTAACAGGTAGTTACGCGAAGTAATGGCGGACGGTTCATGTCATTATTTTGGGCCTCCAGGCTTGGCTCCTGTAACTTGTGTTACTTGAGACAGTTTGGCATGTTCTATGTGACTGTTGCACTAACGCTGCGAGTGATGGTAACAGGTAGTTAAGCGAAGTAATGGCGGACGGTTCATGTCATTATTTTGGGCCTCCAGGCTTGGCTCCTGTAACTTGTGTTACTTGAGACAGTTTGGCATGTTCTATGTGACTGTTGCACTAACGCTGCGAGTGATGGTAACAGGTAGCTACGCGAAGTAATGGCGGACGGTTCATGTCATTATTTTGGGCCTCCAGGCTCGGATTGTAACGGAAAATGAATTTTATCGGTACGTAATAAGTGATGTCATATCCTCGAAATAATACTACTTACAGCAACATGCTGTTTGAGCAGTAAAAATATGCCACTTAGTGGCGCCACGTGTATTGGCTGCAAGAGCTCCGTTCGATAAACTAATATATCTAATGGATCATAATTTATATTATTGTGTATGGAATTGGGTAATTGTTTTGGTGACACAAGATGTGCACAAAATTTCATGGAAAGCAGTTTCAATACTTCGCTAATGGTAAGAGAAAATGGCGGCTGCATAAACGCCAGAGTTGCAACACACAATTTTCTGCTTTCTAGTGAGCAAATCAGATGAAGCACTGGAAGAGTCACTTCAAGATCGGTTTGAGCTAGAGGACTTTGAAATAATCTTCCAAGAGGTTATTGACAAACAAAATGAGATATTAGCAAATTTTTGTGCTTTGTGTGCTAGCCCACCAGCAGACGACAAAATTGACATTAATGAGGTTAAGGAACAGTTTGGGGACTACAAGATTGTTTTTCGCAAACTATGTAAAGAGTACGCTAAACTGCTTTCAAAGAAAAGCAAGGTTGCATTTTCCAGGGGCACAACTCATAAGGTGCAGTGTCCTTTTTGCATAAGTTACCAGCGTTGCCACTGCCTGTTTTCAGTGATAACTTTTCAGACTGGAAGGTATTCTCAGAATTATTCAATTCCATGGTTGGCAATGTTTCCCATTTAAAAAAGGTGCAAAAACTCATTATTTGTTGGGGTGTCTTAGAGGTGAGGTACGGGACATAGTGAGCAATGTACCAATCACAAAAAAGAAGTATGACATATGGGGTCTGCTGGTGGTAAGTTGGGTGAGTGTACGTATACGACTACTCTCCATGTGAAAAAAATTCTCCACTTATCATTCTCGTTGGACAGCCGTAGTGCAGTAGTGAGGGTGCTGTTAGCAAATTCGTAGCATGTGGGGAAGAGAATGTGAATTCTCTGAAGGCACAGGAAATTCCAGTTTAACAGTGGGATTTCTGACTGTTAAATATCTTGTTAGAGAAGCTGGACATATCTTTGAAGCTGGCACTAGCTAATGAAGTTCGTTAGCCATTAGGAAAAAGCAGCAGAGCAAGTGCAGTTGGCAACAGTTGCAGCACAGAGACCCAGGCATTCCCAGAACGTTACAAGAAGCAGGTTTCCTGGTTTGACCAAGGGACGGCTATTGAATGAGAATGGTCAGCCTGCAACAAACCTCACAAAGCCTACGCTTGTATCTACTCACGACAAGTCAGACAAGCTGAGGTGTTGTGTGTGTGAGGAAAATGACGCTGTAGATAAATGTGAGGCATTTCTCGCAAAGTCTGTTGAGGAGAGACGAATGCGTGTGCAAACGCAGAGGTTGTGTTTTTATTGCATAAGAGAACGTCATGTGGCAGCACAGTATAATTCCAAGTCACTGCCAGATCTGCCAAGGCAGCCACCACACGCTCCTCCACGTAGCAGATAGACACAAACCTAAGACACTATCCGCAAGTTCAGACGAGGATTAATCCAAAACCAGAGACAACAGTGCAGTTGTGATGTGTGTAGTAGAAGGGAGGCAAGTTTACACTGTAGTTTCCACTGTTTTGTTAAAGACAGCATTACTGCTTGTGAAGGATGGGGCAGGACACTTCCAGATGGTTCGTGCATTGCTAGACGGGTCTCTCAGTCCTCCTCTATCACAGAGGCTTGCGTACAACGACTGAGTCTCAGGCGACATTGGACTGAAGTGAGCATTGCTGGTGTCTGCAACATTACGGTTCTAGAAACAAGAGGGGCAGTTTTGTGTAACATTGGTTCCCTTCAGTCGCCATAGCTTCACATCACCAGCACAGCTCTTGTTCTAAAAAAGATTACCAGAGGCATGCCTTCTGTCACGATTGCAGTTCTCGAGCATCTAGATGTGCTGCTACTGGGTGATCCACAGTTTCACAGTTTGCCACACCCAGTTCAGTAGACATGTTGCTGTCTGCAGAGGTAATGGCAGGACCCAAGATCAGTGGTTATCCACATGCCTTCCATACTGGGTTTGGATTAGTGATGGCAGGTAATGCACCATGTACATATGCTGCCCAAGGAGCATCGTCATTACTGGTATCTACTGATTTGTCCCTTGATGTTGTGGCCCTGAAAAAATTCTGGGAAACTGAAGACCTACCTCGGAAAACTTTAATATCTGTAGAAGACCAACGGAGTGAGCAGCACTTCCAGAACACCCACATGCGTGACAGTGAGGGCAGGTTATGTGTTTTGCACAGATGTCACACTTGGTGATTCCTATCGTAGTGTAGCTAAGCGACTGTACGGACTGGAGCGTAGTTTATGTAGGTCACCAGAGTTGCTTCAACAATACAGGCAGTTCATGGACGAGTACGAGAGCTTAGGGCACAAGTCGCAGATTGGAACATTAACAGTTGGTACCAATGTGAAGGCTACTGCATCAGAATTGCACAGTCAGCCAGTATACATCATTCCTCATCATGCGGTCATCACGGAGGAAAGTGTGTCAACTAAGGTGCTCATTGTGTTTGATGGCTCCTGGAAGACTAGCGGTGGAACTTGTCTAAACAGTATACTTCTGTCTGGGCCTAAGTTGCAAAAGGATGTGGGTGACATAGTAGTGATGATCTTCAGTATATAACCAGTTGCTATCACAGCTGATGCATGTTAAATGTACCGCCAAGTTGTAATTGACCTTGTTGATAGGAAGTTCCAGTGCATCCTCTGGTGAACCTCTACTTGTGATCCAGTGAGTATTTTTGAACTCAATACAGTGACTGGCAATTGATGAAGGTGCCAAGTATTCCTTGGCTGCTCGCACCTTATTACATGATGTGTTCTTGGATGACAGTGTGACTGGGGCAGAGACTGTTTCTGAGGCACTTGAACTGAAGGCTCAGTTAGTGGCACTGCTGGGAGCAGCTACACAAGTGGTGTTCCAATCATAACAGTGTAGTAAACAGCACTGACCCAAGTGAGGGTGCTATAAATTTCTAAAGCACAAACTCAGTGAAGGTGTTAGGAAGACATTGGGACATGGTAAATTATTGGTTCTGCTACAAGGTAAAGGTGCCAGTGGTAGCAGCTACCAAATGGGGTAAGCCTATACCTGATTGCACAGTTGCACCATCCATGTTGCTGGCTAGCATCTGTGGTGACTGCAACTAAGATAACACTCTAGGTTCTGTAGACCAGATGCCTCATGGGGTGAGCAGGTAGGAGGGGATGTGTTGGAAAGTTGCTGTTCACTTGATGATTGGAAAATCCAATGTAGCTACTGACGCATGCCCGGGTTAATGGCTAGTCGGCACAGTCGTCGCGGCTTTGGGTGCACTAGACCAAGCACATGGTGTTAGGGATTTATTACTCCAGTTGACGTTTACGGAACGTTACTTCAACTGGGCACGTCGGCTTGCGGGTTGGAACAAAGTTGTTGGTGGAGCCAATACAACACGCTGCTTGGCAGCAAGGTGATCTGTCCTTTGCTCTTCTCTCCGTAAGCCGTACCTTACCTTGAAAGTCATAGAGTATGGTCTGCCGCTGAATCATACAAGTCGTGCACCACGGACATGAAACAATTCCCTAAGTTAATGTATTTCCAGTAGCAGCTGCCTGCACGAGCTCGGTGCTCTAGAAGACCCCCCACCACTCACGGGCAGATCAGAAGCTTTGAGCCATATGGCCGCCTTCCTGCTACTACTGGGCGTGGTATCGCAATCAAGGCCAGGCTGAAACACTCGAGCAAATACCTCCTCCGGCACCTGGGTGCTCCAGTAGTGATACAACCCAAGCATACTGTCTCTCCCTGGTTGGAGGAGTTTGTAGTGGGTGTGGCTCTGCTATTCTATCCCCGGAGGTCTAGAGCAGGTGGCCATCGAATTATGTATGTATGGGACTGGTGGACTCCAGAAGGGAATCCCCAGTCGTAGTCTAGTTCGTAATAAAACAACCGGTCTCTGTCGGCAGTGCACATTGCATATCGTTCCTAGCAGGCGTAATAAATATTACTCTATAAATAATACTCGTGGCTAAAAGAACAAAGCTTTATTTATTGAGAGCTCAATAAACACAGTGACACGTGCTATCTCCTACCAAGCAGATGGTATGCTGGAAGATGCCTATGCGGGCCAGGTAAAGCTGGAAGTTAACTAATTGACTGTTTAAATAAAAACTTAATGATGCTAACTAATTCACAGGATGTCTAGAAGAGACAAAGAAATTAATGTCCACTGCTCTAGTAGCAGGGAGTGTTAATGTTCAAGATGGTTGCAGAATAAGCTTCTGGTAGTGGTAGTTATTGGTTTCACAGAAGCCTCTGGTGGGGGCTGAAGACTGTTGTCGACAATGGACGCAGCCTCTGATAGGCTGCTGAAGATGTGGAGGTCGCCGGAGGCCCCATCACTAGAAGTGGTGGAGCGAGCTTGAGGAACTGCTAGAAATAACTCACGAGCCCTGTCGTGCATGGACTTATATAGTCCGAAGGACAGGTGCAATGCCGGGACGGGGTTTGATGTCCCTCTGGTGCGAGGTCGGAGTGGGGGTAGCAACCCTCTAGTCATCTCTCGACTTCGTGAATGTTCTGTGGCGCTCGGCCGTGCCCTGAGGTGGTTGATGACTTGGTTCTCAGCGCGAGGGGAGGGGACGGTCTACAAATAATTGATATAATTTCATTATGTGTGACAACAGTTTGTGCCATTGCAGCCTTTCCATCTACACGACGTTGCTGAAAGGCTTGTGCCAAATCAATTTTTGCAAAACAACGACCTTCATTAAGTTTTACTAACAACTGGTTCACAGATGGAACAGGATAAAGATCTTCTTTAAGAGCTTTGTTGAGTGTGCTCTTGTAGTCTCCTCAGATGTGTGCATCTCCATTTACCTTCAGTACAGCCACGATGAGCGGGCGTAGCCCAGTCTGAACTAGTGACAGGTGTATACACGCTGTTTTACCAACTTTTCAAGCTCCTTTTCTATTGATGGCAACAATGCAAACGGAACATATCTGACTTTTAACCATACTGGTCTCACTGTTGCATCTAGGTTAAACTTTGCAGTTGCACCTTTAAATAGAACCAAAATCTTCACTGAAAACATCCTCAACTCTTTTTACTAGTTCTATGATAACATCAGACACCTGCAAGATCCCCTGAACTCTTATACCAAGAGAGTCCATCCAGTTCCGCTCCAGCAATGAGCTGCGCCTTCCCTTAGAAACTACCAGAGGAAGGTTGCATTTGTACGGGCCATAAACAACTGGCACTTCACAAGATCCCAAGGTCTCTATCACATTGTGGCTGTAATCATGCAGAGTAAAATTAGTTTTAACAATTTCTGGTGCATTGTGGGGAAATATTTTCTTAAATGTGGCCTCATAAATTATGGATAATCGTGCCCCAGTGTCTAGCTCCATAGATATGGGTGTATTGTTCATAACTACAAGTGTACGCATATATCCCCAGCTCCACTAGACTGCACGTGGTACACATCCAGCTCAGCCTCCACAACATTAACATTGGATTTAATGTTAACTTGAAATTTATTTGCACTACACACTCGCTCAATATGACCTCTTTTCTTGCAGAAGTGGCATTCAACATTCCTAAACCTGCACGAGACACGTGCATACAGACCACCACAACCCAAACACAAGGTGTTATACCCTTAGACCTAACTGGCGTACTACCTAGCTTAGGCTTTTGTCTGACAGCATTGGTTTCATTTGTTATTGGCACATGTGAATGGTCGGCTAAGTGACAAACATGATTAGTACTCACGGCTTGCGAGCTTGATTCCCTGATGTGTCTCGTGTGCAGTGGGACTGCTTCTGTAGCTAAAACCTTCTCCTGTGCCTGAGCGAAGTGGAGTGAAGCCTCTGAAAACAACCGCAGCTGAACTGCTTCATCCCGTATTCCACAAACTAACCTGTCTCGCAAGGTTAAGTCCAAATCTGTTCCAAAATTACAATGTTCAGCCAAGCGACGTAACTCCGCGATATACTAGGCTACACACTCATTCTCCTTCTGGTCCCGTCTGTGGAATTTGAAACGCTGGTAAATCTCCAAAGGCCATGGTGAGAAATTATTCTTTAATAACACCAATATTTCCTCGAAACTATTCATAGCGGGGGAAGCAGATGAAACTAGCAATCTCACAACTGCATAAGTTTTTGGCCCACATACACTAAGTAAGACAGTACGTTTTTTACCAGCATCAGTCACCTCGATTGCTTGCAAATAGAAGTTGAGATGTTCTGCATAAGAATCCCAACAATGTGGATTGGATACATTAAATTCCTCAATATTTCGAAGCTGGCCCAACATCTTGAAACCCGAGACAATGAAACAACCGGTCTACAATTTCTAACGCATTAGAGAACATGCAACCATTGCAATGTTGTGTAATTAACGGGGCGATTTATCATATCCCCCTTCTCATTGCGAGATATTGTTAATGAATTTCAGACATAAGTTCTATCACTCCGATTGTTTTTACGTTAGCATCAACATCTAAAGACAACACAGCAACACTCCACTGAACTGAACTTCATTACATCTACTGATCGCGCATGCAAACAAGAGCTACCAACTCCACACACCGACACAACTGGCAGCATCTACATACATAACAGATGGTTAGCATGACCTGGTTGGTTGATATTTGACAGTCACCATCCTTATACCATTTCATAGTGCGTAATATTCACTGACTTCAATTACCCAAATTTACGCTTATAACTTCACAATGGTATTTACTACATACTGCCCGACATGAAGAGCCATATTGCAACGATAGAAATGTTCTCTTACTACAATGTTAGGGAAACAATTCATATAGTGGAAAGTTATCTGGCCTGCATTCTGGAACAAGGGATTTGCTTTATGCATTCTTCTCTAACAAAACAGTGTGTGTTTATTGGGAATATTCCTCAAATACTGCAGAATAGGTGAACGGCCCTGGCTAGATGCTGGCTCCATGAAATTAACCAACATATATAGCTAATTCTGTTCACACGATGTAAGTTTCTGATTGACTCATCTCTATCTTATGTTTTCATTTCTTATGTTATCTTAAAACGTAACCTTACCATGTCTCATCTCAACCATACTGACAACTAAGATATATTCTCAATATTGTGATCTCCACACACATACTGAATTTAACTATTAAATTGTTTTTCATAGTAATCGAATTTCACATTTGTTAATAAAACTAACTAGAGGCTTAGGATTAAGATGAAATGTAGGTCATATGTTATTGGTATTAATACTTTACAAAGCAATTAAATATTTTCTCCTTTCATTTAGACATTATTGATTTTATTTAATTTATAGCTTGAATTAATAACTTTGAGAGTATCGGGAAATTTTCTAACAAATCGGAAACTCATTCTTCCAAGTAACTTATCAATAAATTCCGAAATTCTATAGGTTTAGTAATTGTTTGAAGCATTTGTTCTTACTTCAGTAATAGTCGAGAAAGTAGTGTGTTGAAGCATTTGTTCTTACTTCAGTAATAGTCGAGAAAGTAGTGTGTTGAAGCATTTGTTCTTACTTCAGTAATAGTCGAGAAAGTAGTGTGTTGAAGCATTTGTTCTTACTTCAGTAATAGTCGAGAAAGTAGTGTGTTGAAGCATTTGTTCTTACTTCAGTAATAGTCGAGAAAGTAGTGTGTTGAAGCATTTGTTCTTACTTCAGTAATAGTCGAGAAAGTAGTGTGTTGAAGCATTTGTTCTTACTTCAGTAATAGTCGAGAAAGTAGTGTGTTGAAGCATTTGTTCTTACTTCAGTAATAGTCGAGAAAGTAGTGTGTGGAAGCATTTGTTCTTACTTCAGTAATAGTCGAGAAAGTAGTGTGTTGAAGCATTTGTTCTTACTTCAGTAATAGTCGAGAAAGTAGTGTGTTGAAGCATTTGTTCTTACTTCAGTAATAGTCGAGAAAGTAGTGTGTTGAAGCATTTGTTCTTACTTCAGTAATAGTCGAGAAAGTAGTGTGTTGAAGCATTTGTTCTTACTTCAGTAATAGTCGAGAAAGTAGTGTGTTGAAGCATTTGTTCTTACTTCAGTAATAGTCGAGAAAGTAGTGTGTTGAAGCATTTGTTCTTACTTCAGTAATAGTCGAGAAAGTAGTGTGTTGAAGCATTTGTTCTTACTTCAGTAATAGTCGAGAAAGTAGTGTGTTGAAGCTAATCTCTGGATACGCTAAAGTGTTGATATTCCAGATTTATCTGATATTTAATATTATCTCTCATTATTATCTGTCAGTTATATTCAAAGATCTGCATTTATTTAATTCTACTATATAACCATTCCTCAAATTACACTGCTTAAAACGTCGTGGTACACATGCTCCTGGGTCTGCTGTAGTCTTCATCCTATTTTATGGAGTGATTAAATTTTCAAACTCTACTTCTATATGTTGCGCTCCCCTACCGAGTTTTGCAAGTATTTGAAGAATAAATATTAAGTATTTACTTTGGTTGCTTCGAGAACACTGATGGAACTGCGACTCCTCCTCGCATAAAGGCAATGTCTCACAGGAAACACACCCCTTCCTACTCCTCCGTTAGTAAAAATTAAAACTGGGCGGCTTTGAGGCTTTTACTCAGTACAAATCATGCTTAACGTATTAAGTGAATTGATTTCAAAATTATAATGCTCTTAACATAAAATGTCTTGAATTAGCTTATAATTTGAGAATATTATTTATAGTGATATGTGAAATAATTCCCCTTTTCAGCTACATAACATAAAATAAATATTTAAAACAGAGGTTTTAGAGTTCAGTCAGCAGCTCTGGAGGGAACAGTCGTGCGAAAGAGCACAATGGGTCAATTGCAGTGTTAAAATAGTTGTTCTTGATTTCAACGTTCTCTATCTACCCGAAAATGGTGTAGTAAGGTGTTAGAGAACAGTGTAGTAAGGTTATTAGAGAAACAAATTTCCCGTCGCCATAGATCCCAAAACTGTTTTTAAATCATTTTGGATCTGTCTCAGAGACGTTAACACTATCATTTACTAAATTCTTTTCAATGCCTTCAACCGCTGCTACGAAGCTTTCACCCACAGTTAACTATAAAATAATCAATTTACGTAACAACATGCGTCTATCACTGGAGGTTACCAAGTACACCACCATAAATCTCCTTTACCAATTGAGAAACGACCAATCAATGTGGTTTAATAAACATGAGTGACCACTCACAACCCATCTGTTCCTTGCTGTCATTGTATCGTCTGTGAAAAGGGTATCGAATATGTTAGTGTTTTGTGTGTCAGTATCGTAGGACATCCAATTCCGGGCATATCAGTTACTCCATAAACGTTAAGGTTTAATTACCCCATACTGAAAGTTATTGTCTCCCACCCAATGACACAAATCTGTATGTATAATATAATCCTAAAACCCATCGTCTCTTCGCTCACTTTCTCGAGGTTCCAGTTGGTAGCATTACATGATTCACTAAAGTGGTTTAAATTCTATCTAGTCTAATACTGTCAGATTTTAATAATCTTAGTTCATTGAATAATGAGTATTGGTAGGTATATGAAGGAAGCAAATTCCTCCAGTACCAATTACAATACTTAGACTCTCCTTGAAATTAATATCTTCAATAAGATTAGGATTGAGTGAAACATTATTTAACATTTAATGACTGCCACTGTGATCTAAGAGAAATGCCTTACGACTACAATAGGATTCATTATCAACTTGTTATAATATATCCAAACATTGACTATACCAACTCATAGGTATATGTGTTAAGTGAAATAAATAAATAATGACATAATACACTTCAGGTCTGTGATGAACTAAACCACAACTGCATAATGAATACGAGAATGTTAAGGACCAAGTTAGTTGAAATAGAAATCAACTTGCAGAATAGAAGAATATGTTTCTTTTGATTGAAGAATAATTGAGATTCTATAATTTCATCAACTCTTCCAATCTAAGCAACTTAAATTTGATAAATCTCTATTATCTACAAACTTACGCAGGTTTACCAGAGAACGCAGTAATTATAATTGTGGTTTTGTGTTGTAGGAGTTGGTTATTTCCATGTATAATGTTAATTAAATTTTGAAACAGAAAATTAGCATGAACACCTGTGTCACATTATATTAAATTACAGAACTTGGATTTTCAACATTCAGAGGAGAGCACTCAGTTAAAAAACATAATTCAAGAAGTTGTCAAATTTAATAACTTCTCTAGTAAAAGCTTCATTTTAATTACAATAATTGCCATTACAATTAAAACTGCATCTTCGATCCGTCCTCACACAGTCAGTTTACTTTGCCAGATGGAGATTCACAGATGTCAAGGGGTAACTCATTAATTTCAAAAGTAATGTAAAATAATATCATAATGCCTTACAATAATTATTTAACTCTCTCTTTATCAGTTCAAATAAACAGTTACTTTGAGATATTATTAAATAAATCAGCTTCATTTTTTTTTCTATTTCTATTCTCATTAGAGGGTATGAAAACGCATGTAAAATGTTTGTTATTAACACAACTTTGACTTATGCATTGACTTTAATTTTTGTAACATTATCTTAATTTTTATTTCGTCTACAATTATTTACGAAAATAGAACTGACCTCTTCCCATAAGATTAGCAACTTATCTACTGTCAAACCTTTGCTTGGAACTGATTGCTAGAAGTATTATTTGTTTGATGAGCCTGCAAAAGTGGAATATCCTTCCACTTACTTCAAAATATAATATTAGTGTATTAGTCACCACACAATGTGGGAATAGCAGATAAGATTAATGTCATTATCATCTAGAAATTTCTTCTTATTTACAATAGGTCAAGCCATAACGTTATATCAATGAACTAAATAACTATTAGTTATCTTTAAGAAAGCAATTACATGGTCGTATGGAAAATTTTTATTTGGTGATTAACCTGCAAGTGTAAAAGAGAAATAATTTCACTTGTGAGGGATAGAGTGTCCTGACTTGCATCTCAGTTTCATTTTGACAACAAGTTTTAAATTCCATACTACGTCTGAAAATTCATTAGTAACTTCTAACAGGGTTCATTTAGTGTATTTACATTTTAGTTATGGGAATTTTTTAATGAAAATCCCATATGAGCACTATAATTTAGAAAATTCAGATATTTTCAATCAATACCTAAAATTCTTTAGCAGATTATATACGAAAAAGTTTACTTTATTTGAAAAAATTCCTCTTTCAATATTTTAACTAGAAACAGGTGGGGCGCACTTACGCACACAAAGGGATTTACGTAAGTCTTCAAACAAGCCCACCCTTTCGTGCATTAAAATGTTCACTGGACAATATTTATTGTAAAAGGTGGCGTATGTGGAACATTCCATTATTCTCGTCATCTTCCTGACGATGATTGGAGGAGAGTAGAAAATTACTAACCTTGTATTAGGGGACAACTGGTGGGCATGGCAGTCTTTTGGAACCTTCTATTCTTTCTACAGTAGGAATAGATAAAAGTTATCTGCCACGGGGTGCAGGTACAATGGGCGTCCGGCCTTCCTTTCGGACCTCAGGGACGGCGACCTTTAGATAAAGTGTCTCAATCCCTGGAGTTCTTACGTAGTAGGCCTGGAACCTCAGGGTTGCTTGTTCAGCTTTCGTCCAATCCAGCTGAGCGTGTATCCGTCAATTCAGGAAAGCCTTAGACCGCCTACTTTCTACACTGTTTGGAAGAGTAACACACGTGAAACAATGTACAACTAAATGTGTCATATACATACCTCCTTTTACTGGAATATTGTTTTCTTTGCTACATTAGTGCAGCCAAATTAATTTGGAGGTTCAGATACTGTTTCTTTTTAGTTTCCTTTCATTCAATCAATTCATATTCCAATTAAATAGCCAAGGAGTATTAGAATTTCTCATTGGCAAAAGATTAACAAATAAATTTCTCACATATATTGAGCTCTACCTTAATTAATTTTCCTTAACGAAGAACTACAAATTCATTGAAAGTAAACATTTATCATAATTAATTTTAAACATTTTACCTTTCTGAAATTGTGAAACATTTCACGCAAATTCTCTAACGCCTCAAACAGTAATGGGAACAATCTCCTCCTTGTTAACATAATTCAATGATAAGAGAAAAATATATCATGTTCTATTTCAAGATCATAACACTTCTACTTACACTTCCTTTCCTTTCCTTCCCATCTCCAATTTTATATCCAGCTGTCCATCATTGTGCTGTGGTAGTACTATCCATCACATTGCTGTGGCAGTACCGTCCATCACTGTGCTGTGGCAGTACCGCCCATCACTGTGCTGTGGCAGTACCGTCCATCACTGTGCTGTGGCAGTACTATCCATCACATTGCTGTGGCAGTACCGTCCATCACTGTGCTGTGGCAGTACCGTCCATCACTGTGATGTTGGCAGTACCGCCCATCACTGTGCTGTGGCAGTACTATCCATCACATTGCTGTGGCAGTACCGTCCATCACTGTGCTGTGGCAGTACTATCCATCACATTGCTGTGGCAGTACCGTCCATCACTGTGCTGTGGCAGTACCGTCCATCACTGTGCTGTGGCAGTACCGTCCATCACATTGCTGTGGCAGTACCGTCCATCACTGTGCTGTGGCAGTACCGTCCATCACTGTGATGTGGCAGTACCGTCCATCACTGTGCTGTTGCAGTACCATCCATCACTGTGCTGTGGCAGTACTGTCCATCACTGTGCTGTGGCAGTACCGTCCATCACATTGCTGTGGCAGTACCGTCCATCACTGTGCTGTGGCTGTACCGTCCATCACATTGCTGTGGCAGTACCGTCCATCACTGTGCTGTGGCTGTACCGTCCATCACTGTGCTGTGGCAGTACCGTCCATCACTGTGCTGTGGCTGTACCGTCCATCACTGTGCTGTGGCAGTACCGCCCATCACATTGCTGTGGCAGTACCGTCCATCACTGTGCTGTGGCAGTACTATCCATCACATTGCTGTGGCAGTACCGTCCATCACTGTGCTGTGGCAGTACCGTCCATCACAGTGCTGTGGCAGTACCTTCCAACACTGTGCTGTGGCAGTACCGTCCATCACTGTGCTGTGGCAGTACCGTCCTTCACTGTGCTGTGGCAGTACCTTCCATCTCTGTGCTGTGGAAGTACAGTCCATCATTGTGCTCTGGCAGTACCGTCCATCACTGTGCTGTGGCAGTACCGCCCATCACTGTGCTGTGGCAGTACCGTCCATCACTGTGCTGTGGCAGTACCGTCCATCACCTGCAGATGCTGTGGCAGTACCGTCCATCACTGTGCTGTGGCAGTACCATCCATCACTGTACTGTTGGCAGTACCGTCCATCACTGTGATGTGGCAGTACCGTCCATCACTGTGATGTGGCAGTACCGTCCATCACTGTGCTGTTGCAGTACCGTCCATCACTGTGCTGTGGCAGTACCGTCCATCACTGTGCTGTGGCAGTACCGTCCATCACTGTGCTGTTGGCAGTACCATCCATCACTGTGCTGTGGCAGTACCTCCATCACTGTGCTGTGGCAGTACCGTCCATCACTGTGCTGTGGCAGTACCGTCCATCACTTGCTGTGGCAGTACCGTCCATCACTGTGCTGTGGCAGTACCGTCGATCACTGTGCTGTGGCAGTACCGTCCATCACTGTGCTGTGGCAGTACCGTCCATCACTGTGCTGTGGCAGTACCGTCCATCACTGTGCTGTGGCAGTACCGTCCATCACTGTGCTGTGGCAGTACGTCCATCACTGTGCTGTGGCAGTACCGTCCATCACTGTGCTGTGGCAGTCATGGGGCAGTACCGTCCATCACTGTGCTGTGGCAGTACCGTCCATCACTGTGCTGTGGCAGTACCGTCCATCACTGTGCTGTGGCAGTACCTTCCATCACTGTGCTGTGGCAGTACCGTTCCATCACTGTGCTGTGGCAGTACCTCCATCACTGTGCTGTGGCAGTACCGTCCATCACTGTGCTGTGGCAGTACCGTCCATCACTGTGCTGTGGCAGTACCGTCCATCACTGTGATGTGGCAGTACCGTCCATCACTGTGCATGTGGCAGTACCGTCCATCACTGTGCTGTGGCAGTACCGTCCATCACTGTGATGTGGCAGTACCGTCCATCACTGTGCTGCGGCAGTACCGTCCATCACTGTGTGTGGCAGTACCGTCCATCACTGTGCTGCGGCAGTACCGTCCATCACTGTGATGTGGCAGTACCGCCCATCACTGTGCTGCGGCAGTACCGTCCCATCACTGTGCTGCGGCAGTACCGCCACGTGTGGCAGTACGCCATCACAGTGCTGCGGCAGTACCGCCCATCACTGTGCTGCGGGCAGTACCGCCCATCACTGTGCTGCGGCAGTACCGCCCATCACTGTTCTGCGGCAGTACCGCCCATCACTGTGCTGCGGCAGTACCGCCCATCACTGTGTCTGCGGCAGTACCGCCCATCACTGTTCTGGGCAGTACCGCCATCACTGTGCTGCGGCAGTACCGCCCATCACTGTGCTGCGGCAGTACCGCCCAACACTGTGCTGCGGCAGTATCCGCCCACCACTGTGATGTGGCAGTACCGTCCATCACTGTGCTGTGGCAGTACGTCCTTCACTGTGCTGCGCAGTACCGCCCATCACTGTGCTGCGGCAGTACCGCCCATCACAGTGCTTGCGACAGTACCGTCCATCACTGTGCTGCGGCAGTACCGCCCATCACTGTGCTGCGGCAGTACCGCCCATCACTGTGCTGCGGCAGTACCGCCCATCACTGTGCTGCGGCAGTACCGCCCATCACTGTGTGTGGCAGTACCGTCCATCACTGTGCTGTGGCAGTACCGTCCATCACTGTGCTGCGGCAGTACCGTCCATCATCTGTGCTGGGCAGTACCGTCCATCACAGTGCTGCGGCAGTACCGTCCATCACTGTGCTGTGGCAGTACCGTCCATCACTGTGCTGGGCAGTACCTTCCATCACTGTGCTGTGGCAGTACCGTCCATCACTGTGCTCGGCAGTACCGTCCATCACTGTGCTGTGGCAGTACCGTCCATCACTGTGCTGTGGCAGTACCGTCCATCACTGTGCTGTGGCAGTACCGTCCATCCATTGCTGTGGCAGTACCGTCCATCACGTGTGTGCGTTGGCTAGTACCGTCCATCACTGTGCTGTGGCAGTACCGTCCATCACTGTGCTGTGCAGTACCGTCCATCACTGTGCTTGGCAGTACCGTCCATCATGTGCTGTGGCAGTACCGTCCATCATGTGCTGGCAGTACCGTCCATCACTGTGCTGTGGCAGTAACCGTCCATCACTGTGCTGTGGCAGTACCGTCCATCACTGTGCTGTGGCAGTACCGTCCATCACTGTGCTGTGGCAGTACCGTCCATCACTGTGCTGTGGCAGTACCGTCCATCACTGTGCTGTGGCATACCGTCCATCACTGTGCTGTGGCAGTACCGCCATCACTGTGCTGTGGCAGTACCGTCCATCACTGTGCTGTGGCAGTACCGTCCATCACTGTGCTGCGGAGTACCGTCCCATCACTGTGCTGCGGCAGTACCGCCCATCACTGTGCTCTGGCAGCGTACCTCGTCCATCTATCACTGTGCTGTGGCATACCGTCCATCACTGTGCTGTGGCAGTACCGTCCATCACTGTGCTGTGGCAGTACCGTCCATCACTGTGCTGTGGCAGTACCGCCCATCACTGTGCTGCGGCAGTACCGCCCATCACTGTGCTGCGGCCATCTGTGCATACCGCCCATCACTGTGCTGGCAGTACCGTCCATCACAGTGCTGCGGCAGTACCGTCCATCACTGTGCTGTGGCAGTACCGTCCACACAGTGCTGCGGCAGTACCGTCCATCACGTGCTGCGGCAGTACCGTCCATCACTGTGCTGTGGCAGTACCGTCCTCATCTACGTATGCTGTGGCAGTACCGTCCATCACTGTGCTGTGGCAGTACCGTCCATCACTGTGCTGCGGCAGTACCGTCCATCACTGTGCTGTGGCAGTACCGTCCATCACTGTGCTGTGGCAGTACCGTCCATCACTGTGCTGTGGCAGTACCGTCCATCACTGTGCTGTGCAGTACCGTCCATCACTGTGCTGTGGCAGTACCGTCACCATCACTGTGCTGCGCGGGCAGTACCGTCCATCACTTGTGCTGCGGGCAGTACCGTCCATCACTGTGCTGCGGCAGTACCGTCCATCACTGTGCTGCGGCAGTACCGTCCATCACAGTGCTGGGCAGTACCTTCCATCACGTGCTGTGGCAGTACCGTCCATCACGTGCTGTGGCAGTACCGTCCATCACTGTGCTGTGGCAGTACCGTCCATCACTGTGCTGTGGCAGTACCGTCCATCACTGTGCTGTGGCAGTACCGTCCATCACTGTGCTGTGGCAGTACCGTCCATCACTGTGCTGTGGCAGTACCGTCCATCACTGTGCTGCGGCAGTACCGTCCATCACTGTGCTGCGGAGTACCGCCCATCACTGTGCTGCGGCAGTACCGCCCATCACTGTGCTGCGGCAGTACCGCCCATCACTGTGCTGCGGCAGTACCGCCATCACTGTGCTGCGGCAGTACCGTCCATCACTGTGCTGTGGCAGTACCGTCCATCACTGTGCTGTGGCAGTACCGCCATCACTGTGCTGTGGCAGTACCGCCCATCACTGTGCTGCGGCAGTACCGCCCATCACTGTGCTGCGGCAGTACCGCCCATCACTGTGCTGCGGCAGTACCGCCATCACTGTGCTGTGGCAGTACCGTCCATCACTGTGCTGTGGCAGTACCGTCCATCACTGTGCTGTGGCAGTACCGTCCATCACTGTGCTGTGGCAGTACCGTCCATCACTGTGATGTGGCAGTACCGTCCATCACTGTGATGTGGCAGTACCGTCCATCACTGTGCTGTGGCAGTACCGTCCATCACTGTGCTGTGGCAGTACCGTCCATCACTGTGCTGTGGCAGTACCGTCCATCACTGTGATGTGGCAGTACCGTCCATCACTGTGCTGTGCGTGCAGTGATACCGTCCATCACTGTGCTGCGGGAGTACCGCCGATCACTGTGCTGCGGGAGTACCGCCGATCACTGTGCTGCGGGAGTACCGCCGATCACTGTGCTGCGGCAGTACCGCCCATCACTGTGCTGTGGCAGTACCTTCCATCACTGTGATGTGGCAGTACCGTCCATCACAGTGCTGCGGCAGTATCGCCAACACTGTGCTGCGGCAGTACCGCCCATCACTGTGCTGCGGCAGTACCGACCATCACTGTGCTGTGGCAGTACCTTCCATCACTGTGCTGTGGCAGTACCGTCCATCACTGTGCTGCGGGAGTACCGTCCATCACTGTGCTGCGAGAGTACCGTCCATCACTGTGCTGCGGGAGTACCGCCCATCACTGTGCTGCGGCAGTACCGCCCATCACTGTGCTGTGGCAGTACCTTCCATCACTGTGATGTGGCAGTACCGTCCATCACAGTGCTGCGGCAGTATCGCCCACCACTGTGCTGCGGCAGTACCGCCCATCACTGTCCTGCGGCAGTACCGCCCATCACTGTGCTGTGGCAGTACCTTCCATCACTGTGCTGTGGCAGTACCTTCCATCACAGTGCTGAGGCAGTACCGTCCATCACTGTGATGTGGCAGTACCGTCCATCACTGTGCTGTGGCAGTACCGTCCATCACTGTGCTGTGGCAGTACCGTCCATCACTGTGCTGTGGCAGTACCGTCCATCACTGTGCTGTGGCAGTACCGTCCATCACTGTGCTGTGTCAGTACCGTCCATCACTGTGCTGTGGCAGTACCGTCCATCACTGTGCTGCGGGAGTACCGCCCATCACTGTGCTGCGGCAGTACCGCCCATCACTGTGCTGTGGCAGTACCTTCCATCACTGTGATGTGGCAGTACCGTCCATCACAGTGCTGCGGCAGTATCGCCCACCACTGTGCTGCGGCAGTACCGCCCATCACTGTCCTGCGGCAGTACCGCCCATCACTGTGCTGTGGCAGTACCTTCCATCACTGTGCTGTGGCAGTACCTTCCATCACAGTGCTGAGGCAGTACCGTCCATCACTGTGATGTGGCAGTACCGTCCATCACTGTGCTGTGGCAGTACCGTCCATCACTGTGCTGTGGCAGTACCGTCCATCACTGTGCTGTGGCAGTACCGTCCATCACTGTGCTGTGGCAGTACCGTCCATCACTGTGCTGTGTCAGTACCGTCCATCACTGTGCTGTGGCAGTACCGTCCATCACTGTGCTGTGGCAGTACCGTCCATCACTGTGCTGCGGGAGTACCGCCCATCACTGTGCTGTGGCAGTACCTTCCATCACTGTGCTGTGGCAGTACCTTCCATCACTGTGATGTGGCAGTACCGTCCATCACAGTGCTGCGGCAGTATCGCCCACCACTGTGCTGCGGCAGTACCGCCCACCACTGTGCTGCGGCAGTACCGCCCACCACTGTGCTGCGGCAGTACCGCCCACCACTGTGCTGTGGCAGTACCGCCCATCACTGTGCTGTGGCAGTACCGTCCATCACAGTGCTGCGGCAGTACCGTCCATCACTGTGCTGCGGCAGTACCGTCCATCACAGTGCTGCGGCAGTACCGTCCATCACAGTGCTGCGGCAGTACCGTCCATCACAGTGCTGCGGCAGTACCTTCCATCACTGTGCTGCGGCAGTACCTTCCATCACTGTGCTGCGGCAGTACCGTCCATCACTGTGCTGCGGCAGTACCGTCCATCACTGTGCTGTGGCAGTACCGTCCATCATTGTGCTGCGGCAGTACCGCCCATCACTGTGCTGCGGCAGTACCGCCCATCACTGTGCTGCGGCAGTACCGTCCATCACTGTGCTGCGGCAGTACCGTCCATCACTGTGCTGCGGCAGTACCGTCCATCACTGTGCTGCGGCAGTACCGCCCATCACTGTGCTGCGGCAGTACCGCTCATCACTGTGCTGCGGCAGTACCGTCCATCAATGTGCTGTGGCAGTACCGTCCATCACTGTGCTGTGGCAGTACCGTCCATCACTGTGCTGTGGCAGTACCGTCCATCACTGTGCTGTGGCAGTACCGTCCATCACTGTGATGTGGCAGTACCGTCCATCACTGTGCTGTGGCAGTACCGTCCATCACTGTGCTGTGGCAGTACCGTCCATCACTGTGATGTGGCAGTACCGTCCATCACTGTGCTGCGGCAGTACCGCCCATCACTGTGCTGCGGCAGTACCGCCCATCACTGTGCTGCGGCAGTACTGCCCGCCACTGTGCTGCGGCAGTACTGCCCGCCACTGTGCTGCGGCAGTACCGCCCAACACTGTGCTGCGGCTGTATCGCCCACCACTGTGCTGCGGCAGTAGCGCCCACCACTGTGATCTGACAGTACCGTCCACGGCTGTGCTGTGGCAGTACCGGCCACGACTGTGCTGTGGCAGTACCGGCCACGACTGTGTTGTGGCAGTACCGTCCATCGCTGTGCTGTGGCAATACTGATCGTAATCCTGTCACCATAAGGGAGGGTCACTCGGGACATTTCCTTCCCTAAGTTCTGAAACTACACACCAAGGTTGCTAGGAATAACTCAAATCTCTTAAAGTTACGAACAAATTTTAAGAACATTGGGAAACACAGTTTTACTCAAGTGTCGAAACTGTTTAGTTCTTAACTTAATAAATTGTGTGTAGTTCATTGCCGCCAGGATAGACCCAAACACAGTATACATCCAATCGCATAATCATCTTCAAAGAAATATTTTTTTAAAATTGTATTGTATTCCATGTTCTTAACAATACATTCACCAAACATGAATAATTCAGTTGTACCCATTTACTTTACAGTTACAAAATTCCATTTTAATATGTCCCCATCACAGTGTTCGCAGATAAGTAATACCTCTTACATGATTTGAAGATATAACAAAAACATAGAGCACGTCCAATATACAATAGCATAAGCTTGCCAAAAAATCTCAAAGAAAATTTATGTTGTATTATTCCGCCCATGTCAGCAGTTGCACAATAATCACTGTAAGATAATTATGAATTCTCTTTCGCTGTTGGCTAAAATAAGCCTTTTTAAACTATTCTTAAACAATTCTCTTTTTAGACCATATCCTAGTTATCCAGGACTGGTGTAATTCAGTCTTATTCGCTCTGCATCTATTGGCACAATAATTCTGTCACAATTACAAATCATTAAATTTAATTTACATGAATTTCATTACTTGTGGGAAAAACATTTGCTATCAAAAAAACAAGCCATCATTTAATTATGCACTTTGCCACCTGACGTTGCACAAAAGTGTAACTATTTACTAATCACTTAAGAATTAATTTAATTTTTTAATTTTCTTATCATAATTCTTATCACTTCATTAAAACTCAATTTAATTATCCATCCATTATTAAAACGTCAATCAACAGTAACATGATTCAGAGAGTAGGGGATAAGAGAATCTGCAGAATTTGACATTTGAAATACAAATTAATCTGTGCCGCAAATAAAATTAGAAGTTAAATGTTTCTAGCAGTCCATTAAATTCCTGAAAACTATCCATGTTTCCATCTATAATATAACTATGCCATCATCTACAGCAAATTTTCCACTGGGCCACCACTACGTAAACGGTATGGTCCACGTTCGAACCTCCGTTCAAGCTGTGCCGACCGAACATCTATGGCATTAGGAGGATCCACAATTTCCTGATTCAATTCTGCTTCCTTAGGTCCAACACCCAAATTATTATACTGTACAGGTATGTAATCTTCGCGTTCTACCGCAGGGTCACTTGTAACCAAATTGTCTCCAATATTACTTCGCGGGGCCAAAGTGAAAATGTTGTCACGTCCCTTGAATTTCTTTAAATGATTACGGTGAAGAAGCTGGATTTTCCTACCGTAAGTTTCATTAATAGTAGAATTAACTGGGGTTGTCATCTCGATAACTCTATATAGGTCCTGCCATTTCCTGTAAAATTTTGTATTTAATCCCCTGGAAATCTGTTAATTCCTTAGATAAATTCTGTCTCCTACAGAAAGTTCTAAAACTTTTTGCGTGTTTGTTGAACTGAAATTTTACTTTCTTTCGGTTGGCCTATAGGAAGTTCTGTACAACTTCAAAAGTACTTTGCAATATAAGGGGAAGCTCTTCCTTGTAGTTCTGGTCAACTGAATAATTTATTGTTCGTGGTCCCACCACATCGTCAAGAGGCGATAGAGGGTTCCAGCCATGAATGAGGTAGAAGGGAGTTTCCCCTATGACGTAAATGTGGAGTAGACCTGTATCTAGGAAAGCTGTATGGAAGTCGGCCATTCCAGTTGTGTTGATCGCGATACATAAAATGTGACAACATACTTATAAAGGTTCTATGAATACATTCATCTTGACTGTTAGAAGTCTGGTGATATCAAGTAGTTCAAAACTTCCTTCAAGGACTTTGACATAAAATTCATTCCTCTGTCAGACAGTAATTGTTCAGGGAACCTACTTCAGTTAAAAGGACTTTAGAGACTGTCTCTTCCCTTTGATCTGGCAAACAAATAGCTTCTGGATATTTTGAAAATTCTTCCTGATATCTCAAAATATATTTGTTCCCTTATTAGTTGTAGGAAGAGACCTTAGGATACCCATACTGATACTTTGAAATAGCTCTGTAGTTTTAGGGAATTTCTGCAAAGGGTTAGGCTTGTTATTCGTAGAACGTATGCAAATAGCAAAGGACTTGCAATTCGTATAGAAATCAGTCACGTCACTCTACAGTCCATCCCAGAAAGATATTTATTTGATTAATTTATATGTGCATTTAGCACCTTGGTACCCTGCAGAAGGTAAATGATGATATGTGATTAAAACTTTATTATGCATTGTTTCTGGAACTACTAACATAGTATTTCTGTTATCCTGACTGAATAAATATGAGAACTCATCCCGGTCAACGAAAAAGTTAATTGTTTCTCTAGTTTCAATCCTGTGTTTTACTGTAGATATGATAGGGTCTCTTTCTTGTTCCAGGCTTATCAAAAATCCCTGCTCCCAGAAAGACCTGTACGGTGGCGATATCAACTGAAGTGGGATCCCAGAGAATGCGTCCGCATTAAAATTCACCCCCCCCCCCCCCCAAGAAATTTAATGATATCAAAATTGTACTCCGGTTCTTTCATTTGGAGTAGCCATCTAAACGGCCTGAGATTGGTGACTACGGTAAATTTTCTTCAGTACAAATAACAGCGTCACTTCTTTAGAGAAAAGAATTTAAGAAATTCTCTCTCAGTGGTCGTGTTCAACTTACGTGAAATGAAATATATTGGACATCCTGCCCTATCTGCTTTCTGAGATAATACGGTGTTCATAGCCACCCCGGAACTATCGGACGTCACAAGAAACGGTGGTGAAAAATCTGAATACAGTAGAACCTCTCTATTACGACCCTTCATGGTTCCCGAGAATAGGGTCGAAATAAAGAAGGGGGGGAGTTGTAATAAAAAATGTGGAAAATTTTGGGCCGAATTTAACCCACCCCTAACCCCTATGTACACAAACTTGGAAATTTTTAACATGAAGTTCATGTTCAATCATCTCTAGCGCATAAAAAACCACTTTTTAAATTAAAAATATATATATATTTTAATAGCTGGACGTCTCCTGATTAATTTGATACCCAAGAAAGGCATATTGGACCACCCCTTGTTGTAAAAAAGAAGGCCATTGAAAGTGTGTGAAAAGATTAGACTACATATTATTAAAATATAAAGTTATTATTAAATATCTATTATTCAGGTGTTTTGGGTCATACACTGCTGAGGCACGTAGTGATCTAAAAGTTTAGGTGGCGTTGCGCAATACGTGTGTGAGCACCGTGCTCTTGCTGTGGTCTGGTTGTGTGTGTAGCTGGACAAGTGCCTAGATCCTCTGCAGCGCGGCCGTGTATGTAGCTGGACGAGTGCGTAGATCCTCTGCAGCGCGGCCGTGTATGTAGCCGGACGAGTGCCTAGATCCTCTGCAGCGTGGCCGTGTATGTAGCTGGACGAGTGCCTAGATCCTCTGCAGCGCGGCCGTGTATGTAGCCAGACGAGTGCCTAGATCCTCTGCAGCGCGGCTGTGTATGTAGCTGGACGAGTGTGTAGATCCTCTGCAGCGCGGCCGTGTATGTAGCTGGACGAGTACCTAGATCCTCTGCAGCGTGGCCGTGTATGTAGCCGGACGAGTGCCTAGATCCTCTGCAGCGCGGCCGTGTATGTAGCTGGATGAGTGCCTAGATCCTCTGCAGCGTGGCCGTGTATGTAGCCGGACGAGTGCCTAGATCCTCTGCAGCGCGGCCGTGTATGTAGCTGGATGAGTGCCTAGAGCCTCTGCAGCACGGCTGTGTATGTAGCCAGACGAGTGCCTAGATCCTCTGCAGCGCGGCCGTGTATGTAGCTGGACGAGTGCCTAGATCCTCTGCAGCGTGGCCGTGTATGTAGCTGGATGAGTGCCTAGATCCTCTGCAGCGCGGCTGTGTATGTAGCTGGATGAGTGCCTAGATCCTCTGCAGCGCGGCCGTGTATGTAGCTGGACGAGTGCGTAGATCCTCTGCAGCGCGGCCGTGTATGTAGCCGGACGAGTGCCTAGATCCTCTGCAGCGTGGCCGTGTATGTAGCTGGACGAGTGCCTAGATCCTCTGCAGCGCGGCCGTGTATGTAGCTGGACGAGTGCCTAGATCCTCTGCAGCGCGGCCGTGTATGTAGCTGGACGAGTACCTAGATCCTCTGCAGCGTGGCCGTGTATGTAGCCGGACGAGTGCCTAGATCCTCTGCAGCGCGGCCGTGTATGTAGCTGGATGAGTGCCTAGAGCCTCTGCAGCACGGCTGTGTATGTAGCCAGACGAGTGCCTAGATCCTCTGCAGCACGGCTGTGTATGTAGCTGGATGAGTGCCTAGATCCTCTGCAGCGCGGCCGTGTATGTAGCTGGACGAGTGCTTAGATCCTCTACAGCGCGGCCGTGTATGTAGCTGGACGAGTACCTAGATCCTCTGCAGCGCGGCCGTGTATGTAGCCGGACGAGTGCCTAGATCCTCTGCAGCGTGACCGTGTATGTAGCTGGATGAGTGCCTAGATCCTCTGCAGCGTGGCCGTGTATGTAGCTGGACGAGTGCCTAGATCCTCTGCAGCGCAGCCGTGTATGTAGCCGGACGAGTGCCTAGATCCTCTGCAGCGTGGCCGTGTATGTAGCCGGACGAGTGCATAGATCCTCTGCAGCGCGGCCATGTATGTAGCTGGACGAGTGCGTAGATCCTCTGCAGCGTGGCCGTGTATGTAGCCGGACGAGTGCCTAGATCCTCTGCAGCGTGGCCGTGTATGTAGCTGGATGAGTGCCTAGATCCTCTGCAGCGCTGCCGTGTATGTAGCTGGACGAGTGCGTAGATCCTCTGCAGCGCGGCCGTGTATGTAGCTGGACGAGTGCCTAGATCCTCTGCAGCGTGGCCGTGTATGTAGCTGGATGAGTGCCTAGATCCTCTGCAGCGCATCCGTGTATGTAGCTGGACGAGTGCCTAGATCCTCTGCAGCGTGGCCGTGTATGTAGCTGGATGAGTGCCTAGATCCTCTGCAGCACGGCTGTGTATGTAGCTGGATGAGTGCCTAGATCCTCTGCAGCGCGGCCGTGTATGTAGCTGGACGAGTGTGTAGATCCTCTGCAGCGCGGCCGTGTATGTAGCTGGACGAGTGCTTAGATCCTCTACAGCGCGGCCGTGTATGTAGCTGGACGAGTACCTAGATCCTCTGCAGCGCGGCCGTGTATGTAGCCGGACGAGTGCCTAGATCCTCTGCAGCGTGACCGTGTATGTAGCTGGATGAATGCCTAGATCCTCTGCAGCGTGGCCGTGTATGTAGCTGGACGAGTGCCTAGATCCTCTGCAGCGCAGCCGTGTATGTAGCCGGACGAGTGCCTAGATCCTCTGCAGCGTGGCCGTGTATGTAGCCGGACGAGTGCATAGATCCTCTGCAGCGCGGCCATGTATGTAGCTGGACGAGTGCCTAGATCCTCTGCAGCGCGGCCGTGTATGTAGCTGGACGAGTGCCTAGATCCTCTGCAGCGTGACCGTGTATGTAGCTGGATGAGTACCTAGATCCTCTGCAGCGCGGCCGTGTATGTAGCCGGACGAGTGCCTAGATCCTCTGCAGTGTGGCCGGGCACGGGCATAGCGGTTTGCTGCTGAAGATCGGCCCTAGATCCTCAGGCTGGGCAGCTGTCTGTCGGTCGCTACAAGATTACTCTGGCGGGCAGCCGCAGCCCGCTCGCCGCCATGCTGTTGTTACAGGCCGGTTCACTTCGTAACAGCAGCCTGGTGTTGGGAAAACATGCTGATAGATGCGATTCACGTCAATGTGTTGAATTTATATGAAATGTAGGCTGCGTGTTGTCCTCTGCACTGGCACTATGAGGCCCGACAATGTTCACGGGAATATAAATATTTAGTGAGGTCTACTTGAAATATTAACTATCCCGAATTTTTCATCAAAAAATTTTGACGTTGCCTATACACACACACACAGCCTCACTCGCCATAATATGGTACTGGTATCATAAGAACACATTTTATTTGCACACACCCTTATCTTTATTCACTTTACACATAAAATTGACTTTGAAAAAAAAACAATTGCCCACCATGAAAAATTAGCATATTATGTAGGCTTGGGCGTACATAAACTTAAAAATAATAATTAAAAAAAAGGGCATTGAATTAATTTTGAAGTTATCATACATACACTGATCAAGAAACTAGTCTGTCTAATGTTCCGCTGTTTTTACAGCAAAAGAGGAGGGATAATGCAAGTGACAAAAGACGAGGAGGGTAAGGCAGAGGCAGCAGCATTGTGACTAGGACAAAGAATCCTTACTGACCCGGCCTGCAGTTACCCCCTCCACCTTCCTCGAACAATACATTAGTGTCCCCTTCTGGCATTAAGTAATTTATTACTTCACCCTGCTTGGGACAACAAATGTCAAAGTCTATGATGGTAGCTTGAGAAATGCCTCAGCACTAACATCAGTAAGGGCTAGTTTTCCATAGGCTGAAAACTGTGGATAATAGAATCTTGTACCGCGGTTGAAGAAAAGGTCTACAAAAACAAATCCGCACATAACTGATACCACGGTTGGCGAGGGATTACTGTATCTATTTTTAGAACCTTGGGATTAGATCGTAATAGAGGGTTTTTATTGTACTTCAGAATAAGTTTATTGTAAAAGGCCTTGCGTAACTCGAAAAATGTCTGTTCTTTTCATCATTCCATTCAAATGCAACGTCCTTCTTTGTTAGCTCAGTCAAAGGTTGCACAATTTTCAAAAAATTTGGTATGATTCTGTGGTAATATCCAGTTAAACCAATACACTATGGGATTTCCTTTACTGTCTTAGGAGCCTGGTACTCCTTAATTACAATGATTTTATCCTGGTCTGGGTGTATTCGGAAATCACATGGTCTAAGTATTTTACTGTAGTTCAAATAGAATTAAATTTCTCAGGTTTCAATTTAAATGTATTGCTCTCAGCCTCTCAAATAACACCTTCAAATTACTAATGTGGATAACTAGGGTCACGCTGCACGGCCCTGGTGGTGGGAGGCTAGAACAGCGCAGTTAAGTGTAGTGATGTGGATGTGTGTTAGTGTAGGTTGGTCAGGAGCCTTGGTGTAGTCCTCTATACAGGATGAGTCATCAGCTCTGCGACAAACGGCGAGAGGACGTTCCTTGCAAAATATCGGTTAGAAAATGTCAGGAAACCACTCCTAAGGGCAGGAAACCCTTGTGAAGATGGGGTTGCAATTATGAACTTTATTTAATTACACTGAAACCACTGAAACCCCAGTGAAAAAAGGTTCATCGTACATGTAAATTATGATCACTGCCTATGAATTACCATTGCAAAATGTAAAAACAAGTCCTTTTGGTAATAAAACCTCCGACGAATGGTTTGCAAGAAAACAGACCTCCAAGATATTAAAAACCACGTAATGATAATGAGACATCTAATATGTTGGCAATCTGTTTTCTCGCAAACCATTCGTCGGAGGTTTTCTTGACAAGAGGATATTTTTTTATATCTTGCGATGGTAATTCATAGGCCATGGTCATAATTTCCGTCACAATGTACGAAGACCCTTTCTCATGATTTGAAGGGGTGACAACCCCCATTTTACTATGTAGGGTATGCGGTAGGTCAACATGGGTACTTGCATGTTAACAGTGACTGAATTGTTTAGCATGCCTACAGAAATTCATCCCTTAATATCACATGGTTTCAGTGTAATAAATTAAAGTTCATAATTGTAACCCCATCTTCACAAGGGTTTCCTGCCCTTAGGAGTGGTTTCCTGGCGTTCGTTGTCAGACTTTTTCTAACTGATATTTTGCAAGGAACATCCTCTCGCCGTTTTTCGCAGAGCTGATGACTCATCCTGTATATACTTTAGCAGAGATGGTGTGCCCCTTGGATGGCTGAAGAGGGATACCAGCTGTGAACGCTTGACATAGATCCTCAATGTGTGACATCAGTGGCCGGTGCAGGATCCAGGCTCTTGCCTCTGCAATTGCACTACTAATGGCATCTGGCGGAGCACTGCTCTACGTGGCTGATCTCAATGCATGGCTTTGGTGACTCATCCGGTGAATAATAAAAACTGATGTTGACGCATGCCACACTACTGCGCAACGCACCTGTACACCCTATGGGCGACTTCGCCCCATGTACGAGAAAGGAAGAGCCCGGGGCAAGTCATAACAGTGACAGACTAACATTCACGTGCCAACAGAGTAGACTCCACATGTTGGACAACCTCGGACACACTTGTAATTAACGCGTTTAGTTGTAATATTGTACTCCCCGCCCAAATTCCGACATGCGGTCGCCACCCCCTCGAACCATGATTGTTTAGCCACTGCCCATAGATAACGGAGAGGGAAGTTATAAGAGATACCACAGCATCGCAGCATCTCTGTGCTGTGCCCCATTACAGCACAACTGCCAAGCCTTGAGCAGAGGTTGTAAACCTGTCTGCAGCCTCAACTCAGGGTAATAAGAAATGTGCGGTGCTGCCACAGTCCCTGCGGAGAAAGGGTATCATCCCCTCAGCTCCGGAAGAGTCCTGAAGCACGAATCCTTGGACTATATAAGAATGCTCAGAAACACCTCTAGCCAGAGTTCGCCAGCCACATAGGTGAGCAAGCTCTCCCTGGTCTGACCAAAACCTCCTCTCCCAGCTTGCAAAGGCTCTACCTCACCCGCAGCTTGCGAAGGCTTCTCCGGCACCAGCCCAACCACAGTTCTTACTAGACGCTCCAGAGGTAACTTCGACATCCTCACCCTGCACCCCTTTTACCCCCAGTCACTTCTTGACTCCGCGGTAGCAGGTCGTTGCGACGTCCCCTCGGGAGGCAAACGCTCTTAGCATAATAATATTAAGTCTCAGAGTTGATTAAGCAATCTAATATTTTGTTCAGGCTCAACTTCGCCAGTGAAAAGTATTAAGTAACTTAGATATTACTAAGATTAATTAGAGTGTACATTGAACCGGGATTACCCATTGTTTTCAAGACGTACAAATAAACGACGTCAAACTTAATTTAGTTGGCTACTTTATTCCATATTTCCCTCTCAGCTTACTGTTAGTTGAAGTGTTATTGATACAGTTATACGATTGGAGGTTCTTAATGAATAGGAGAGGGGGGATACCTAGCCAGAATAAGCGTAGAGAGCGGCGAGCTCTACCGAGTGAACCATAAATACAGGTTGCTGTAGGCTCTAACTGCAAGGACATAGCCCCATCCACAGCTCCGAAGTTCACCCAGCTCGACTACCAATTGGAACTTTCGCCTACCTGGAGATCTGCTGGCGCTAGCTGGACTTAGACCACGTAAGTTATTATCAGCCAGAAACACCTTCGTCCTCCGAACTTGTGCCGACCCATAGTAAAGACAAGGATACGAGATCGCACAATACATGTACAATCCGTACCACATCAGGGACAGTGGTCAAGGTCCACTTACCCCCTAAAACTGCTCCGAAACCACGTGTAGTTTCTGCCCCATTAAATTTCATCCCCAGTCGTAGACTGACGAGGCCGAGGATTGAACCAGCACCTCAGACTGGAACTCAAAACAACCTTATTATTGTAACCTGGTTGTAGTCCGCGGTCCCCACTGTGGCAAGCGGCCTGGGACAGCTGGTGTCCCGCTTATTGACAGCCCTCTCTGTGACTAACACTGCACTCCCTGGGTGGGAGTCGATCATGGTTTAAGTCACCTTGGGGTTTAATTCCCCTCCAATAGGCAGCACCCACATGAACCAACCACAACCTGCCGGGCCAAGACAAATAGTTCAAATAAAGATCACCCTGCAGAAGGGTTATAGACAGAGCTCAGTAGGACAATCAGCATAACTAACATAGAACAGCGTGCGTCAATGTGGCGTGTCCTTCCTTTGCCTTGGGTAGATAATACAATTCCTGACATCTCGTGGTTTGTGGTGGCAAATCAAACTCAGTTAACAATGCTCCAGGTTTGTTTGCTCTCATGGATCGGAGTCGATTTAATAATAAGCAGAATTACGTCTCATGTCAGTTCACAAGATAATCAGCGTGGCTTATTAAAGTAATCTTCCCCATTTTGGTGAAATTGTAGTTCCACATAACCTTAATTGTGCGAAACGTTTACACATAGGGTCTTCTGATACCCATGGAATTTCCAACTCAGTTTTACACTTGTATGTTGTCACATGTCGCTTGGAAAGTACCCCCCTCCCCACATGCATGCGGTTATCCTTAATTTACAACACCACATTCCCTAGGAGGGTGCAATGATGGAGTTATTGGAGTCAATTAATCTAATATCTATAGAACTAAATCAATATAAACATTTTGGATATCCTTATTACATGATCACGCTGGAATGTTAAAGTCACCCAAATTGCAACCTACATTAAAGCAGAATTCAAGCCGGATGTTCCGTACATATTTCACTCCAGAAAATGTGCTTGCATGTGAAGTAGTTGATCCCAGGATAAGGGTAGACATTGTTTACCATTTTACTTTTACTGCAGTCTCCCATCTGAACTCTTTAGAGAAATTGGATATGAAGCGAACTTGCATAAGCATTCTCATTGCTATGTTTACTGGTCTTCAGGGGCAGCTGCCCAGAATGCCAAACCAAAGGAAACATTTTAATTTTTAATTTGGAAATATTTGGTGTCTGGAGTACATAGGTGAATAAAATGAAAAACATCATTTGTACCATGAATATTTTCTTTGTATTATTAATAGGGGTGGATTCAGAAAGCAATTTGGGAAGGGAAGATATAGTTTTTTTATAAAGGAACACCGATCTCCCCAATAAAGCAGGGGGTCCGGAGGTCTTCCCCTGGAAAAAATTTGGATTTCAAGGTGCAAAATGGTGATTTTTAAGCAGTTTTCATAACTAAAAATAGAATATACTGCTAGTAGAATTATTAATATTTCTTAAGATAAAATTTGTTTGAGTAAAAAAAAAGGAGGTGGGGTAGTTTCTATCTAACAACAATTATCCCTCCCCACCCCTTAGCAACACTACTCTGTGTGTGTGTGTGTGTGTACGCGTGCATGCGTGCGTGCGTGTGTGTGCGCGCATGCGTGTGTGTGTATATATATTTAATGATAACTAAAAGGCTTTTTAACAATGTATGAAAGCGACAATAACTGGAAGAGTGCAGGAAGATTTGCAAAAGAGTATGAATGAGAGAATATAAATCTTTGTCACATGCTTCGAGTGTAGTCACTGCTTTTGTTGCAAGCACTGCATTGTGATTTTTCTCACTTCTCCACTTCTGTCGCCAATGTGACGTGCCCTTGATCTTAAGCAGTTGCAATTCTCTACTTCCACCGAGAAAATGTGTGAAATGGATTACAACACACTCAACAGCACAGATGATTTGCGAAAATCCCATGGTAACAATTATTTCCGGGAGTAAAACTGGTAGCTTAAACACTTCAAGTACCTCAAATGAAAACCTTTCTTTTAGATCACGTACAATGTGATCTAAAAGAGGGATATTCACACAAATCCTGCAAGAGTCCTCAACAGATGAAACTGCATAATTTGGACGATGCTCTTGGCGCCCACAGATCCTAGGTTTTCGGAGTTCAATCTCCAATTTTCGTGCCATTTCTTCTATTTGACTACACAAAAACTTTAAATGTTGCTCAGAATCTGCACGTCATGCTTCAAGAGCCGAAAGAAGATGCGTAATTTTTTCACTGGCATTTGTGAGGTCAAGAGATTCTTTTTGCAAAAGCTGACTCACTGGAAGTGTTAAAGCAAGTACATCACTGATACAGAATAATCCAACAATGAACTGTCTCTCCAGCACAGCAGCAATCATAACATTTGCCTTTGCAGCTGTAGGCTTATCTTTCCACTCAGATGTTTTCGACAAAGCTTCAACAATTTCGGGCATGTCAATGGTAAATTGGAGAACCCATCTTGTGTTTCAGCCCATCTTGTGTTGCAAAGCTGCGCAAGTTTATGCGCCAAAAATTGACGCAAAACTGTACTGCAGTTCGGAAAAGAGAACAAAGAGATGACCTCTTTCATTACATCAACTGTGTTTTCATTTAACTTAACTTTAGATGACTGTAAGATAATATTGTTTAGCTTATGACTGTAGCAGGGAGTTATGACATTTGATGCTTCCTTCTGAATTTCTTTGACAGCTCCTTTTTCAAAAATTATAATAGAGCATCCATCAGTTTCGATGCTGAGACAATACCAATGATTTTAATTTTCATAGGATAATACCTCCTAATGTCTCTCCAGTTAGAGAAATCTCGGTTCCGGCTGGATGAAGATTCCTGTCAATGTCAAAGATATCATCTTGAATTTATTTTGGTCGACAACTTCACATAAATTTCCAAATGCATCTATGAAAGTGATAAAATCCTCCCTTAGGTCATTGCTGCAGCCAAAATGAACATACCGAAGGGTCAGGTTCACTTGTGTCTTGTTTGATAAATCAGGAGATTCATAAAAAATTATAGAATAAAATTGATACTTGGCAACCCTCTTTACAGTGATGTCTGAAATCGCCATTTTTCAACAGTCAATAATAAGATTTTGGTTTGTTTTGCTTGTATATGTAGCCCTAGAGGAGGAAGGCTACAAATGTTGTTCAAGAATTTTGTCTCCAGCATCCAACCTGAAACACAACATAGCTCGAAAGTTTCCTTCATTGGTGGCTACTATGTCACACAATTGGAAAAAGCAGCTCACAGTTTTATCGAGCCTGACATAATCGTTGTTTACTTACAAGATTTATGACTTCCTCATCATGATGATAGGAAATCTTTTCCGAAAAAAACTGCATTCCTAGGATATTAATGGTTTCTATGGTTTTCAAGTGAACCTTGATCACCCACCATATCTCTGAAGTTCGTGAGAGGCTCTGCAAGAAGGGTTCTGAGAGGAACATTTTAGCAATAACCACCCTCATTGTGATTCGTAAACCAGTGGTAATATTTACAAAACAAACTCTTTTCAACATGAGACAACACAAGCTCTTCTTCACAAAATGCCTTACATGTTTTCCCGAAACGGAACGAGTAGGAACGAATTTCCGTGTTATCATCTATTTCTAGACCAGTGTAGGAACCCAATATCTTTTGAAGCAGTTTTTAAAACTGTTGTACTGGCATCGTGACATGCCCTGGAAACTACAGCAGTATTTAGAGTAAGTGATTTTGTTCCAACACCGTATTGGAAACTGCCAAAGTAGCTATTGAAACTACTTCAGTTGAAGCTGGTACAGTAACCTGAGAAGCACTTGTGGTAGCTTCATCTGAAATGGTAACAACACTTTGAATAAAAGTTGCATCATTGGATATTGCTGTAGTACTGTGAGCCAATACAGGCGATGTACTAGCATCGTTGGGAACTGATGCGGTACTCTGGGCCAAAGCAACTTCAGCAGTAGTAGCAACATTCTTTTCTATGCGAAGCTTCTCGTTAGGTTGTCCAAAGAATGACGAAATCAAAACCTGTCCGGCTTGTTGATGCACCTATAACGATGGAAATATCTAGCCCGAGTCATAATATTGATGTAACCAAATACAGTACACTACAGACCAATACCGGGCAGCTTACATAGTTAGTTTGCGAAACTTTTTAATTGTTTTACACCTAATACTAACATATGTCGGCAACTCTGTTCAGCAGTAAATTACATTCAAACACATAAACGAGACATTCACATTCTTTCTGTGTTGTTAGTATACAGTTATAAAGCTTAAGGCTGTCCAGTCTTTGGTGTAACAATGCAAAATAATTGACATATTGTTTATAAAATGAAGCCTATTTAATTTTCTAAGCTATTTGTAAGCTATATGCTAAAGGCTCACGAATGGTCTACGACTCGATTTGTATTTCATTCGGAGAGGGCCTGAATGATAATGTACACACTATACACTTTTGGATTAGGACTCTGCCTCATTAGGCATTTACGAAAATTCACCTGAGCAGCCCAAGTAGAATAAAACTTTTACTAAAGTTGACGCCGTCAGGTGAGACACGAGACGAACGATAACACAAATACTTACTGGTAATTTGGGCGCCAAAAGTGCTTCCCAATCACCGCACTATTGAGACTCAGTGTTCTCAGGGATGCTGTGGGTTCTGTGTGTCCGTCTCACCCGAGTGAACTTACAAACATGTAGGCAATACTTATCTTTTTACTAAACATCACCGGAAGTAAACACTTAATAAAACATATGTGGCTAGGACACTGTCATTACTGAATAAAAGAATTGAGTTCACTGTAGACTTGTTTTTATTGATATTGTTCATACACATCAATGTGCCAAAGAAATGATTATCTCGGTCTTGACTAGCCAATTCTGCTTGGGTTTTCCCCAACCCATAATTAATCTAGCGCACGCCTAGATGGATGATCTCACCAAGGTGAGTGAAAGCACAGCCTTCACAAGAGAAGAGGGCCGACAGCCGCTAGGGTGGACTGATGGTTTTTCCCTGAAGACAGAACACGGTGAATTACAAATGAAAACACTGGATGAAACATATTAACACGTGTGATTACTCAGCATCACTAACGCAAACTCGTCAGGGTTCGCCCTCCAGCACGTGGGTAGTGTGGGGACGGCCTATACACAGAGCTGGCTAGGATGGGAATAATTGCACCGTACACTAATTACAAAATTACATAAACCCCTGAATGATACGTCAAACAAGATGAGACACGAGATGAATATTCACAATATACACACACATGTGTGAAAACAAGCTTAGATGGCACGGATGCCGCTGGATGAAGTTCGTAGCGGACCACGTGGGGTAGGTGAAATTGCAATATTTCTGCATGGAAACAGCAAATTAAAGTCAGACAAAAGATAATTCTTGCTGAGAAAATTATTCTATTTACGATTGCAGTGGTTACATGCGTGTAACATGCCTGATGACGGTAAAATCAAACATTAATGTGACCACATGGTCAAGTACAAAAAGCATCAGTTTACTTGAAAAATTCATTGAACCCTGAACTGAATAAAATTGACATAGAACCCTGTAATAAATATTGCACATACAATGTTACATAATTAAGCTCTCAAATGCAATGATGGCATATACAAAGACTTGGTGTCGGTCGGCCACGTGGTTATATGTGATGTCGCTGCAAAATATTCAAACACAAAAATTACCCTCAAATACATACATAAAAATAAAGCTCTTAAAATTGCATGTAGCAATAATGCAGAAGTTACAATAAAATGCCATAAACATAGGCGGATGGCACCTGATTCAAGATGTGCGGATCGTGTGACCTCTCCGACATCTTTCTTCTCCTTCTCCTCGATTAAGTTAAAAATGCCACAAGGGAGTAAGAAATTAATAAAACAGAAGCATAATGCTGGGGAAAATGTCTGGCAAAAACATACGCAAGCAAAAGTTAACCAGTAAACTAAATTAACTATGGAAACCTAAATCAGTGAACAAAAGGTGTAGTGTGTACGTAACAGTGTTTTACCTCGCCAGCTCTCCTCGACAGACTGTCCAGAGACAAGCGTAGCACGGACCTACCATGGCCGCCTACGGGGTTCACATAATAGGAAGTGCTATGTACGCAGAGTAAAATATTTAATTAGTGAAAACAATATGGCACAAATTAAATGAAATATTGTTTTACATTTCTATAATTTTCTTATGAACTTCAATATTATTTAAGTGTTTATTTATGACGGCATTCAAGCTGGAATATTAAGTATTCTTAATCTCGGAGCCGTGGGCACTATGAATTTTATAACCAAACAATTTAAATTTATTACAAACACTTTAAAACATTTCAAGATATATCAAACACTCCAAAGACAATATAAATATAACACATTTTACACTGAAAATAACATTTATATGAAAGTTGAAAATCATTGGACTGTTTGCGCACGTGCGGGACATGTGACACATGCGTGGTGAGCGCTGTCATGGGCTCTAGCGCCGCTGGCTGTTAGCCTGCGTCAAGAGCAGCAAAACAGCATGAAGAGCCGTTGCGACACAAACGACAAACATCAGGAAACTATATTTTTTTTTATTAAAATGGCGAGAAACAAATATTATTCACTCATATTTAAGACTATTAAAGTAAGTAAGAAGAAGGGGGGGGGGGGGGGGGGGGGGGATATGAGGTGCTACAAATTTTTCTTGAAATATTCCGGATGACAAGATTATTATCTGAATTTAAAGATCGATCTGTATCACATTCAGGCTCGGAATTTCGTTACTTTCATTAGAAATGACATTTACCTTTACACGTTTTACAGGATACCTAAACATCTTTTCATCATTACAAGCAAATTACTATTTAAAATCCTCACTTGCAAAACTCCCCGACAGTTCTTATTTATTTTCCCGTTTTTTTTTTTTTTTGTTACTGCTTTTGCTTCTACTTCTGGCAGTATCTCTGCGAGTATGAGCAAAAAGAACTGCTAATTCCAGCAGAAATAGCAGCTGCTCGTGCCTCCCAAACAGTCACCAAAACAGTACTTCTGTTAAAACGAATGTCAACAAGCATAAAAATAGCAGAACGAACACTAAAGAAAGTACATGTAGCAGAATAGCAGACCATGCTACTGAGAGTGATAACATGAGCAGCACGGGGCTGACGTAATGACACTGACAGCAGGGTAAACGAGTATATGATTCAGCAGACGATATGCTTCAAATAACAAATGGTGCAACAATATGTAATGTTGACAATTATACATTGCGAAAATTATTTGCATTAATGTTTAAGGTAGTACAAATTTCTTTTAGGACTACTCGCAAATGTTTTCACTTGGATTTCTTGCCCTTTTATAAAACATTTCTTGGTATTTCCTTCACTGACAATCTAAGAAAGTCATCTATGTTGCTGCCTTCTATCTAAGAAGATACTAATAAACTATACGACACCAGCGGCCAGTGCCCAGCATGGCGCTACAGCAAACTTATATATATGTACAATAAAAATAGCTATATTGATATTGTGTTGATGCATAAAATGAAATGTAAAATGTTTTCTCTTTGTTGTTAAAAATAATTAATTTCGTTAAAATTGTGCAACAGCTGTGGGATTTTTTCTTGGAAAGAAACAGAGACAGTAAAGGTTTTCAAAAGGAGATAATGCACTAATTTATATGTTTAGCTAGAAATGTTTTTGGTGATAATTATTCACTAAACAGCCCCCCTGTGGATCCGCCCCTGACTATTAGTCAAGTAATCATTTGTTTACCTGAACTGCTCCGCACCTATAGACTTGCATGACGCATCATCATCCCCCCCCCCCCCCCCCCCCCCCACCGACACGTTCTACAGGCACAAGATGAACGTTGTTTTTCTTATATATCATTTAAAAATATTAGCTCTCGAGAATCTAAAAACTTAAATAAGTGGAAAACAAACACAATTAAATACCACTTGCTCTTTAACACAAAAAATTCCAGCCATTGAACAAAGACAGTATGTTTTATAATACTGTATTTCCCAATATGCATTACAATAAGTCCACACCAGCCCACCCTGGTAACAAATGTATCTTGGGCCACCCCTGGTTATCATCCAGCTCATATTGTAATGTCTCTGCTAATCCCCCACCCACGTGTTTAATATTACATTCCAAAACTTACGCATATTTATCCAGGTGTGGTAATAACTTTATGGTACAAGGCTACAGTGCATGTTGGAAAATAGATTAATGAAATGATTTGTGCACTTTCATTATGCATTCACTGGTGTTTTAATATCTCCTATTAAACCCCAAAGTGAAGGTTTTGTTATGTTGTATGTTGCAGTGTCGGAGTGCAAAGACAGATCCAAATACTGCCAGAACGTGAAGGTGATGAACCTGTGTAGAATTAGTAGGTATCAATACCAATGCTGCCAATCGTGTCATAACAGAGGCTAGGAAATTTATTACGTTTGCAGTGTGTAAATATTGTTTGTAACATAGCGAAAGACAAAGAGTCCATTACGACTAGGAAAATTGTATGTTGTGAAGGAATTTTTGGAACACTGTCACCAAAGATAGATTTTCATATACATACAGTTTTATAAGCCTATGCTGTGAATAACAATGATGTGCATTATTTCCGTGATGGTTAACGTTGTGGACAAGCGTAGAAACAACGTTGGTTTGCGAATAAATATGAAGTCCAACACTACCTTGATGAAGTATGTTCAAGTATTCTGCACACCAATTCGAGCTCTGGTTTGCCGGTCAACGTTTCTACACCCCGCCAGTCAGAAGAGCACGCTGTGGGATGTCTGATGTAAACCAAAAAGTGTTTGTGTCGCTGTGTGTAACTAGCTCAATGGCTGCTTCAATGTAATAACAAAAGTTTTGCTTGTTTTGTATTACTTTGTCGCCTTGTTAACTCTCATATGCAATCACAATTTTCTACAATGATTGTGTAAATGTTTGGACCATTTCAAATAGAACTGCACTTTTTGTGTTTGCCTTTACACGATAACTGTACAAAATACACTAGTTACTAAGATCCACCCACCTTGGCTATTGGAATTGTTCTCAGCAATTTACTTGTACATACGGTAATTAGATGTACGTACTACATACTAGGTAAACCTTACCTGTCCTCGAAACCATTATTACAAATCTATATTTGTAAGAATTGATTCAGAGTTGCTACCTGTGTTTGCCACTTGGTATATTTATGAACATTGATTTCCTACAACCTCAGTTTTATTATTTCCCTATTTACCTTGACAAATTGATGCATATGTCTATATATGTAACCATAGGAAACATAATTGCTGAATGCCAATTGAACAGTGTCATCTTGTTTTCATTTATTTGTTCAGTTAGTTGCCACGATTCCTGCAGGCAAAGCAATAATGGTTCAGTTAGTTGCCACGATTCCTGCAGGCAAAGCAATAATGGTTATGTCGTGTGTGCTACACTGATTTTTCACAATTATCTGTAAACAAATAAGCAATATTTCAAAAGTCTTACACTGCACTACGAATGGTAATTTTAAAACATTTATCATAATAATATTTTTACATAACTGCTTTACATTAATTTTTAATAATGTATTGCTTAAAATTATGTAAATGATAATGAATATTTACAAGTAAGTATGAATCCCCAGTCCATGTTGTGTCAAAATACTAAACTTATCTGTTATATCGGTAATGCATACAGAAAAGTTATTAAAATAATTTAAAATGTTATGTTGGGCTGTTGCTTATCTGCACTTGTAGAATCTCTTCATTACCACCTCAGTGTAACAGCATATCTTCACGTAGTAGTACACTTGATGCAAAACCTAGATAACATCTGTTATGTTAAAATGCATTGCATAGTTTAGCATTTGCCACAATCTGACAATTAAATAGTTTATGACACTTTAGTGTTATCCTGCAAACCTTAATTGAAAGACCAGAAGATGGAGAATACAGTATTTATACAATTGTAGACATTTACATCCTGACATTCGAAATTGTTTGTGATGTCACAGTAACGTTCTGTACCAAATTTGTTTTGCAGAATTGATATTCTTATTACAATTTTTACAAGTTCAGCATATGCATTATATATTCGTGTTGACATTTCTTCATGCCCATTAAACCATTCATAAAAAAATTATTTAACGAATGTACTACTGTAATATTCCATCCTTGGTGCTGGAATAAAATTGGATTTCACATTCCCACACCAATTTTCGCTTGTTATGTGTGTGTTACTAATAATTTATGGCATTCGCATTACAATTTACTCATTTCTGTGCAGTAACACTGTGTTATTGGTTAAAATACTGGCATTATACAATTAATTATGCCACAGTCACCTTTGTGATGAGAAAATTTGATTTAAGTTGTTGTTGTTGTCCAGTAAGTGAAAAAGGATGATTGTAAGTGTGTGTGTTATGTTTGAAATATACTTTTACATTAAGTTTGGTAGTAGTGTCTGAAATATCAACACCTATTTTATAACCAGTGAACCAGAACAGTATTAATTCATGTAGAGTTTAATGTAGTTTTAGACGGCTGTAGATTTAAAAATAATTTTAGTTGTTGATCTCTCTGGATGTTGCCAGCATTATATTGGTACCATTGTATCTACCAAATACGATGACATTTAACTTCTGCATGGGAAGACTTATTAAGCATAGCAATACAAGACAAGTTTGAAGTATGTTCGCAGGTTTTTGCTGTTAATGAGAGTACTCAACAGGAAATGTTACTGAATTAATATAAGAATATAAATTTGTTGATCAATAAAATTTGTGAGCAGTTTCAAAATGCTATATGTTATTATATATTGTTTTAATGGAAGAAAATTTTTTATTATATTGGTTTTGCTATTTATTTGTAATGAGTAGGTTTTATTGCTGTTTTGTTTCGTCTCAGAAACTGATTTCGTATAATCGTGACTAACCAACCATTTTAAAGCATTCAGTTTTGTACGGCTGTTTCAATGATGTGGACATAACTGATGGCTATAGGTGGGTTTTCAATCAACTTTACACCAATGATAGTCACAGAACATTTGTACATCACGTACTGTCATCATTAGTGAAATGTTTTATCCAACATTTAGACAGATGTTACAAATTATGTTTCGCACAAAGTATTTATCTGCACGTTATGATTTCTCTAGCTTACTTAATTAATTATTGTCCATTTCATATAAGTCTGGCAGACAATGTGACCAACCTAAGCACTGTGTAAACAGTAAATGCTCTCTCTCGTTCGTAACGTAGTGTGTCAGCTGATGAACTGCTGCGGGATCCGTGTTGTGACGTTGGTTATTTAGATGATGGCTTTGGAGAAAATAGTACTCAGAACTAAAAGTTGTAATTTAAAATCTTAGTTATACATAAAACATTTATGGTTTAAATTAAGTTTTTAAAGCGATATTAAATTTTCTTGGTTATTAGTGACTGGACTTTAAAAACATGTTTAGCATTTATGAGAGAGTACGTCTACATGTTTTCAGCCTGGTCAAAGCTAATGGTGCGTGTGCTTTTTTTCTCATGACGTTTATTATACAAATATCTTGTTGTTATTGTCGGAATATTCTATTGGTAGTTAAGTATTATTTTATTTACTTTTTTCAAGATTAGTTAGCTGTAGGTACAATTGTAGTGCATTTTCTTGAGTGAAATGTAATATTAATCGGCATGTGTTTACCTTTTCATTAAAACTGCTCTTTTCGCCATTCCGTCTGCAATGAAGTGAGACTAATATAATTTACGTATCTCAGTTTAAGTTTGTTGGTTTCAGGAAACGTGCGCAGTGTTGATTTTGTTGAATAATTCTGCAAGTAGATTATTTAATGCTAGTGATGAATAAAAGTGATTTTAGTGTAGACTTCCGAGGATTGCAATAGAAAAACATGTGTTCAAGACATTGCGAATTTTACAAACAGAAGTTTGCGTGTTTTGTAAATGTATTTGTGAACCGTTAATATGATTATTGAAATTCATGTGCCCTGTAAAAGCCACACTATTGTAGTGAATGAATAATATTTGTTTATTTGTCTATATCGAGAATTCAACATGTGTAAGGTTAGCTTCGGTCAAAGTGTGTGTTAATATGTTGCTGCACCTGTACAAATATGAACAACGACATATGTATCACGTTTTGTTTTTGTTGTTTAAAATTTTATTTCCATACGATATAAATTTTCCACTGCTCCATCAAGAAAATATCCAATTCTAAATGTGACACACTTTTTAGGTCATCAAAATAATACAGTTTCACTGAGAATGTTAATGTCAAGCCCCCCATTGCATTACTGTTTCTTTTTTCTTTTGATATAAAGTAAAATTAACTCCAACAAATTAAAATATGTAATTAAAATTTTTACACTTTGGAATGACAAACTAGCTATAATATCCTACATTAAATACTAGATGGAAGTTAGCTAACATCAACATTTCAGTGCCTGTCACAACAGGAAACACTAGGAAAGAGTAAAATGCAATTGTACATTGAACTCAAATATTTGTTTACAAGCACCTTTTACTTAAGTGACAAAACAGCTGTGGTGGGAGGATACATTGTGGCCTTGATACTTTTCTATAACTGTCAAAATTTACCCCACTTACATGAAATGGACAATACATATGTGCATTACAGAAACTAATGAAAGTCACTTCTATGGAGTGGTTTGTATTGCAATGCATTAAAAGAACTGAAAAAATTTACTATAGATAATATATATACATTGTTGTATATGTTCTGTACATCAGAAACTGCTCTTGTTGGATATAATATCATGTTTGTTTTACAATAAATCATGAATACATTCCCTGTATCTGTTCTCATTATCTTCTTAATATAAATATATACTTTTGTATTGCATATTCTGGATAGAAATCTGCCAAACATTTCATCACATTGATATACGTAATTCCTGCCAGTCAGTAAGATATTACACTTGTTTATTAGTTCTAACATCTTGTACGGTCTAATTGCAGCCGAGGTATTAGCAGTGGAAAGGTTGCATGTTTCAGGCTAGTGATGAGTATTTCATTGGACAGGATTATCAATCTTTCAAAATTTATTGGTGCATATTGCACCTCATGTATTGTTATAGCACCAGAGGTGCAATAAGTAAAGTTTTAGCAGATGAATGGGTTATTCAAATTCGTATTTTAAATTGATAGATATGACTGTAGTACACAAATCAACATGTTTGAATGCCTTTATTAGATTTCTTGCAGAAAATATAAGTGAGAGCAATGGATGACATTCTATCATGTTATTTCAGAAATGTTTATTAACATGTAAATTTCTGAAAATGCGATATTGTTAGTTATGACAAAACGTTACTGAGTATATCACATTCAGATCCCAAATGGAATAACATTGGAAGTTCATTGCTCGATCTTAGATTATATCCAATCTTGATCTAAAATCATTACTGGATACTGTTACATCATTTCAGTTCAGAGTATGACTGGAGATCAAGATGTACTTCATTTCAAACTGCCATATACGGTGGTTCGAAGTCTTGATCAGAGTACAATGTGTCTAAAAGCACTGTTACATACAGTTTATTTACCAGGTATAAACCTTTTTATGTTTAAATATAAGTTTGGCTTTTGGTTACTGTTGTAATATATACATTTAAATATATAACAACAGCTAGAAATTCTATGCATTTTATTAATTAAAGACGTATCAATGTTTTGTAGGGAGCTACATCATGTAATTTCTATTTATCCCACCAAGCATACGCAACTGAAAACTGGAACAGCCAATCATAATATGTTTTAAACACTTTTAAATGGTCCCATGAGTTGGGGAAGGCCATATAACGTGGTTTCAACATTGGTGAGGGGCGAGATACACCACATTCTAGGAAAACCCTGGCTCATGGCTAGAAGTTTATGAAATGAGTTGTTAATTTCTGATAGGGGGCAAGTTCATCTACGAATGGGGACTCTAATTCTCAGGGTGGTAGTTAGTGGACAGCTATGTGGCGAACGCCTCACAACTACACGTTCAGTTAGAGAGAGAGTTTAAGTTAACGTAATCTAAAGGACACTTATTATTCGTAGGTTATACCTGGAGTGGGCCAAGTCCCAAAGGTACCTACGTACAAGAAATATTGGACAAAGACTAGGATCATGAATTAGTTGTGTTCATAAAAGCTGCAACAGACTAGTATACAACTCAACTACCCTAGACTGAAGTGAGCATGGCATTTAGACCTGAGCTGAGAAAAGTACTGTTTAGTACATGAACGGAATTAAGGTTAAGAAATCTCCAGGGTGGTGAGTCTAATGGAGATAGGAGGAGCAAACAAAATACAAAAGGTTTCTTTATATATAAACTTACATTATTGTAGCTATGATGATGAAACAAGAAGGTACAGGCTCCCGCGATGCGACGTGTGTTTCCCTATGCCTACGAAGACAGAAGAATGGGTAAAATGGCCGGCCACCTCGCCAACGATCTCCCGCCAACTCCAAAATATAAATTTATTACAAGTACACTACAAGTTGTAAAATACAAATGAAACATTGAAGCAATTAATAACAATTTCCGAGACAAGTCAGATTTGGTAATAGAAGTTCCAGAGTCTTTATGCATATTGTCTCTTTTTAATAATTAAGGAAACAAGCCGGAATGGGCCAGCAAGGCACGTGAAGATTTTTTGAAGAACAAACATGTTACGTTAGCATTTTGAGACATGTAAATCAAATTATGAGAATAACACATTACAAGAAAACAAATTTAGTTTTGGGCAATTGACATGGCAGAAGCTGGAACTGCCAGGATGTTTACATGTCACAATTTTTATCAGAGAATTTAATATTACCATTTTTAATAAACAATATACGTTAACAACCCTATAAACAATTATGAATGTCACAGTCTCGTGTTTTGTAGTGGTTGCAAACCCACGTGGCTTCGCATTCTCAATCTCACTACGCTTCACTTAAAGGGAGTAAAATGTAGATAACACTTTCCCTTGCTACATCGAGGCTATGCTTCATGGGGCACTGATTAGAATCACATTACATGCACATAATATGAAGAACACTTTTGGAAACGGGAGGTTAGGCTGGTCGTGAACAGTTCCCGCACGTACGTGCATTTGCAGAGCAGAAGTGTTCTGCCTCTCTAGTGAATCAGTGAGGGTGTCGTCACTCGATGGTCTAATTTTTAGTATGAGACACATTGAAAAGTGAATCTTGTTAAAGCTGATAACTGTAGTTTGGGAACACAAATAAACAGTACTAAACTCAGAATCTGTTAAATGTTTACAGAGGAAACAATATTATGCATACTAAAAATTTGGCTTTACTTAAATCAGATGAAACCTCGCAACACCTAGTGTCCTTAATCTAATTATTGGTAATAAAAATAAATAAATAAATAAAGTGTGTTACAAATTAATCGCAAAACAGAAACGGAAATTTTGTTATCCATTGAACCAGGTTATACAGCACACACACTAAACGTAAGAGAGAATGTCTACACAAACTCAACCTATCTGTAAAGGAAATGTGATAGCATCATCACAAGTATTACTCACTATGGTCCAAACATGCGACTTTAATTACCTTGTGATGCATCATCTTATGGTTTGGGGGCAGTGATTTCACATGTGTATCTGTTTAGGGATGGCAGACCAATTGCATTTGCATCGTGCACCCTTACCGGGGTTAAACAAAATTACTCTCACATTGATTGTGAGGCACTGGCGATAATGTTTGGTGTCAAGTGGTTTTCACAGTAATTGTATGGAAGGCATTTCACCCACCCTCATGGCTGACCACGAGCCATTACTTTACATTTGTGGGCAACATGAAAGCATTCTGCAGGTGGTATTCAATAGGTTACAGTGGTGGGCAATAACATTACAGGGTTACGTCTACACTACAGAGCATGTCGAAGGGTAGGAGTAACTTTAATGCACATGGTGTATTATGGCTACCATTAGCTGGGGAAACAGAACCATTGGAAGAATGTTCATATCTCAGGGTGGGAACAGAAGAATTCTTGCCAGTAACAGCCAAAACAGTTGCCATTATTTACTCATGTACAGCGCACACCATGATTTTTTCAACAAGTTCCAGGGAAAAACATTTTATAAAATAAAATTGCACCAAAAATTTGTGGCACCCGATTAGTAAGTATGGAACAAATTATTCTTTTTTACATTAGTGTGTAGTAATTGTGATATGTCCAGAAAATTCTTTAATCAAATAACTTGGGTGCCAAAATCCAAAATAAAACCATTCCGAAAACTCACGCTCCTACTACACAACACTTACGACTTCGTTATTCTGAGAACTCACGCTCCTACTACACAACACTTACGACTTCGTTATTCCGAAAACTCACGCTCCTACTACACAACACTTACGACTTCGTTATTCTGAAAACTCACGCTCCTACTACACAACACTTACGACTTCGTTATTCCGACAAAACTCACGCTCCTACTACACAACACTTACGACTTCGTTATTCTGAGAACTCACGCTCCTACTACACAACACTTCCGACTTCGTTATTCTTTTTTCACCTCTCTTATTTTAGCAGAGGCTGGCTCTCTTTTTTTTTGTCATGCTAGAATGTCATACTACCCTTCTCTCGAAGAAAAAAACATGTCGCCTCAACCCTTCTCCGTCCCCTGATCTAAGGTCGCTAGTCTCTGCTTGGTGGAATTATCAACCAGCAACATCTCGATGTTATTTGATGTGGTGAGGGGGGAGGCGGGGGTGTGAACATGTGTCAGCTCTATTTTGCTGCGTGAAAGGATGCCATTAGTAATTGGGGGGAGGGGGGAGTGGGGTTGCAACCTACACATAACTGAAGGGTCACTGAGAGAAAAGGGAGAGGAGTGATGAAAGAGTGAGAGATGAGGTAACAGACAGTTCCGCCACACCTCCCTCAACATCTCCGGAAAATTAATGGCTACCAGCCCCCTCCCCCTCTTCCACATTTTTTTTTACTTTCCATGCATAGCGCGCAGCCCAGAAAAAAGGGTGCGCTATATACGAGTAAATACGGTAAGATTGAGACAAGGACAGATTTGATACTGAGCAAGGTGTTACAGTATTGTAGGCTAGGTTGACCAGATGGGGGTGGAGATAGATACCAAACCTTATCGGAATGCGTGAGACCAGTTGACAGTTGAGCAAGGATGTGTAATGTGTGGACCTCGGATTATCATATCAAACTAACTATGCTGCTAAATATTAAAGGAGTTGCACTTATGTCACTTTGGAATAGTTACAGTGGCATCCTCAGTCAGGTCCCACATGTGGTGACCTAACATCGATGTTTGCTTAGAACATGCAACACTTATGCAATGCATGCCAACCAAACAGAACCAACCCTGCTAAATCTGCTCTGACGTGTACCTGCGTTATTGATTAGGCGGCATGGTGGTAGTGGCTTTGATTGCACTAGACCAGCACGCGCGTTAAGGGATTTATTGTTCAAGTTGGCGTCTTCGGCTCGATACTTTTACTGGACACGTCGCTTTGCGGGTTGGCACAAAGTTATTGATAGCCTGACTGGCTAGTGTCGGACAGTAGTCTGCCTTCTGTCTCGCTATACGTTTATGTGGTTAAGTAGATAACTGGCGGGAGGTGTTGAGATTACCTGGCTTACTTATTGTTTCTTCGGCCAGTTGGATAACTGGGAAAGACTGTTGGCCAGCGCTGATGGCGCAGTCCGCTGGCTTCAAGTCGTTGATACAGTGTTGGCCAACACTGCATCCTAGATTCCGGGTGGCTCCTTTTCTCTGTTCCAGAACCTGGCATTGGAGATTCCATACAGCAAACCACTCAAGACAGAGTGATAGTCTTGGTGTGTATGGATATGTGGGGGGAAAACAACGTAATGAAATACAGTCTCCAAAAACCTGACTAAGGCAGCTTGGACACATTCTGCCTGTCTGCTGTCGGTGGAACCAATAACAGCCCGTTGTTTGGCAGCGAGTTGCTGTATCCTTTGCTCCTCTTGCCATGAGCCGTGTCTCACCTTAAAAGGCATATAACATGGACTGCCACTAAACAATAAGAGTTGTGTACCACAGATGCGAAACTTACTGTATTTACTCATGATTTTTGCAGCAAGTTCCAAAGGAAAAGATTTTTTTTAATAAAGTTGCACCAAAAATTTGTGGCTCCCTGTTAGTAAGTATGGAACAGATTATTCTTTTTTACATTAATGTGTGGGGATTGTGATATGTTTGGAAAATACTTTAATCAAATAACTGGAGTGCAAAAAACCGAAATAAAAAAATTCCGGAACCCTCATTCTTCTACTACTCAAGATCTCCAGCTTTGTTTATCGTTTTTATCCTTTCAGCAAATACCGCCTTTTTTTTTTTTTTTTTTTTTTTTTTTTTTTTTTTTGTCAACACTACCGATCCCTAAAAAAAATATAAGGGTCTAACTGTCCCTTCTTCCCCCCACCCCTCCCACCTTCTTTCACGAACATGGCTTGCTAGCCTCTACCATGGAAACAAAGAGGGATGGCGGAATTATCGACTGGCAACATCCAGGTGTTCTTACAAGGGGGTGGGGGGGCCGTAAACATGTGGCGGCTCTGGTTGGCGTGACAAGATGCCATTAGTTGGAGAGGGGAAAGCGGGGTTTCGATCTACACATAACTGAAGGGCCGCTGAGAGAGAAGGGAGAGGAGTGATGTAAGAGCGTGAGATGAGACAACAGACAGTCCCACCACTTCCCTCAACATCCCTGGACAATTTATGGCGCCCTTCCTCTTATTTTTCTGTGTATAGTACGCACTCCAGAAATATTTTTCTTTATTTTGGGAAAAATGGGCACGCTATACATGATTAAATGCAGTAGTGTACTTCCAGTAGCAGCTTCTGGCACAAGCTTGGTGCTCCAGAAGATGGGGGATCACTGGCGGGCAGATCAGAAGCGTTGAGCCATATGGGCCACCTTCCTGCTACTACTGGGTGTGGTATCGCAATCAAGGCCAGGCCGTAACACTCGAGCAAATAACCCCGCCAGCACCTAGGTGCTCCAGTAGGGATACAACCCAAGCGTACTGTCTCTTCCTGGGTTGAGGATTTTCTAGTGGTTGTGGCTCTGCTGTTCTATCCCCGGAGGTCTAGAACAGATGGGCATCGAATGGTGTTTGTATACGACTGTTGGGTTCCAGAAGGGCATCCCCAGTCGTACTCTAGTTCGTAATCAAATGCCCGGTCTTGGTCGGCAGTGCTCAATGTGTATTGTTCCCAGCGGGTGTAGTAAATATTACTCTATTAATAATACTCGAGACTAAAGAACAAAGTCGTGTTTATTAAGAGCTCTATAAACACGGTGACACATGCTATCTCCTACCAAGCAGATGGTATGCTGGAAGTAACCTATGCTCTCCAGGTGTGGGTGACCTGGTTCTAGGCTAAGCGGGAAGTTAATCTAGTTGACTGTTAATAGAAATGCTAAGCGACGCTAACTAAATCATGGGGTGTCTGGAAGAGACAAAGAAGTTAATGTCCACTGCTCTAGTAGCAGGGAGTGTTAATATCCAAAGGTAGTTGCAGAAGAAGCTTCTGATAAGTGGTAGCTATTGGCATCACTGAAACCTCTCGTGATGGCAATGGTAGAAGTTACTGGTGGCTGCTGAAGACTGTTGTTGACAATGGGAGCAGCCTCTGGTAGGCTGCTGAAGACTTGGAGGTCCATCGGAGGCCCCAACACTAGAAGTGGTGAGGCAAGCTCGAAGAACTGGAAGAAATAACTCTCGAGCCCAGCCGTGCATGGACTTATATAGTCCGAAGTACAGGTGCGACAGAAGGCCATTGGGGAGGGGGGGGGGTGACGTGTGACGTCCCTCTGGTGCGAGGCTGGAGTGGGGGTAGCAACTCTCTAGTCATCTCTTGGCTTCGTGAATGTTCGGTAGCGCTCGGCCATGCCCTGAGGTGGCTGATGGCTTGTAGGCTCTCAGCGCGGGGGAGGTGAGGGCGACGTGTCCGCTGGCTTGCACAACCTCTGTATCCACGTGTTCAGGCACCCTCCAGGATTATGGCGGTCCGCAAAGTCCGTGTAAAGTTTGGTGGGGTTAGACTCTCACGTGGGTTGAAGTAGATACACTAGCCGTGATGTGGGATGAGTCGTAATTGTTTATTACTATAAACAATTATGATACAGCGGCACGTGTCAGCTCCCATACCTCATACATGTCCAATTTTCTAATGCTAGCGAGTACACTTTCTAGAAGGTCCATTTTTGGGGAATATGTTTATAGTTTTGAAAGCAATTCTAAGTGGTAAGAGGTACACAAAATTACATTTGGTAACCACAGAGTCAGTACTTAATGTCTTCATTGATGGTTTGCAACTTCATTAAGCACACTTTTTTTTACCACCCTGCTACAAATGGAGCTGAGGATAACATTGTTCGACGCGCAACCCTTAGTGGGTATGGCAGTTGGTGGGTGGCATCACCCCCCCCCCCCTGGCGACCTTGAAGCAGTGGTCACCACTCGTATGGGGTTTGTCTTGGCGCCTATGTTGCTGTGTTGTGCCATAGGAGGTGTGTGCTTGCGAGTGAGTACTCTGGTAGGGGTACAGGCGAGTGTGACATTAAGTGGTCTGGTTTCTCTATTGACATTAGTGGGCCAAGTGATGGTAGACGGCTTCTTCTGCAGCGTCGCAGGTAGCGGAGAAACTGCAAATAGCATGTGCCAGATGAGGTTCAAGGTTGAGGTGAACGAGCAGGATGTGGACTCGCTTTAACATGCCGCCGCCTCCTCCTTCCAGATGTGTACCTGGTTGATACTTGAACCACTACTCATCAGGACTCCAGTGTAAGCTAGCCCTGTTTGGCAGCTTTGTCCAGCTCTATGGTGAGGCCCAAGGGGGGTGATAGACCATATAGGTAGATAGTGGGTAGGCATGGCCTGATGGGGTGGGGTAGGGTAGGTAGCCTGGTCTTCAATCTAGTGGCTTGACAAGCGGGACATCGCTGGAAGATCCATGTACAAAACTGATGGTTACAGTAGCAGGTGTAGGGGCGATCACTCCCGTGGCGCCCTGGTGGGCAATACATCGCTAGCAGACCCAGGTGTCCAACGAGGCTCCTCAGGGGTTGGTCTATAAGTTCCAAGCAGGTGACCTGGCGGACCCAATCACTTATTGGAAGGGCGATAGATTAAGTGAAAACTGCTTTGGTGTCACCCAGGAAGGCAAGCTGCCCTTCAAGACAGTTACCATAGGGTGAGGTTGAGGCAGGGGTTTCGGTTTATGGTGGTCTCTCTAGGGGTCTTACTAGGAGTGGCGACATAATAGGAGCAAGGTGAAGAGACAACTCCACCAAGTCAGATTTATGTCTGTTTATTGATTGTTCGCTACACATACATAAACCAGCCTGTATCCTGGTTAGGTTCTGAAGGACTAATCCTAGGTTGCCTCGTAATTCACCACGTCTCGGCAGTATGGGGTGGAGCTAGACGATAGCTGAAAGCACAGCAGGCTTCGGTGTGCTGACGGGCAGCGAGGCGGTGTCATGCAGAGTATAATTCTCGACAGTGCTGCAAATGGAAGTGACGACTTGAAGTTCGTTGACTCTCAGGCAACGCAACGTTCTGCGAAGGTAGATATGATGTCTGTGTAGGCTCGGGCGGAGCACTGGCATGCTACTGAACTAGAGCGAGACAGCCTCTCTGTGTGCTCTCAGGCAGAGTGACTTTCTGTAGACAACTAATGTGAGGCAGCCACTAACTGAGAACTGAGAGTGGGGTGAGAGAAAATGGAGGGAGATGGCCGAACCTTTTGACGAGTTCCCCTCTCGCGGCGATGTGATGTGCAGCAGGCAGCAACCTCTGGGCAAGCCAACCCAACCCTGGGCTTGAGCGTGTGCGGCGTAATGGCTGTTCCTAGGAGGAGCCGAGGCTGTGGCGAGGCTAGATGAGAGAATGACATCGCTTGTGGCACATTAACATTCAAAGGCAGGGTAAAACAGTTGGTGACTTACAAAGTTCCTTTAGAGATAGCATTGCCTCATTTGTTGTTAGGTTACAGTACTACCCCCAGATAACTACATGGAAGGCACCATGTCATTTAATGCTAGGCAGAACTGTGCACACAAGAATATTATTAGTAGTACGAAGCTTTACAGATAGGGTGGTACAGTGACAGGGTAGGCAAGGTGAAAGGAGAACAAAAATTAAGCAGTTGAAATTGGGCATTAGTATTGTGGCTAAGGATTACAGACTAAGCAAAGGGAAGTAGATTCCAGCAACCATCAGTGAAGAACAGGTCCCTTGACATATGTTGTTGAAATTTGCGAGGGTCTAAAGTAGCAGTGGCATATAGATCAGTTGGTGAGAGGCGAGGTGGGAATGCAGATAAAGGAGTGACAGTATCATTCTGAGGAAGTAGGATGTGCAGTAGAGGTTAGCACAACTGAGAGAGAAAATTATATTTGCGTCACCACAGCTAGCTCAACACTCAATTCTGCCAAGGGCAACAGTCAAGTCATGGAGGTTCACTGTGCCAGCGTAGTGCAGGTCAAAGAAAACCACACTGCAAATACAGAACGGAGAGCTCCTCCACCTGATTGCTAAGGTTTTCTGACAAATAACATTGTCGACACTGAGGGGAGTGTAGCATGTGAAGGGAATTATTGATCAGGACAGTTGGCAGCATGCGCGAGACTTATGTAATGATTTACACAGCAAACAAGTGACGTAGCAAAATAAATAAAATAAAGATTGTACAGGGGCCAGTACTCATGATATGCAGTGGCCACAAGACCCACTGCTAATGAAAATTGATAGGAATTGCTCCAGAAGAGAATGTAGCAATATTTAAGGTTACAAGTAGGCCACTAGGCTACCAAAAATATGCAAGGACAGGAATTCGAGTTCTCACAGTGTACTGCTTGAACTCCTATCCTTTTACCATTATTTTTAAAATGTAACAATATTTATTTTGCCCCCTCACTTCTTGCACATCCTTCGGCCATTCTATCTCACTGATAACGAGTTCTGGCACATTTCCCTGACGTGAGGGCATATACCAAAGCAAGAGACATAATACTAGCATTCAATGAAGGTGTAGGGAAACTTGTTAATTTGATAGTGATAATGATGCAGTTCAGCTTGCACATGCCGCACAAATTGTCATACAGGTAATGTTTGGGGAAGAAAAACATTTTACTCTAGGTTTTCCAGTCCATGTAAACGATACAGTGTTCCGCTATTATTACTTGTGCTGGTGAATATGGTATTTGATGGGCCATGCATTAATAAGGGCCAGGTTGAAGATGGTCTAATAACCACACTTACAGTCGCTGAATTTCTGAAGTTCGATAGCGTTAAGTGCAGACGTACTAGAAGAACACCTTCATCTCATAGAACAGTATGACTCAGGAAACTCCACTCACCATTTATTTGAGGCTCATGTTGCATACTCGCATACAAAAGAGAGATTATTGAAATGCTTTACAGTCTTGGTATCAATATTTCAAATGATGTACAGTAGAACCTCTCTTTTACGACCCCTCACGCTTTCCGAGAATAGGGTCGTAATAGACAGGTGGGGAGGGGGTTGTAATAAAAAAATCAGAAAATTTTTAGCCGATTCTGATTCATCCCCTAACCCCTATGCCGCCAAACTTGCAATTTTTTGTATAAAGTTCATGTACACTCGTCTCTAGCACATAAAAACCACTTTTCAAATTAAATATAAATACGTATGTATATTTTAATAGCTGGGCGTCTCCTGATTAATTTGATACCCAAGAAAGGCATATTGGACAACCCCTTAAAAAAAAAAAAAAAAAAGGCCTAAACACAGTATGACATGGCCACTGAGAGAGTATGAAAAGATTAGAATATGTATTATTAAAATATAACTAAACACTGTTGGAGATGCCTTACGTTTGAAGCAAAACACAGAACTTTATTTATTGATAATATGTGAAGATACATTTGATCACTCGTGTGCTGGGGCTAGTAGCGAATACATTGCCGTACACATGTAGGTGGGCGAGCGCCTAGATCCTCTACAGAGTGGCCGGGCGCGGCAACTCGCATCTGTTGATGGGTCCTAGATCCTCGGGGCTGGGCAGCTGTCGGTCGATCGCTACAAGCAGGCCCCCGCCCGCCTGCTACAATATTATTCTGGCGGATGGCGGCCAGCAGGCCGCCGCCAGTGCCGTCATTACAGGGCCGGTTCCCTTCGTAACAGCGGCCCAGTGTTGAGAAAACATGCTGGTAGATTCGATTCACGTCAATGTGTTGAATTTATACAAAATGTAGGCGACGTGTTGGCCTCTGCACTGGCACGATGAGGCGCTGCAATGTTTACGGGAATATAAAAATTTAGTACGGTCTACTTGAAATATTAATTCTCTCGAATTTTTCATCCGACGTGACCAATACATGCACACAGCCATGCTTGCCAAAATATGGTAACATAAGAACACATTTTATTTGCACACACTTACCTACCTTTATTCACTTTACACAAAAAAATTAACTTCACTAGGAAAAAAAAACAAATGCCCACCAAAAAAAAATTATCATATATTACGTAGGCATGGGAGCACATAAACTTTAAAAAAATCATTAAAAAAGAGATAAAGGGACATTGAATTAAATTTGAAGTTGTACATACACTGATTAAGAAACTAGTCTGTAATGTGATGTTGTTTTAACAGCAAAAGAGGAGGGATAATGGAAGCGAAAAGTGAAAGGGAAGGTAAGGCAGAGGCGGCGGTATGTGACTAGGACAAAGAATCCTCACTGACCCGGCCTGCAGGAGAAGTAGAATGTCTGTTCTGACCAACTGCGCGACTGTTACTGAGTACTCGGAAAGGTGTAGGAACTTGGCCAGCGGATGGTGGTCAGAATAATAAATAGAAAATTGAGGGATGATTTTGTCTGGGTGAGGTGATCGGAATGAGGTATATTACCTGGGGCGCCAGGCACTATCCAGACCTAGTGCCGTTGAAGTGGTAGAGCAGACTCTTCCTTCACTCTGGGTCGTGCAGCCGACGACCATTGGCTGCTATCTTTCCCCTGTGCTGCGTCACTCATGCAGATTGTAGAAAAGAGGTACACGTGCTACACAGTGGATTATTACGGCTATCCACATGCTTATGCAACTTTACACAGTACTGTAAACACTTCCAAATATATTAAACTGGAAAGTTCAATACACACGTGCAATTTGGGCGGGAAATTATATGGGCCCGTACCCTGATATGCCTTGTAGCTTACCTCAATAAAGAACACTCTTTCAAACGTAGTGACATTTATTAGGCGATTGATTACATTTCCTCAAGGGAAAACACTTTACATTTTAAAGCTGGACGATAACCGGTTGGCAGTGGTAAAAATGGCGCGAATGCCCGTGCATGACTTTTAGTGTGAAATAAAGCTTCCCCAGATGATGCAAACCTGGGGAAGGTGAGAGACAGTGTCCCAGGCAGCGTGCAAAAAAGGTTCTAATTGAGTTGAAAGTCTATTGCAGTGAAAATGTCTAATGCTATAGGTGAATGCCGCCCAGGCACGGAACCGACGATACACGCGACCTGCCTCTCGAAGTCTGCGTTTCGTCTACTGCAGTTCCAAAGTGGCGCGCCACGTGGAACTACTTTGTCACGTGGCACTTCTGCAAACATACACTCACCCTTACAAAAATTGCTATAACATGCTTAAAAACTCCATTGTATAATAAACAACAAATATATACTGTGAATCAAATTAATTTACGTGGGGATGATACACTATAATAACCTAGCAATTACAATAATAAAGGAACTGTAGGTCATTAAAATGAGGTTTGCAGGTGTCCCTTCACTTGCACGTGACCTCACGTCACCACCCTTGCCCTGTTACGTCCTTTTGTGGGAATTGATATGTGGCAGTAGCATTTCCTTAAATTCTTGCTCATGTGGCCGCATGGCCACCAACACTGCTCTGCTTTGTGTTGTACCACCTGTAACACACTGCACTGCACTTGTTTTGTGTCGGTCACAGCACGTGGTGGAGTGCGGCTCTCTGCTGCAGTTACTGTAGGCGGCGAGCAAACGGTTTAAGGGATGAGGGGGCTCGGCTCACGTCATGTGGTATGGATTTGTGTTCCTACAGTGAGGTGCTCCCAATGATCTGCCTGAATGGCAGGCCTCAGTTTGCAGTTCTAAATAGTTTGTGGATTTTGCCTTGTTGGCATGCGTTATTTGTTGCTGCAACTTTGGTTTAACTTCTAGCGAAATTGCTTTATCATGTTTATGTTAAAATGTTTTATCATGAACCAAGAACCTTTTATCATGAACCTTTCCTTTGTGATAACAATAGAAGGGCAAAACATATAACTAAATAAATTACTCACAAAGTACATGCATTATAAAAATTATGTTTTTAAGTAACATTTCAAAATGACAAATGGTGAGTTCATACTCGCTCCTACTATACAATATATCAAATATTCAAAGGAAGCTTAGACCTGTCTGAAATTCCACATGAAGGCAACCTGGGCAACATTAAGAAATATTAAAATTAATACATTGCAATCAAATTAATCCTAATTTAATTGGAAGTGCTGTGACAGAGCCTTATAGTTTGAAAATACCTCGCAATCTGTTCCCAAAAGGAATTTTAACGTGAAAGGAAATTGTGTTAATGGAGGGCGAAGGACAGAGACATCTTCTGTACGAAGCAGCATGATGGAGGGGGCTTCTTCGGGGCTCACTGATGGTAGGCGCCTTCTCCAGTTGAAACGTGCACTTGAACCCTACGGATTGTCCTCTGCAATGTTCAGACTGTGAGGTTAATTTGGCTGTGCCACTTATCATTCTTGATCTAGTGACCATCGCACCCTTGAGACAGTTCTCCTGCCTTATTCAAACTGGAATAGGGTAATTGACCCCTTGCACATATTGCTCCCCCGCTCCTATGCAGACTGGAGGAGAGCGACTACTGCTCTTGTGCCTGGAATGGCTCTTCCTATTTATAATACAAATTATTTGTTTGTAGACTTCCAAGTTGCAGGGGTTGTTTATTCGGACTTCTGCGCTACCATTTTATCTCCTGGGGTGGAAGCATTGACATATCTCATCATCTCGGCAATCTCAGAGATGCTAGAGGCTGCAGCAATCTCGCAGAATGGGTGCTGCGCTCTTTCAGTAAATCCTCAAACTAGCTTACATTTGCTAAAGGTGTCGATAGCTCAGTGAATAGTAAAATCTCCTCATTGGGGTTAGGGCGACCATGTGATGGCTTTGAATATATAGTTCAATTTCTCTCAGCCACAAGTTTGTAGTCTCGTTTGCTGTGATGCTTGTAGGCACGTAATTAATTGTACTAAAGTGTGAATTACTTGCCCAAGTAAAAGTGTATGCTCCATTATGGGGCAAAGTCGCAAGTAGAGAGCGCATCCCACCTGCACAGAAATGTGTTACACGTCAATAGCCCACCCTTTGAAACGACATTGACCCGTTTTGAACGTATAAAAGAATTTCTGGACTTCGTTCTTCTGGGTTGGCTGACTTGAAAATGTACCTGTTGTGGATCTAGCGTGGCGCCTGCTCTATGCACTCTCTGCTGCGTTGCATATGTCACAATCAAACAGTGCCCTTTTAGTAGAATCCTGAATACATTGTGGCATTATAGTTTGTTTATTAACAGGGGCTGTGCTTCAGCATTCATTTTGACATGAACCACATGTCAGCCCTATGCCACTCACCATGCCGCAGCTTACTACACCGCCACCGCCATGAGAGGGCACCAGCCTGTGTGTCCACGTGTTGGTGTTGTGTTATTGCTCAAAAGGGCCTTTCTAAATATTATGTGCAGTGTTTTATGTTGTGTATTATCATTTCACACAGTGCTCTTCATTATTATTTTATTTTATGTTTGTGTGCCGTGTTCTGTATCATGCACTGGTTTGGCCAATGCAGTGAGAGTTGATATTTACATAATGTGTTCAGGTGTTTCTTTTGCCAATGTATATTCTGAATATTTTAGTATTGACGTTCAGGGTTGTGTTTTGTGTCGCGTGTTTTATTCTGCTCCAATATGTTTCCTTTCCAAACTGACTTAAGCATCGTAAGGCGCAAGCCTCACAATGTATTATTTCTTGTGTGTTTTAATGTTAAGATGTTTTGTTTACATAAATTCAGGGTTGAAATGGTCTTGCACTATACCAATTTAGCAACAACTGACGCAGGTAAAATATTCTAACAGTACAACATTAAGTATAGTATTGAGTATCGTATAGAATAGCACTTGCCATGTGTGCACACCCACTCTTATTTTATAATTCTTGTTCTAGTACAGTCAGTAGTAATATTGGACATTTTCAGTATTTTGAGCTAAATATACATGAACCAGTTACCGTACGTAACATGTAGTGTACAGGCTGCGTGGTTGGATAACCTCACTATGTTAGTTCCCATTAATCTGAGTTTTTGTGTGGTAATTGTATTAGTATATTAAATGCCCAGTATTATTAAGTATGTCGACATAAGTTTCATGCGGGATCAATCCCGAATAGCCACACACCACTTTAAATGTGTATGCGAATTGAGTTTAAGTTGCTATGGCAATGTCATAGGTCATAAGGTTACTTTCAATTTCTATATTTTAATAATGCAATTTTTATATTTAGAAGAAAGTGTTTTTATATTGTCACATTTAATCAGTACTGCAGTCATCCATGCCATTCCATTTACTGTCATGTTTTGTAATATAAAGGTCATGTGGATTTTAGCAAACGTCTCGGCCAGCCAGCTTTGTGCCAACCCTTTGTTCAAGTAGCATCTTGTGTTCTCGTGTTGCGCTGCTCCGGGCCTTCATACTATGCGTTACCAATAATCTTAATTTCTCTCATGTAGCTTTTCTACTGCATCATTTAATAGTATTAGTAACCTGGGGCATGTGGCACTCCAAAACCCTGACTCATTTGTACATGGCCAGGGCATAAGTTTCATTGATAACCATGTAGGTCTTTGAGCATTTTGTGCAGTTTTAGAGCCTGCTTGGCTTGAACGGCAGTCGGTCCTGTAAGTGCTCAGTTTGGGAACAGTTGTGAATAAATAACGCAACATTAAATATTAGCGTTTGATTATTTGCACCAGCCACTTCTCTGCAATTTAACCGATGTAAAATACTAGAAAAATTACATGAAGGAATTTAAGATGTGAGATAACCTGTAACAACCTAGCAGGAGTGAACAAGCATTTGGGGGAGACTTACAACAACCCCCACTAAATGAGGCATTTTTGAATTTAGTTCATCAGCACTGGCAATATTGTCAGAGACTGCGGAGCATCTGGGGGACAGCCGTGTGGGCGGTCGATCACAAGACCCACAGCATCATTATGCATCAGTCCTCTCTGGAGGGAGCTGGTGCTTGGCTTGGTAAAATAACCTACGTTCCTGTTTGCATAACCTACTTCCTCAATGGTCCAGCAAACCAACACCCATCACATGTATGTTTTTCTCTTACAGCTAGAAGAAAGATGTAAAGTGCAAAAATTATTTAATATATAAAAATTAGTCTCACATACTTTTTATATATTCTATCGATGTTCTGTTCAAGTGTCTTGCACGACATACAAAATAATGTGTGTTTCATCCAGTTTTATGTTTCATGATGTTCCTATAAAATATTTATCAAGGAAAATTGTTGTTTTGACGCAGCATCGGTTACAGGCGTCACGTCATGCCAACCGTTTAGTCTCGGTTCAACGGACATCAAGGCAGGTTGCATTCGTGCAACTAGGAGGTGAAGCATCTTAACACTCATAATGTAATTAATTGCAATATACTTTAATTTTACTGGAACGTTTTTATTTCTCTCGTGCACCTTCGAGTATACCTCCCACCCAGAACAGACTCAGGGCCCATCCGGCATATTTATTACTTAAATATTTGTAATTGCATCTACAATGTTTTAGCAGCTTAGGTCTATGTGGAGCTTTGTGCTGCATGCCCGTTGACGTGTGGCATACCACGTGTGTTTCACTGCAGTGCTTTTAAATGGCCTTTTTAATATAAATGTTTTCACCCATGCAATCTAGTGTTCTTATGTTGTGTTAGTTTGTAAGATATTGTTGATTTAATTGTGTAATTTTGGGAAATTATATTTGTTGTAATCATGCACAATTCCAAATAGCAAATGCATTACTGTTCTACCATAAGCTGGGGTGTGCAATATTCTAAGTAATGATCCATCAGTCATTCACGTTGTGAATATTAAAATTGGTATTGTCTCATTGTGTATCATCAAAAAGAGGCAAATTGGAGGTTAAGGCGTACGTGGTAACTGTAAGGGCTATGTTGGATATTTTATATTTTTATTATTGTTTTGAGTGTGACGTGTAAATGTAATTATGTTTCTTCCCCACCCTCGGGCCATGTTCATCAACACCATTTCATTTAATACAATTAGTATGAGGCAATAAGTACAGGAACAGCAAGCAGCCCGCCGCCGTGTCAAGTAGTCACATTTCCATACTCACGTGAGGTGGTCGTGCATGTTCGTCCTCCCTGGACCTTCACAATTTTCGCGCCAACCATGTAGATTACCATAGCTTATTTTAATTTACTGGAACTTTGTTAGTTTAGTCCAGGGAATGCACCGTCTCAAAGCTAGGTCATCTCTTAAATGACCAGGATTTAATGCATTATTAATACCATGTAGCCCTTATGCCAATTTTTCCGTATAAGAGTACTCACAGCTATAGCGGACTTTTCATTGTATCAGTGCTTCTTGTGGAGGTTTTACGGAATAAACCAGTGTTACTGAGAACTGTACGCTTGTTATTTTGCCAGCTGCTAAATGGCAGTTTACCCGTTTTCGCAAACATGATTATTATTGGTTAAGGTGCCGAAGACGACCTGTAACAGTCTCCATGGGAGTGAGAATTCATTGAGGGAGACAGACAGCCCTCACTAGACTAGGCCTTGTGGAATTTTATTCAACGGAGTAACGACGACTTGGAATCGGCGTGGATAGGGGGCCAACACCTTGTGTTAGTCCGGTCACTATATATTGGGAGCCGACATCATCATGTGTGTACCAGCATCACCAGTATGGAGGAGTTCCAAAGGAGGCCACTGATTGGCCGATGACTTCACAATTCCCATCCATTATTCGTGTTCGCTGAGCTGGCGGCCTACCTGGAATTATTTCCAACTCCTATTTCTGCATAAAACCACCATTCTCCTGAGGTCCAAAACCTAGTCCCATCGTCAAGTATATTTATTCTAGCTTGTCGAGGAGGTTTAAAGCCGACGAAACTTATACCAGTCAAATACCTGCCACATATTTACAACCACAAGTTTTTGAGTGCTGAATGTGTATTTGTGTTGAAGTGTGTGTTAGTGTTTGGAAAGACATGTTGGGAAGCCAGAATATCCCAGCTTGAGTATACTAAATATTACAGTTTATGTGGCTCTTATAACATCATCGTATTCAGACGTCACCACAAGTGTCTCTTGTTAACCCGAGTGGACCCCCTTGTTGGTTAGCTGGTACCCTCCTGACATTTAAAACTCATGTCGAGAACATGTGAGCACCCCGTTAGCAGTCAATCGGCATGCCCGCACTTGGGCTTCCCACCATGCCGATCCCTGCTAGGTATCATAACTCATTTCATCATTATTATTTTTAAAATCTCATTTCTTCTATCATTTACTTTAATGAAATTAGAAAATCATCTATTACTCTAACACATTTTTCTTTATTTTTTACTTTTTGAGCAAACATATAATTTATGAGAATTCAACCAACCATCTGTTATATATTAAATTTATCATCAAATTCATTTTACCACAATTGCTAGGCCCAACTATTATTGCTCTAATACTATTAGGAAATAAATCATCATGTTTTTTTTATTTTTTAAAATGTTTCTTCGTGTATTAAATTGCCTATTCCCCAATCTCTTTTCTGATTTTAACAAATACAATTTTATGAAAGTTTTAAAATTGGGTAATAGTTCTATATTAACGAAAAAAAACCTCGTTATGATATTATTAATAGTGAACTTCTATTGCTTTATTTACATTTTATAAAATGTATTTAACACCAAATATAAATAATAATAAAAATTACAGTCTAAAACAAAGGAATTATTATTCCTAAAGGTCAATACAATTTTGAATCATTTGAAAAACTATACATTTATATAAACCTGATATTGTTTTAGAAACTAATTATGTAACAGGTAGAATAAATATTAATAGTAGATGTGATAAAAAAATTAGACTATAACTTATAAAAATATTAGGTCACAGAAAAATGAAATTATTAGAATTAAAATGGTTTCAAAAATTCGTAATTTCAATTCTTTTTAAACAATTAATGTTCATCATAATTTAGCTTATAGGACATTAATAAAAAAAATTAATTAAATAATTTAGAAAATGATCTTGGTTAGTTTTGGACCAAAACAATGCTTGGATTTCGTGATTCAATTGTTTAAGAAATTATAGTTGAAAATAATAATAGAATTTATTTCAACGGTGCTGAATAGAAATTATTTCAGATACGAAAGATATTTAAATTCTTATATTTTTTTAATATCAATATTAAAAGTTTATTTATTTAAATGAATCAAATTATAGAGCTATTCAAACAGTGGGTAAACAAACCTAAAGTTATAACAAATAAATCTGATATTGATGAAAAATACAATAATCGCAATTTAGAAATATATTCTAAAATTGATATAAAATATATTAAAATCTAAGAAATTGTCTAGTGTTATAAACGATGTTCCTGATGATTGATATAGTTGTGAAGAATCAAATAAAAATTATGTTTCAGATTTTCACGTAGTTTTGAATTGCGGACATTATACTAGGTAGTTGTTTTTTAAATAAAAATAATTCATAATCTATTAATTTTATCATTCATATTACTGTATTACTTGCATATCTTATTTTATATTCCCACATGGTATAGATTCAATTTAATTTTCTAAAATTATTCTTTTATAATCTTTAGAACTTGAGCTATTTTATTTGTTATATTATCAAATTCATTATTTAAATTATTCTTTTCTTCGAAAAGGCATTTTTATAATGATCAAATGTTATTTCAATTTTAACTCTTATCAACTTTATAAGCATATATTTTTAATCTAATCCAACAAATTGCCATTATTTGTCTATCATTTTCGTATTTCATTTTGTATTTGTGGTATATTATACACATTATTTTTTGAATAATCACTAGTATCAAATTCATTTATACATTATTTCATATTAAAATTAATGTAATTAGTTTTTATATTACATATAACAATCAGTATCTTGATGACATAATTCTATTATTTCCATTATGTTTTGGTTTCATAATTTTATAAGGAAAATTGTAAATTACTTCTTTAGAACTTTCTAACATTGGCATTCCAAAATAAATTGGTTTATTAAGTAATACTTTAGTTATATTCATTCGGACAGCTGCCAAGTTTTCATTAAATATTGTTTTTTTTTCAATTGGATATTGATACAAATTTTTCATATTTAGTTATATTAATAATTAGTTTTAAATCTACTCTTTCTTATATTTTACATACTTTTACAGTAAACTGAATTATTCATCAAGTTATAAAAATCTTTTACGAAAAAGTTCACTGCTTTCCTTATATTTGTGTATTAAGAACAATACATTTTTTAAAGGCAATTTAATTAATTATATTTTTAATTGTATTCATATTTTTTTAAAAATATTAAACCATTTTCTAAAAAAAATTTTTAAAGTTCTATAATGCAAAACATATTTGTTTTATCTTTTACAGTTGCAATTAATTCTTTTCTTGCCGCTGGAGCTATTGATAAATCTTAATGATTATATAAATTTTTAGGATATTCTAAATCAACTTCTAAAAATACCCTTGATATGAATCATCTTTCATACTTTATATATATATTTTTTTTTTTCCAAAATTGTAAATCAAATGATGAATAATTAATCCGTTGAAAACAACCATATGGTAAATATTGCGACATTGCCTTTCCACATAAATTATTTCATCTAGACACAGTACATTAACTAATGTGATATTCGGGATATTTACTATTTGCTCTAATTTATATGTTACAAAGTTGCGAACTTTCACCACTAATTAATTTTACTAACAATAAAATCATATAATTATGCAGTAAATCTAATTCGATTTTAGATTAATTTTAGATCAATCCCAAGATAATTCAGCTGCACAATACCAAGAAAGAGCTAAATTATACGTTTTAAACAAACATCTTAAATTTTCAAAAATATCTGTTAAAATTAGTATATCTCATTTATTATATAATTTTATGTATTCTCCTATATATTGTATATTAAATTTTCCCCAAATATTTATTGCATGATTATAATCTTCTAAACTTATGTGGTTTATTTAATTTGAAATAAAATTTATTTTTTAGATGTTAATTCTGTTTCTTTCAATTTTTCTATAGAATCCATATATTCATATTGATAAACACCTTTTTGTTATTATTAAATCTAATTGTTCATTTTCAAAATATTTGACTTTATTTTTAATATGTTGGATATTTGATCTCAACTTGAACTCGTAAATTTGAAAATCTTAATTCTAAACCATTTTTATCTTTCTTCGCTAAATGAAATATATTGTTCTTCATTATTAGGTATTAAATTTATATCTTCTCCTAATTCTTTAATAAATAATGGAACATCATAACCTGAAAAATAATGAATATATATAGGTAAACATGTTAGATTTTGATCATTTATATTACAATATGAATGAACAGCTCCTTTGTAATTTTCAGTTAAGAAATTACGATCTTTAACTTTTTGAATATTAATGTTAATGTTTTCAACAGAATAAAGTATTTAATTAAATTTATTAACATATATTTCATAGTCTTGAGCTTCAAATTCTGTTATTCGAGTTAAAATATCGACAAATATATGATTTAATGCTCTATAAAAATGTTTTCAGCTATAAATTTTGTTGTCAGTTCTTTGAGGTATATCATGCATAGTATTATGATTTCAATTTTCTGTTGTATGAAGAATTAAAGGTTAAAAATTTTTTAATGGCACTGTTTGATATTAAAAGATTATTAATTCTTTTAATAATTTCTTCTTTAGTTGATGGTAAAAATTCATTTGGATGTACATACATCATTTTTTCAAATACAAATGTTTGTATTCTTGATTTTAAAGCTGTAGTTTTTCTTTATATTTTTTTAATTTTCTAGCACTGTATTATTAATTTTTGAAAATGGAATGTTACGAAATTCTTCTTTTCCTGTAAAAATATTATCATCTCAATTTTATTTGTTTCTCAATAAATTGCCTTTTTCTATTTCCTTAATTTTCTATACACTATATACAAACTTTCATTGAGATACATCACGGTTATAGCACTTTTAAACATAGAATTTGAATTCTCGAAGTGGACAATATTTTAATTGAAATGTTTTTTTGTTGTCCATTAAATAATCTGTCTCGATTATGATAGTTAACCATTAAATCTGTTTTTGTATTATATCTTTAATAACAATTATAATTTAATGTCTTCGGATATAAGTTGTTATATATTATCTATCATGTTTAATTTGGTTCACTTTGTTCTTCATTATTGCTATTTTATTTTGATCTATTTATTACACAGAAAAAAATAATTTATTTTAAATTTATTGTAACTAATTTGTAAGAACAATTTAAAAAATTAAATTTTAGTATTTACTTAAAATGAATAAATTTTTTAACTAGAGCATAGTTTATGTTTATCTGTTGTACTTGGATGAGAAAATAATAAATTAATACATTTTATTTTCTCACAACTTTATAATTTTTTAGGTAAATGGATTTATAATTTATATTATAATCTTGCAATTATGTTATTTTTATGTTTCTCTAAATACTTTTCATGATTATTGTTTCCACAATCGAAAAGTGATTTTTCTTGAATTTTCTTAAAGATTTTTATTATTGTTTTTATATTTTCTTCTATATTCATTAGTAAAAATTCTACATTTATTTATTTATGTTTATCTTTTAAATTTTTATGTGGATGAAAGCGTTTATATCTTTTTCTTCACTACAATCATAACTTTTTTAGTTAGGTTCTTCATTTACTGTATTGTTTTTCTTTTTCATTTTAAAATGCAATGAAACAATGTCTATAATAAATAAAAATGTATCCACTTATCAACAAGTTAAAAGGCTCAATTGAGTTTTACAAACGTGTAAAACTGAATGAAATAGGATTAAATAAATAATATAAAACATATAATTTTCAAATCATAGATAAAATGTATGGTAAAAAAACTTCTTGTGTTTTGGTTGAAAGTTTTAAAATTAATTTGCCTCATATATTAAAATTATTTAAAATAAAGATTTGAAAATCATGAATTAAAAGTTTGTTATCTTTGCTTAGTGGGTTTTATACAGACGTAGCGAGATACGCCGAAGTGGCTTTGTTTGTCCAGAAGTGGACGTTATCCCAGCCAAATCATGTAGCAGTGCTGGTTAACAACCCTTTTACCACGGGATGGCACGAGGGATGAATTCGTAGACACGAAGATAGAAATAAGATAGTTACCGGAGCAGTCGATACTGACTCGTGCCCGAGTTGGGTGGCGCAGTCCCGTTCCGCCTGTTGCTCCGGAGTGGGTTGAAGAAGTGCACTCAACTGTCTGGCAGCAAGGAACGCTGTGTTTTGTTCCCTACGTTTTAGACCGTGCCTATGGTCGTAAGGCATAGTGTCTCTGCATACAGTGTGCTAAGTACACCTTGACGTGAACAAACTAACACAATTTACAGTGTGAGTCCAGTTTTGACTTGCTGACCAGGCTCTGTAAAGTCTCCACTGATCCCCCGTGCTATGCGGGCTGATCAGAGATGGGGAGCTGTTTGGGTCACCAATGCCGCCATTGGACGTGCGTCCACACAGGAATGGGCGGCAGATATCCCAGCATGAACAATGCTGTGGGGTAAGGCAGTAAATCAAGACTGTCGCTTCTCCCTGGGTGAAGGTGTTACTAGTGGTCGTGGCTCCTCTGTTCCTCTCCGCCGGCACTGCTACAGTGTTGTGGCAGTTGGAAAGCAACAGATGGTCGTCTAATGGATGTGTAGAAAATATGACGGACCCCTGAAGGGTGCCCGTTGTTGAAGTTCATTCGGTTATATCAATTACCCCGTTCTTGTCAGAGGTGTAAGTAGCAACCTGTGTATAGCAGGCAGACTGACAGATACTCTAAGACATAAAAGCTGCAAGGTAGGAAACATAAGCATGTTTACTGATAGTTCAATAAACATGCGATGTGTGCTACCTCCTACCAGGCAATTGAGTGCTGAAGGTTAATACGCTGACCAGGTGTAGGCGACCTGGTTCTAATGGAAAAGCGGGAAAGAAATATCTAAACAAGAAAAGATAAAAAGATATAATATTTTAAAACTGTTCTAATAAAGGTGCCTTGAGGAGACAAATTAGATTTCAAACGTGTCGGTGAGTGTGTTTGCTGGTTGTCAGGTTGACCAATCATCGACGGTGAAGTAGCTGCAGGGGGCGTACTCAAAGCTTCGAAGTTCTCTGGAGGTCCCAGCATTGGCAGCAGTGCTGTGGGATGTCGCAAGAGATAGAACAAGAATGACTCTCGAGCTCGGCAGCGTCCTGACTTATATAGTGGAAGCTTATATAGGCTGTCGGTGTGGGGAAGGCGTGACATCCTTCTGCCTACGTTGGCGCGGGAAAACTCTGGTCAGTGTTTCTGATTTGTGCCTCACTGGTGGCGCTCGGCCCCGAGGTCTGAGCAACTTGTAGGCTCTCAGCTAGGCTGGGGGGGGGGGGGGGGGGGGCATGCCTGCTGGGTAGCGTATCCTCCAGGTGAAGAGATTACGCTCATAAGTTCCTGTTGCCTACAGGGTAGGCAACGTGTATTCACGTCTGTAGTGGTGGAAGAGGTACTCTTGGCGATGAATCGTAATCATATTAGATTAGTTGTATCAGCGGCACGTGTCAAGCTTTGCACCTAAATGCTATAGGAATGCATGATAAAAGACAGCCGAAAACAAGGTACATGTAATTGAACACATTTAATTACAGGGTGTCAAAACAATACATGTGTACCGTACATAACTAACTACAAAACAACCAGGTGATGTCGCTGAACTGATTTGAATAGTAAATGGATTGAGCACAAGGACATATAGTTCTTTAATGTACACGCTTTCACTGTACTGGATAAATCGCACTATATACAAGCCACAGCTCTCATCTGTTCCAGTTGGGAAGAGAGGCGAGGTTTGTAATAGGAAAGATCATTTGTAATGACACTGTATTTTTCAAGGTAGTGAATGATCGAACAAACCCACCTCTCTCTTCCCGACAGCGTTTCAAACTGGAAAGGATGAGCTGTGGCTTGTATATAGAGCGATTTATCAAGTACAGTGAAATTCTGTCTGATACGGGTTTTCATGTCCTCATGGGTTGCACAAGGTGTCTTGTAGACAATGTCCTTAACTGTTCCCCAAAAGTAAAAGTCTAGGACATTCAGATCGGGTGACCTGGCTGGCCACAAAATGCTCATACCTCGATATATTGTTTTGTTAGGAAAGAAATCTTTTGCAGCTTGTCGTGCAGTCATAGTGCAATGGCAGGGAGCGCCATCCTGTTGCTTCCACATCAGTCGCCGATCTCGTAGGTCGATACCCTCGAGCAGAATGGGTATATCATTCTGAACAAAGTCGTACACATTTGTCCGTCCAGCCTTCCTTCAAACGAGTCGGGACCAACAAACCGCTATCCAATGATGCCACCCTCGCAGTTCACTCTCCTGTGTTGGTTATCCTGTTCACGCAGCCAGTGGGAGTTGGCAGATGCCCACAAATGGCTCTTTTTACAGTTTGGTGCACCTGTTCTCTGAAACACTGACTCATCTGTAAGCAGAACATTTTTGAAAATAGGACAGGATGGTTCAATCCCCATTCGTAAAAGGGCAGCAAATTGGCCTTATCCTTGTCAGAAATCTTCTGGTATGGGTGCTTGGTGGCACCATGGTGTGCGAGGGTTGTAAGTCTTGAGCGAACACCCGTGAACTGGTGTGTAGATTTGTGGCCACCACATCAAGCACATTGGCATTTCGTTGGTCGCAGATCACCAATATTGCTAGCCTGTTTAACTACTGTCCGTAATATGTCTGCACAAGGATGTATCGCTACTAATTCTGGATACTTTGCAGCATACATTCGGGATGCCTTTCTTCCAACCCCATTGCACATCCCTACAACATATAAAACAATATCCACAATTGACAATACAATCCATTCCCTTTATCAACCAATCAACTGGATACACCACGGTGTATGAAACTGTTAACATGTACCAATAATCATAAGCATGTCTGTTACTTCCACGTGGTGTACATGTTATACTCGAAGACAAACGTACAGTAGTCTGTTTATGAAGATTGTGGTTTGTATGTGTACTATCACATGCCATCCTAACCCGGCACCACATCAACATACTTCTTAGCCACCGTCTTACTTACAACGTACTTCTTAACTGAAAGACTCTACAAAATCTTCAGCTTTTTACGGTCGCATTCCATTAATATTCTCAAACTAAACATCGCCATTGACTAATTTGAGGCCGCCCTATTGATTAGTCAAATAACATTAAACCTACAACGAGATTTAGCTTGCGACAACAAACAAAATGGCATTTGCCACTAATCAAAATGTCATATGATGCCAAAGACATGCCTTTATTTGGGTAACTCCATCTACATAATGCATAAAACAGAATTAATATATCAGTAGAAACATCGAGGAAAATGTGCAGTAAACTCTCAATTCTAAAATCCTTCACATTTTCCAGGAAAAGGGCTGTTATTGCAATATTGGGCCAACTGCTTGCTCAAAATATCATGTTGCAAATACAACAGGACTACATATGACTTAGCAAATTGCCATCTTCTATCCATTCTGAAACATGCAGCATGGAATTGTGGTACGTTCCCCACAAGAGTTTTCACTTCTTGCAGTAATGTGAAATGTTTGTTTATGTCGGAAGGCAATGAGCTGGCAGGAACACATAAAGTAGTACGATTGTAGTAGTATTGTACTCAAAGATACATACATACGCCTAGAGAAGCTGTCCCAGGCAGCTAAACTTCACGACCGTGCATCCGCGTGGAAAGTGTGTTAGTCTGACTATCTCTTTCTCTCTCTCTCTCTCTGCGCACGCACGCACGCACGCACACACACACACACACACACATATAGTATTCTTACTCTCCATTTCTGCATGTGCACATGGTATGCACGTGCATATTCACAAATACCACTCTATGAGTACTTGTGTTTCCTGTCTCCTTTTTAAAATGCAATTTCTTGCAAGTTAGTTAGTCCTTGTTTAATGGACAAGTTAAGTTACCCCAGGAAGTGTCTATTATGAAAGAAGTCTGTTCATTAATCACATTTTGCAGATTGAAATGTGCTTCTATAATGTTGCACACAATATTGACTGCAGTATCCAATTCTTATTTAACATTATTATTTTATTACCCATGCAGCGGAACAGAAACATGCAGGGTCTGCATGGATGGATTACCGGCCAGGACTTGCTTGTTGAGAAATATTTCTGGTATCAAGGTGGAACACTAGAGGGCTGCCAGAGCAGCCTCGTTCCCGTCACAAGCCATCTGTATCAACAAGAAATGATTTGTCTTCAAACTGATGGAGGAATAATAAATCACACAGAACAATTACTAATAAAGTAAACAAATTATATTTTTAGTCCTTATCCGAAGCAGTGCATCAAACATATCCATGACGAGCCATCACTGTTATCTAGGACTAAGATAGATAATTCAGAAATGAGACTTTGTGCTTTGATTGTGTTCCTACTAGAGCTTTATGTGTAGAAGACGAGACTACAGTTGAATGCTATGTCACGGTCAGAGCATGCAGATCAGTCACACACGGGGTAAACAACAGCTGTTCAAACTCACTCGCAGTCTGGGGCCCAACCCGTATACAGGGTAGGTTGTCTCGCCTGGCGACTGTGCACAAAATAAGAGGTACTGGTTGAGCTACATGCCGAGCACGCCAAATACCTGTATCTGTGGTGGTCGTGAGTGTAGGTAATGGCTACTGGAGGAGCCGATGGAGCTGGTTGATCCGAAGATGCTGCGGTGGATGGAACTGCAGTTCCCACAGAACCATGGGGCAGACTATGCCTAGCGGGACGGGACCTCCTCCCATCGGCGGATGGCTGCTACCACTAGATGTGGCGCCCCGGGCATCTTCTTGAGGGCTGAAAATAGAGAAGGGAATGGAACTGGGAGGCAAGGCCTCTCCAGCTAGCGAGCGACAACAGCTCAGTTCCGGGGGTTATTGTGGCAGAGTACCTTATTGGATGGATGCAGCCCCAGGTAATCTTTTAGACGGCTGTGGCCTTTCTCTCCTACAAATACTTCCTACCCATTTTCATGTAAGGCATGGAGGGGTGCTACGACTGACCTCACAAGAGGGGATCAGGCGATAATTGGTCCCTAACTAGGCGTATTGTGAAGCAGCAGTGGCTGGGCCGACGTACAGTCGTACCATTCCCAATTGGCGACACAAACAGCGCGGTGGTTAGAGGGTGGATTTTCTCTGAGTGCTCTGAAAACTGTGGGTGTGGGTCCAAAGGCAGTCAGGCCTCCAGAACCAGTCAAACACCCCTTCCGGCAGCTCAATGGTGCTGTGGATGGAGTGCAACTGATCTGTCTTCCAAGTAGATGTGTGTTCGACATACAAGCCCACAGTCCTGCACTAGATGCTGTAAAACCCAGTCTCCTACTCCACTCTGGTGGGCGTGGTGTTTACGTGAGATCACACAGTCACCTGAGGAAAGGAAAGACAAATTAGGTGACAAATCATGTTTTATTCCTGAAATGAACTGACACGGTGGCCCGTACTACCTTGAGCGGACCGGAAGTAACTACACAAATGCCAAGTTAAGGGGAGCTGATTTTGAACTGGGTATGGCAGATTCGACTAGATAGCTGTTATCTTTCTGTTGTGTATTGTGTTCATGTAGAATTAGGTTAGGTAGTATGTTAGTCGTTAGGTTGGCGCCATCAGTAGCCGGGTAGCCATCATGGCGACATGTACGTGATGTGGAACATAACAGTTGGCAATGAGGTTTAAAATATTGCATGTGGTTCGGATCCACAAGAAATGGCACTAATTGGAGCTATAAGCACGTTTGCCCCAGACAAGGAGTCGTGGAACTCGTATCGCGAACGTCTACAATTCTATTGCATCGCAAACAACAAGGACGACGAAGCTAAGCGGGCGGTGGTTTATACAGTATGTGGCTAAGAATTGTATGGTATGATGACTTCATTATTGTCACAGAAATCTACAGATGCAGTACCTCTGGTGAAGGTGTTCACAAGATTAATGAAGCACTTCCACCCGAAGCCCAGTGAAATAGTTGAAACTTTTAAGTTCCTGAAGCGCAATTAAAAAGAAGGGGAAACAGTTGCTGTGTATATTGTAAAGTTGCGACGGCTAAGCACACACTGTAATTTTCCACATTTGGATCGCATGTTAGGAGACCGTCTGGTTTGTAGGGTTCGGGACAAAGCTGTACAACAGGTTCTCCTCGTTAAGGATAAATTGACTTCACGAGAGGCAGTGGACATCACAATGGCAACAGAAGCGACAGGAAGGAACATGGCGGACTTGCAAGGCAGTATATTAGTGGAGGAAATTGTGCACAAAATGAACAATGCAGTTGAGAGGAACATGAACGTGGGAGGATCGGTAAAGTCAAACAGTGTATCAGTTGAAAGGCAAACGAAGGAATTAAGTGAAGGGAATAAGCAATGTTGGCAGTGCATTGGTAACCATGCAATTCGTAACTGCTGGCACGCTAATACAGTGTGCCATTTTTTGCAAAAATAAAGGACACCTTGAGCAGGCATGCAAAAAAAAAACAGCAGGCAGGTTCGAGTGCGAGGGACTTGAAGCGAACTGGTGCCACACAGCATTTTGAGGTGGACGTTGCATACTGTGTAGGTTCAGAATATAATTTGTAGAGTATGCAGGAGCAAGCACATAGGAAGTCATGGGGTATCGAAGTGCAGTTGAACAGACAACCGGTGAGCATGGAAGTTGACACTGGGGCAGGCCGTTCAATTATCAGCTGGCACACATACAAGTTTCTGTGACCCAACGAGCCAACTTTGAAAAAGGGGAACATGGTATTGCGTACATGGTCCAGTGAACATTTAGAAGTGTTGGGGGGTAAAGGAAGTGGCAGAAAAACTTAAGAGTCGTAAGGTAGTGATGCTGGAGTTAATTGTGGTACAAGGACGTGGATCAAGTTTGTTGGGATGCGACTGGTTCGAGGCACTTGGAATTAAATTGAGGGTAAACAAAGTTCGGGAAGATGTGATAGACTTACTTGTTAGCGAGTTCCCAGCAGTGTTCAAAGCAGGTAAACTGAGAAAATACGTGGGTCCACATTTCACCATTCGCAAGACTACATTCCTGTTTTAAAAAATGCCAGCCAGTGCCCTTCTCATTGAGAGACAAGGTAAGTCAGGAAATAGAGAGATTGGTAAAGCAGAGAGTTTATGAACATGTAAATTTTTCAGAATGGGCAACACCTGCAATTCCAGTCTTAAAAAAAAATTGGCACAATTTGGCTGTGTGGCAATTATAAGGGAACAGTGAACAGTGTATGTGCCACATGTACGTATCCATTGCCCACTGTTAACGAGGTGTTGGCAGTACTGGAGCGAGGACAACTCTTCACCAAGCTCGATTTGGAGGAAGCGTATTTACAGGTAGCAGTAGATGAGGTAACAGCCGAACTGCTTACAGTTAATACTGTGAAAGGGCTTTTCAAGGTCAAGAGGTTGCCATTCGGTGTTAGCAGTGGTTCAGCAATATTCCAAAAGTTGATGGATACTCTGCTTGCTGGCATTCCAGAGATTGTAGTATTGCTTGATAATATACTGATATCGGGAGGAGAAGAAGAAGAGCACTGGAGTCAGGTGTGTCAAGTTTTAGAAAGGCTGCAACAGACAGGACTCTGACTGAAAATAGCCAAGTGTGTGTTTGGAGTTGATTCTGTGGTGTTCCTGGGCCACAGAATCGACAAGATAGGTATTCATCCCTTGTCCAGTAAGGTGGATGCTGTGCATGATGCACCGGAACCGAAAAACAAAAAGGAACTCCAGGCCTTTCTTGGACTGTTAAATTTCTACGAAAGATTCCTTTACAACAAGGCAGAAGTGCTGGAGCCACTTCACTGGTTATTAGATGCAAATGCTCCATGGCGTTGGACAGAATAACACAGTAAGGCATTTCAAAATGTAAAGCTGCTGCTGCAGCCAGAGCAGGTACTGACACATTATGACCTCAATAAGCCCCTAATTCTGACGTGTGATGCATCAGAGTATGGTGTAGGAGAGATACTGGCCCATGACATGGGTGATGGGAGGGAAGCCCCAATAGCATTTGGCTCTAGGACCCTACAGAAGAGCGAGCAAAACTATACGCAGGTGGACAAAGAAGCCCTGGCTGTCTTTTTGGAGTAAGCAAGTTCAGACAATATGTGATTGGTAGGAAGTTCAAGATAGTAACGGATCATAAACCTCTCATGCGGTTGCTCCATTCCAAGAAGTCCCTTCCATATACAATATCCCCTCTGTTGTGATGGAGTCTCATGTTGGGGATGGAATACAGGCCAGGACACCAGATACAACATGCAGATGCTCTCAGCAGACTTCCGCTCCAGGCACCAGAATTTGAGGTACCAGCACCTAGTGACATTCTCATGTTGGAAGAGTCAGCAGAGGTGTTGGTAGAGCCAGGTAAAATTACAGCAGAAACGGGTAAGGACATGTTACTGTCTAAGGTTCTTCAGTACACTGCAAGTTGATGGCCAGCAAAAGTGGCTGTGGAAATGCAACCATATTTTGTGCACAGTCAGGAACTGTCTATACATAAAGAGTGTTTATTATGGGGAAACAGGGTTGTGATTCCATTCCAGCTGCGTTCAGAGGTGATGAATCTACTGAATGCTCAACATAATAGGGTAGTGCATATGAAAGCAGTGACCTGAAGCTATTTCTGGTGGCCAAAACTGGATGCGGCCACTGAGCAAGTGGTAAAGGATTGCAACATTTGCCAGCAGTGCCAAAATAACCCACCTAAAGTTAAAATGGTTGACTGGTCAAAACCAGATAAACCATGGTCATGGTTGTACATTGATTTTGCTGGCCCATTTCAAGGTTCAACATTTCTAATAGTCATTGATGCATTTTCCAAATGGCCTGAAGTCAGGCGGGTGGGAAGTCAGTCGGCCATATCAGTCATTCAGGAGCTACGCGATATGTTCAGTTGCCATGGGCTGCCAGATGTCATTGTAGCAGACAATGGGAATGCATTTTGTTCTCAACAAATGGCAGAGTTTGTGAAGAATAATGGTATAGAAATGGTTTTTTCTCCCCCATACCATCCTTCCAGCAACAGGTTGACCAAAAGTACTGTACAAACAGTGAAGCAGAAGTTAAGAAAAGTTATTGAAGGTAACTGGCAGACACGGTTGGCACGCATGTTATTGGCTTGGCGGACAACCCCATGACAAGGGGAAAATAATACATGGAAGACTCCTGCAAATGGGACAAGCACTAGAGACGGTTCTGGCCAAACTGCATCCAGGTAGAGACAGCCACACCTCCAGGATACGCAGGTAGCAGGTGCAGTAGTGGCAGTGGCTCGACACTTCAGTGTGGGAGAGGCCGTATGGCTGTGTAACTACGTGAGTGGCTTCAAATGGATACCGGGCTGGATCAGTAGGGAGGAAGGACGGTTGATTAACCATGTCACAGATGAGCAGGGCAATTCTCATACAAGGCATGTAGACCAACTGTGACGGAGAAGTTGTCAACCAGTGTCAGATTCAAAGACCAAAGAAGCAGTTTCCAGCAGGGTACAGACAGCAACCAGAGTGTTACAGTAGTTTGGGCCCAGGATCGCTCACAGCAGTAGAGACCCACAATGTTCTGCAATAACAGGTGCTGGGACATCGGCTGCAACCTACCAGAACACCAGGGAGAATTCCACATCTTCGGGTGGAGTCAAAGCTTCAGGGCCTCCATGTGTAGCTCCAGAAAAGTCAGAAGAGGCAAATTGCTCAGCTTTTTTCCAAGAATCTTCTCCCTTCCGAGGGTTTTGTGCGAGTAAAGCTCACGGATGTATTTGGGGCAGAGCGTCGAAACGACAGCGTGTGCTCCCAAGGAAGATGGACGATTTTGTCACATTTTAAATGGGGAAGAACTGTTGTGTATTGTGTTCATGCAGAATTAGGTTAGGTAGTATGTTAGTTGTTAGGTTGGCAACAGCAGTAACCACAAAGCTAAACATCAGTAGCCGAGTAACCGTCATGGCGACATATACGTGATGTGGAACGTAACACTTTCCCTATCTACTCTGTGCCGTGTCCTGAAGGGACTTAGGGGACTCACTTCCTGTAGGGTTGTGGCGGTTGCCATTACCAGGGATCAGCAGCAAGGGGAGTTGACAACTTCTTCAAGGCCTGCATGGGGAGTTCCTCTGGAAAGTGTGGTAGATGTTGACAATGGAGCTGAAGAGCGGTCACAGAGCTCCAGCACACGAGGTGGTGGCACGAGTTGCTCTCAGAAGAGCAGACAAACAACTAGTGTCTCTGAGCTGCACACAGGTATAAATACCAGCTGGCCCGCCCCGCCCTCGCCTGGGCTGCAGTCAAGACATCACTGGAGGCAGAACCAAGGGTTGTCTGGAGCGTGGTAGGTGGCGCTATCCCTCGGCATGCTCTGGAACTACTTGCTCGCTAAGGGTAGTTTTCGGCTGCTCTGTCGCTCGCTTACTCATTCTTCTAAGTTGACATGGCTCTCAGACGTCAGTAAACAGTACAACACTTACGTGTCTGTATTACTCCCCACGACGAGGGACATAACATATGCCAATGTGGTACATAATATACTTGGTTCAAACGGATACACACAGATTAGACAAAGTCATGGTTGCAAATAACTGGAGAGTGGCATGCTTCTAAAACTGGGTGAGTTTGTGCATATATTTTGTAATAACTGCTCATGCATACAATATTTTCCGGTCAAGTGTTATCTACTAAAATTTTTAAAACACTCATTCTTTCCAAAATAGTGCTTTACATTATCTCACAAGGTCAGGGTATGGGAAAGATGACACAAATTTTGCATTTAATTTTAATAATATGACAAATTTCTATCTGGTCATAACAACAGCATGATATAGCAAAAGTAATTTTTCTTCTCAAGATATCTGTAATTTTGAAAAGTTAATTCAGTTTAAAAACAGGAGAGTTCTAGTAGCAACATTACAATCTACTTTACATTTCTTATTTCATGTTTTTAAGTACCAGCACATGGCCAATATTGTTTTACTACAGTTGCAGTTAACTGAAATCTTCTTACCCTCATTAACTTTACAGATAAGAAAATTACTTATTTTAACTAGCACTAATACAACAGTGGCGGTAAATAATTCTTTAATCAAAATCATACTTTCTACAACATTAAATTAAAGCATTTTTGACTGCTTACGAAGGATTTCATACGCCAAATTATATTTGTTTGCTATCACTTTTTGTTTTGAATTATTAAGTTATTTCCACTAAAATTAGTATATTTTAATTAATTCAGAAAAGTTATTCAAAATAAACATTTTATAACAATTCATAATTTTCAGATGTTGTGTGAACTCTCCCAGAAGCTGGGAGAGTTGTCATCACCAATCATGGCAAGATGGTGCAACAAATGATTAAAAATGAAAACAAAATAACAAACACACAACTATTGAATAACATAAATATGAATATAAATTAGTGTAGCAATAGCTACAATTCTGTTAACTACACAACAAATGTATTGTATAAAGTAAGAGTGATAAGTACGTAGTTATCAACAGCTTGGTGAAAGACAGTGAAACGACCTTTTCCTTAGGTAATCACATTATTTATTTGAATTCCACAGGCTTAACTTCCAAAACAGCATCAAAGATTTTAACAATAATGTTTGATTACTTCACTTCAAATTAATTTTAAACATAAAAAACGAAATTGTTTACTGTCACATGGATACAGAATGAACTACAGTAATTTAGTACAATACCTTCAGTTTGGTTGATGTATCAAAACTGTGAAATAAATGTCACCCAAAAACATACTGTTTGACATCACAACATGGCAGCTTACATTACATACAGCATGCACGCACAACACAAATTCACACCTAAAAACTACTGTACATTTTTTTTACAAATTTAAATTGTAATAAGCAATGGACTAGAATTTAGAATTTCATATATAATTTCAAATCAATAAATGCAAATGCATATTTGAAAACAATATATATTAAATTCATCTACATGTAGATGTTATTCTTATAGATCATAAGCCAACTGCAGTGAACTAAAAATATTGCACAAAAAATGTAACTTGACACAAAACTATTACCACTTGCAATACCATGTAGCAGGTAAACTTCATTTACCCAACACATTCGAAAATACAATGTAACTGTCCACAACTGAAAATTCTATACAGTTACGTCAACAGAAATACAGAGGGGAAATAACAACATATACAATACAAATACTTTCTAACGTTGATGTAACAGCAACATTTCAAACTTTACTCAACTCTCAAACTGTGACATCACACAGTGAGATATCAACCCCTGCATTTACTGTGTATTACATAACTTCTACATATTAGGGAATTAGGTCCATTCCACAAATGTGTGTTGTGTGATTAAGACACAATTTATATTGTCTTCAATAGCCAAATCCAAATTTACCAGTTTGAAAAAATTACATCACATCTACGTACAGTGTTATTTCCAAGCAACTGTAAATATTATGGCATGATCAAATATTTCTTTCATGTCAAATTATATAAAGCTGAGCTTACACAGAAATGCAACCTTTAGTGTCACGTTTTAAGCTAATATGGCAAATAAAAAGGGTATCAGTATTTTACGCAAATTTCATGCACAAATGTAATGCAATAACATATGCAAAGATGCATCTACTGGCAATGTGATTCCCTGCAAACTAAGTAATTATGGTACAATTACGATATTTACAATAACTAAGTAATTATGGTACAATTACGATATTTACAACAACATAAGTCTACTTTACTTCACTTCTGAAATTCTCCGCATCATCATAATTTTTCACACTAATTTTGAGATCAATGTTTTCACTTGAGTACTAACACGTTTGTGATAAATGTTTTTTAAATAGACATGTGAAGTCAGTTACCCGGATCTTAAAGACATTAATAAGGTGTGCTTTATAATTTGTTCAGTAAAATAACAGGAAACTCCCTTGTTTACCTGTATATTAATAACTATAAAACTATGGCCACATTGAACCTTCCTTCTAGTGCCTATATGAAAATATCCTGCCATTTTATTTTACGTGTCAAAATAATCTGTAGAGAAATAATGTTCCCTGTACATTAAAGTAAAAATGTGGGGATTGTCATATTCGGGTGAACAGGGTAAGGGACTTCAAAAGGTGGTATTGACCTTCGATGGAAGATAGAAAGAGGACAGCCACAACATAGAAGCCATCCAGTTTACATGATACACTTCCCACATGTGACAAATAGAACAATGAGAGAGAAACTCACTAGCTGCTGAATCATAGGAAATGCATACCTCACCACTCAACAGGAGAAATAAATAAATGTCCTGTCTGTATCTGCATAGTATTAATGGATGTGAAAAGATGTCCATTTTACATTAACAATATTTTCTCTCAGATAAGGAAATAAGGACATGGCAGTGGAAACGTTATAAACATTTAGAAGAATGCATATGTAAATAATTTGTTTTGTTATGCTATGCCAATTCAGAAAAACATAACACATGATTACGAAGCATTTTATTTTTATCTGACGTATAATATTGTTCTTATAGTGCTACGAATATAATCACAAAATTCCATATAATTGTCAAAGTAACTTTAACCTCAATTACTGTATACAAACTTCTACTACGTATATAGTGGCACCCTTAATCAGAACACTCGCAAAACCAGAACTTACCTAAGCATGCATCTGGATCTAATCAACTCAGAACGCATTCTATTACACAGCCAACTTACGTTCAAAAAAATTATTCATAACAGGGTTTTCTGGGGGAAAAATATGTATTCACAATTCTTTTTTAACTTCTAGTTAATATCTACAGCTAAATTTACAGTACATTCATACTGCCATTTCAAACTAACAAAGTATATTTCTGCTAGGACTTCCCAATACTTAGCACTTGAAAGTAATAATACATTACAAAGAGCAACAATTGTGGTTGACGAGTTCGCATTTGTTAAATTTGATACAAACAATTTCTGCCAGGAAATTATCAGTCATAATTACTCATTACTAGTATAGCAGATATGTAACATCCATTTCTTTGTGTCTACACACTTTGCATGCTAATTTCTCCATCTGAACAAGAAATGGAATTTGGTTTTGGTACCAACATAATAATAAAAATACACTGAACGATAAGAAGCATATTCAAGGAAACAAACTGCATCCCAATATGTAATAACAAAATTCCTTCTTACAGAAAATAAGAAGAAACTCTGAACTGGGTAGTAAACAAAATGCACAAAGATTGCGCGAGTTGCGCAATCTCTGTTCCATCAGAGAATAATATAAACAACCATGATTGCCATCTCTGTCACAGTCCTATTAAAGGAGGCAGAATTGAGACTGACTGGTTTTTGTGCACTGTTTGGTGGATGCTTTGCTGTCATCAAAACTTTTTTCTCCAAACGTTTAAACATTAGTTTCTGAAAGTTGTTTAGTAATTGTTGCACCCCCTGTAATTGCTTGCACATTAACGTAATACTGCTGGAACAGTCGGTGCATTACAAGAAGACACTCGTCCGGTCTGGCTGACACACTACAGGCAGAGTGGCTCCATTAACGTTTTTTGAGGTGTGTATTTCAATATAGCTATGTTTCATTATAGTGCAAGCCACTGTACTTTACAATTATAAAAAGGTAGAGATGAACACAGAAAAAGCTAATTCCTTACATTTTCATGCTTCATTAAGTGCATCGAATTTGGCCATGTTAAACCTAAATACAAGTGCCAAGATGAAATAATTGTGCTAAACTACACATCCTAATAATTTGTGGAGCAATATTTTTCCTGAAGACAGAAGTAAAGCTGGGGGAAAAGGGGGGGGGGGGTGAGATGCTTACAGTTCTGCAGTCTAACTGTGTCAATACACATGTGTATCCCAATACATGTTCTGCAATTACGACATTCTTCCACGAAACAAGTATCTACAGCCATCAGTTTTTACTTTTATCCAATTACACAATATGCATTACATATTATGTACATTCAAAGAGAAAGCAAAAAGTGAAAATGGTTAAAAATAGCATTTCCTGAGCTTTCCCGTGCAATTTCCTTAACATATTTCATGGAAATGCAAGGTATCGTAGAATGGGGAGGGTCTACCACAATGCTTCATTATCACCAGATGTGACCGCAAGACTCTCACAACTCTTAGCAAGGGATAATGCGTTGCAAAGGATTCGTAACAAACAAGTGTTTAAAAAACTTGTATATTTTGTTTGTACGTAGTGTTGTCTGATCAGAAAAAGCAGTTCATAAACTTCTCTCACAAGTTTCAAGTTCTCATTTCAATTCCAAGGATAATATCTGTAAGTGCAAAAATGGCTACAAACTGTGTGTTTAGAATCTGTTTTAGCTAGTAAAATTTCTGTACAATATCTTCAGCGTTGCCTTTTGACACACATCTTTAATAGTGTCTCATAAAAACATAGCGTCAACACTCATAGAGACGCACACAGGTAAGTGGCAGACAGAAACACTGCACGCCAGGTGGGCGCATTGCACGCACAAGCAAGTGGTGAAGGAGAAATAGTCTGGCTCACAGGTCAAGACAAGTGTGTTTCCAGGCATTACGTATCTACAAGCAGGCAGAACCCTTAACAACCAGGTATTCAGAGATGATGGGTGAAGTGGATGTGTGTGTGTGTGCCCGTGACATGAACTTTTCAAACTTCAATGCGGGTTTATCTGTAGATACCCTGAATATAGCCATGGTATTCCACCTAATCACAGGAAGTGTGAGGGCTGCTGGTCGTGAGTCGGGGACATTGATGGAGGGGGCAGAGGGAGCGGGCGTGCACTCTCCCTCCTTTCAGCATCGAGATATATTTCACTCATTCATATTGTACGTTTTTCCGCATTCGGTTTCCTTGGCGTGGTGCAATGTATCTGACTGAAGAATTCCTAGTGGTCCTTTTTTTTATGTGACCCTATAATACCTGTTCTGCTGTTTGGTTGTAAACAGGCCAAAAAAAATTTTCTGTAGCAACCTTTCCATCTTACCTGGGCGTTCGATCAGTGTGGGGGGATGGCATGGCTACATCCCAAGCCGTAGATCATACTTGCAAGTGTCCTGCTGTCAAGCATTTACTGGCACTTACAAGTTAACATGAAATGTACGGGCATTGTATGGCGTAACACATTTACGAAATTACAATTATTCAATGCCAAAATGTTTAACTAAAGTAAGTTAAAACATGCTGGGATGGTAACTCCTGTGGCAGATTCGGTATAAGACTGGCTTGCAATGCGAGGGACTCAGGGTACAGTAGGGATTAACTCATTTATAAGCCTATAATTAATCTCCTACATGATATAGCTTACATAATCATTATAATTATGATGTACAATGGAACCTCTATGTATTGAACTCGGATGGATTGAAATCTAGCATTCATTGAACATATTCTGTGGTCCCATTTTTATCTGCATTTGAAGACCACATTAACTAAAGTCTACATGTATTGGAATTTTTTGTTGGTCCCCTGTAAAACGATGGATAGAGAATCCACTGAACACTTTGTTTATAATGTGTATATAGTGGCTATATGGTATGATTACTTGTTTCCGAGAGAAAATCCAGAAACTTGAGGCGCACAGTGTTACTGTTTCAAAGACACGCACGTTAGGACGTGGGACCGTGGATTGTGAACAAGGCTTAATGTAAAAAAGCGGCCTTTCTTTGCATGCCACAAATAACTCTTTTTGTTTGTTTACATTTTCCTTTGTAAAATGCAAATAAGACGAGCAAGCGACATATTTCTCAACACATGAAGCACTGGTTGATCCCATCTGCAGCGCAAGCGTGCATTCAACCTTTGTTTAGTTTCATCTGTATGTGAGTTTCCTTTCTCCTCCTCACTTCCTCCCAACCAGACCCACCAGGGGCAGGGGTCGAGCACCCCCCTCCCACTCCTCCTCCAACCCTCATGACAAACAACTCGCAGAGAACACAACCTCAGGGGAATAAATACATTCTTTGCCTGGAAAATGCAGTATTTTTTAGCCATTCTTGCTTGAATGCATGTTACCCCCTTCATCATGCATCCCACCATATTTCTCTTCTTTTGTTTCCCTCGCTTGGGTGCTGTCAAGTCAAGTGATGCAGATAACAAAAATATAATTCACATATAAAGGGGCTAAATGTTTCACGAGTAACAAAGGTAAATAATAACACTTGCGTCGTATTTAACAGATAGGCATCATTACAACACTGACTTTCTTTTTTTTTGCTACTGTAGTCAGTCACTCCCTGAATAGCACGGAAAAGCTATAACATGGGTCTGAGTTATGTCCCCCAACAGCCCAGCCCGTTATTCAATTATTTAGAAGATATGTCAGACCTGTCCTAAGTGAAGGTATTTCCAGATTCTACTTGCATTTGGTAATTCATATTGACCACATACATAATCAAACAAATTAACACCCAAAATTTTAAGTGTGTGCTGGACATAAACTGAAGCTAAATTTGTTAACTGAAGTCTACACATCTGTGGAACAATGTATTAAAACCAATCTAATAAACAGCAAACATAGATAACAGTTTTGGCCTAACTTATAAGCAAATATTTTACTAGAGGCATTCTTTTTCACAATATCTTGTACCGCAAAGAAATGTACAAATTTACAACGCAACAGATAGTTGAGATTACTCTTGGCATTACTCTTGGCAAAATATTTATTCACAAAGTTGGCATAATTTGCTGCCTACGATTGCCCTTTCTTGGGAATTCTGTACTGGCTGCAGATCTGAGAACTTAGTATTAATTCTGAAAGCCGTGCTAAGGATATACTGTCCTTAATTTGTATTGTTTTGCTGTATGACAGACTGGCATTGCAGTGGATTGCCTCATTTTATTCCTGCATTATCCGCCCAGCTCTCAAGACCCTGATGTCAACAGCCATCCAAACCTCTCCCCTCCTCACCAATAAGTGGAAACCAAATAATATGTAAAGTCACGCTTAATGTACACAAAACCAAAAACCTTACACTTCAGCAACTGTAAATTTACATGTTACATGCTCAATTACAACACGTCTGAGAATTATTTTCATTAATTTGCTGCCAACCTAACAGGATGCCTGCTTGCGAGTGTATGCTGTAGTATATGTATAGTTGTAGCAAACAATTTTTCTCAATGGTTTATTTAAAAAGTGCTCACTTTACAGTGAACAGTTTTTACTATCCCGGACTGCATACATTTTATTCCAGATTGTTGTCACTTAAAATAGTTGTATCAGCTATGTCTTTCGAAGAAAATGTTTTCACACAGAAATGTAATAAATCTGAACAAATTATTTGTTTTCAAAGGTATTTTGTTTTGATTGATGTTGCCAATGTTCTGTTCATCTGTAACAAAAGTACTCTTAGCATGCCCATGCAGCATTATGTGTGTTAAATGTAAACATCTGCATGGAGATTCCCATTACATAGCATGGAAGGTGATGTCCAACGTTGAAAATGTTTACGAGGGTGATAGTGCATAACACGTGTTACACATGCATATTTAGTTATTTCCTTGTGCCACTGGCTTCTTGTGGAACGTTTAGCACATAGCCATCCGAGATACTGAGACATCCATCTTTGGTGCGCATGCTTGGCTTCCTTTACCATGATCCTCTCTTAGCTCTTTGGATCCTCCCTTCCTGTGCATGTACATTGTAGTTTGCTTGCTCAGTTTGGAGTTTGAATAGAGTGGTTTGTCCTTCCCCCCCTTTATTGCGCTTTCTACCAAGTCGCAGTGTTATGTGATACTAGTTGTTTTAATAGATGTTTACATTAGAATGGCATTGTCCAAGTTTGCATGAGGCAAGCTGTCACACAGTGACTTTTAAAAACTTGGTTTCGGCCCGGTGGTCAAAACTGTAGTTTGGAGCAACCGAAGCAGCTTCGCTGCAGTTGTGGAAACTTTTACAAGCATTTCAATTGTATGAATGTTTGTAATGTTGACTCATTTTTCTGTTAGATAGTTTGTGAGTGTGCGATGGAAGTATTTGGTGCGAAAATATTTGCTTTTAAAGAGGCTCCCTGATAGTAACATCAGTTCACGTTTATGTAATTTTTGGTAATAATACCCATTTCTATTTGTGTTGCATTAAGTTTTGAAATATTTTTCATGCAAGGTTTTTTTTTTTGTAATATTTTTCATATGAGGGCTCTGCAACAAGGCTATTTTTGGTCTAACCACATTTAATTTACGTGTGTTGTAGATTTTTCATACAAGGGATTTTGATAGGGCTATTCACGGCTGCCCCTCTTTTAATGTGTGTGTAATAGTTTTAATATGTATCTTTATTACAGTGACTGCTTTATATTAGTCTATGGCTGCCGCTTATACCGTACCAATTTATACCCCTTGCATTAAATAAAGTGTAAGCTGTAGCCTGTGTGCAAAATTGCAAATAATTATTGGTGCATTTCTCTGCTCATTATTTCTAAATTTTTTAATTTGTCTGTTTCACGCTCAATACATTTCGGTATAGCAGAAGTGGCTTTCATTTACCAACTATATAAAGAAGAGCTGGTGAACTTTTAGCAAGACTATGGATATATGATTGAAATGGAGTCGACGGTAGCTAAGCTGCGTCATGCTGCAGTGGCACTAGCGAGGGGGTTTGATGGCGCAGCCCGCTCAGTCTTCAACCTTCTCAGTGAGTGTCACTGCCTCCAACTCTAGACAAATTATCCTTGCAGGCTCTTCACAATGTCACCTTTTCACACAGTGAACCCCCGTAGTCTTGTAGATGTTTGTGTTGCCATAGTACGAGCAGTAGCAATGAAGTGTCCAGCTTATATTTTGCAATTGAGAACTGAAGAAATCATTTATAAAAAGTGGGCATTTTTGTGGGCTTTAAATATAGGGTTCTTGCTCCACTTTTTTTGCTCACATTAAAACGTGTTGTTAAAAGGATATCATATATAGATTTCTGAAACCAGGCGAGTCTTTGTATGAGTTTGTTGAATTGTATTAATACTCACATGTATCATAGAGCCTTGCGTCTCCAACTTTCTGAGCGAGAGATGGTAAATATAGTGTTCAATAAACTTGCTCACCGTGTACTGATGCTTTGTATGTTAGCACCAGCCCACAAAACATACGTCAATTACACAACTGGCTAAACTACTGTGTTATGAGTGTAGCTTTTTTTTACAAAATCCATTGGTCAGTAAGATTAGAGTGGAATTCCAAGGTGGTTTCCTCTGAGGAAACAACAGAGAAGTTCTGAAAAGTACGCAAGTAGCGAGTGTGCACTTAAAAGGGTGTTTTTACGTAGACATTTCCATTTTGGATTCTGACTTCATTAAAGTTCGATATCATGTTTGGCTTGGACACGCTAGGGCAACAATAAATTTGGATGATCGCATCTTGTTATTTGGCTTCACCCCGAATATAATAATAGGATTGTACATTGAACCTTCCCCACGCTGTTTTGTTCACTTCAAAGTGGCAATGAGTTATTCCCAGTGGATTACATGGAACGTTTGCAGAGTTTGCGGGAACAATTTAAAGATGTGATTACTCCTAAGATTGGTAAATGTGAAGTGTTACCATATTAGTTTCCCTTCACAGATGATATTCCCATGCAGGACCAACATTTCAAATGTTCGCCACCTATATTGCAGGCCTTTAGAGAAATTATTTATAAATTGTTAGAGGCAGAGGTAATTGTAGCTTCTACGTCTGATTACTGTTCATGAACTAATAGTGGGTATAACCTTCAATGTTTGATTCTCCAGAATTTAATAAGAAAATTTGAGAAAATATTTAGAAGAACAGCTTGAAGATATTAACACCAACCTGGAATGCAAACTTAAACACATAGATATTTATCCACACTGAAAAACATTACCAGTAACAATATGTCAGCAATATAGTTATTCAAATGGAGCGTAATAAAATGCTAATAATATTATTCATACCCTTTTTTTAAATTAATAATTTACACCGAGGAATAGTCAAGAACTCCTGTGACATCAAATTTATGATACATAAAAGTGAAATACCATGAAAGGCTAACACTTAGTCGTGATTACAATTATATTCATACAAATTCACACGTATATTTACACAGTAACCTATTTAGTATTTGCATATTTCATAGAACATATACATGTTGTGCAGGATGAACCAAAAGTCCCAGTACCTCCTATGGATTATATAAATCAATGTGAATAGGCAAGGGTGATTGCTGTGGGTGGTAATAATGAGCTAATATGTATCTTCTAAGAACTGATAATAACAAGCACATGGGCTCATGAATTAATGCACATAGCAAAATCAATGAGACACATTCAAAATGATTTTGTTATAAGGTTTCAGAAACCCACCCCACCAAAACCAATGATAGGTAAAAAAGCTTTAAAAAACAAGTTCCATTGAAGACTGACTCCACTCAAGAAGACCCTCTACAAGTCGCATAATACGTGCTAGGCTGCTACATCAGTCGAACGTTCACCTAAAGTCAGTTCATATGTTATCAAATAAACTGGGAGTTCTATACACAACATTTAGAAAACATATTAAGCGATAATGAGACAATGAGATAACACAAGAAGTTTGTGGACAATTTCTGAATGTCTCCCATACACTTACTGCTTAGGAGAAAGTGGTTTTGTCAGGTGAGGGAGCAATTAACTGCAGTGCAAAGGTGAGAAATATTTACATATGAAGCAAAAAGAACCCACCACCTTCTATGAACTGGAAGAAAACCTACCGAATGTTATGCGAGTTCTTACGTCTGCCACATTTCCATTGTGTACATATTTGTTTGAACGTGATATAAATCTCATTAGCTACCTCAGCATGCTATGTGAGTGGTTTGTTTGTTTGTTTGTTTATCAGCTGGGAGGTCAAAGACTTTCAATAAAGTTTGGTTCAACCATAATGGATGGGCCCCAACCCCAAGCACACTATGCAAGTGGTACAAGCCTTAACGGGATGTTGCACAATAAATGGATAGCAAGAGGTTGTGCACAATTACCAGCTCCGCTGGAGTGTCCGCCCCTACATCCTCACCTGTCATCATGTAATAATGCACTGTGAGGGTACAGCAGTCACAAGGTGGCTACCACTATTATTGGACAGCTGACAAACTGACAGATTCCATTCCAACCTGTCATCATGTAATAATGCACTGTGAGGGTACATCAGTCACAAGGTGGCTACCACTATTATTGGACAGCTGACACACTGACAGATTCCATTCCAACCTGTCATCATGTAATAATGCACTGTGAGGGTACAGCAGTCACAAGGTGGCTACCACTATTATTGGACAGCTGACACACTGACAGATTCCATTCCAACCTGTCATCATGTAATAATGCACTGTGAGGGTACAGCAGTCACAAGGTGGCTACCACTATTATTGGACAGCTGACACACTGACAGATTCCATTCCAACCTGTCATCATGTAATAATGCACTGTGAGGGTACAGCAGTCACAAGGTGGCTACCACTATTATTGGACAGCTGACACACTGACAGATTCCATTCCAAGTGCAATTGCTTCAATCACTCCAGAAATGTTGAGGAGAATTTCACATCGCACTTACAGATGAATAATCCTCTACTATGAAAAATACACAAACACTGAAGTAAGGTTGTTGTCAACGGCCATGTTTGATCAAAAGTCGTCTCCGTTAGTTAGCATACTATATTTAAGCATTAATATTAAACAAGAACCTCAGCAAAATATACAGGAGTTACGGGAGTTCGGTTCATCCTGTAGGTATAATTTTCGATGTAATTACAAATAAATTTACACGGTCTCAAAAAGTACAAACAAATCAAACATGGTTTACAGTTTTGTCCACATCTCTCTGTCAGCAGTACTGATATACGTATGAAATTAATAAACAACAACAATGACAAGCAAAATATACAAGTATAAATGAATTTTAAAAATAAATTAAAAAATACATACAAAGAAACAGTTAAAAAAAAAAAAGCATATAAATAGGGAAAAAAATCATTAATTGAAATACCCATTTTGAGAAAAACTTTTGTTTGCAATATGTAAAAATTAATGTTCAATTATACGTGTCTCCTGCAAAAAACATCTTATTAGATACAGTGGGTAGTGTATCTACACACGATGTAACTTCAACACTGATCACATATGACAGCTCCTGCTGCTATTTACAATTATCAAATACTCCTTAGGCACTTGATGTACTACTTCACATTAATTATAAACATTGTCTCTTAATTGACCATTATCAACCATTTCAAGTAAAAAATATTCTAATACATGTACGTATGCATTAAAGGTGAAAAGTAACTTCTGATAATGTGCACACACTAACACTATTCAAGTTAATTACTTCATACAATATACTGCAGTGAAAATAAAATAGCAAAGAGAGCAAGCTCAAGCATTCAAAGCATGGAACTTCAAATAACGCTCTGTGATGGGGGGGCTCTCTTCCCTCCCGTGTATGGCAGACTTCTACCGGCACAGTACTCGGCAACTGTGCCTTCGATTCACAGCATCCTGTGTTGGAATCCTACACGAGGCATGTGATTGAACATACATTACTCGTGTCATAATATGCTTACAGCGGTTCTGTCCGACTTCCTTGCAGTAATAAATATGTATAGGCTATTCACAGCACAACGAACACTTTTTAAAGCCCTTACAATAGGCATTAACCACTAATAAATGTATGTTATGGCAGCTTCAGACTATCACTTTTGGGTGTAGTGGAATGTATACACTATGTTTATTGGTCATATGACAATGCTTATACTAAAAAGGGGCAGAAAGATAGAAATTGGCTAAAAGAAATAATTTTACAGGGCCTTAAAAAGTGCTTACGTTACTCTAAATAGACTATAATCCTTTTAATGGTGAGTATATCATATGGTGGTGTATGGCTGCAATGATGGGGTTATATTTAACGTAATCGACTTTTGGCAAATTGAATACTTTTCAACGTTAATTTTCTGTTTATTTTTGCTGAATAAACTGTTTACTGTGAACAATAAACAGTTTATATCACTTTATATTTTGGATAGAACACATTTCCTTCCATGAGAATTTAACATCTGTAGTTTCCAATTTCACTGTGGTGTCAATTTTTTGCCTGGCAAACTGTTGGTTCACATAGATTTTTTTGCTCGTTTAATTTCATTTTTGCAGAGTTTATAGAATGCAGAAATTTTAAATATTATATAGCAGGAAAATTGAGACTTGCGAAAGTGCCTTCATTAATAACCGTGTTAACCGATTCACGACTTGTCATGTTTGGGATGAAACAACACCCTTACTTTCTCATTCGGCTACACACGTGAAGCTTTTCTTTCTTAGCAACAATTGTATATTTCACAGGAGGAATTTGTATCACATCAACAATTACATTTTCCTATCCACTAAGAATTATTTTATTTACGGCTCGATTCTCTGGTTGTACCATGACAATTTTAGATGTAATTAGGTGTAGGGAACATTTGTATCACTGCACTGATTGCTGGCTGTACAGAACTGAGCATCAGGTATACGAGTGCTGCAAGCTCTAGAGGTAAACGAGTGATAGAATACAATGTGGGCAAGTCATGCTGACAAGGGCCAGGCATATGCTGAAGGAATACAAATACACAACGTGTAATAAAGGTCATGACATTGATAGTCTATACCAGCTAGAGTTGCAATCATGTTGTTTTTAGCTAACGGAAGAATTTAAAATTTCCGACAATGTGTGTTTATGTACAGAAAAAAAAAAATTAAAAAAAATTATCCACGTTTTACTAAAAACATGTGATGAGTACTTGGCAAACAATAGACAGCCACCAAACCACACAACGCTTGGCAAGTAGCAGAAGTAATGTAAACAAACAACAAACAGGAAGCAATAAGACATCAAATTAAACACAGTGGGCTGCCGTACATGTGCGCAAGGCTTTGTCTCACCAGCACATAAGAAACCAGAGGAGATGTAGTCTTTTTTAAGTTCATAGTGCATAATTTATATTATTATGATATTTGTGATAATTAAGGAACTAACCAAAAAGACAAGCGAAAACTTGCTGCATGCTCAACATATATGAAACTACAATGGTAGCAAAGAGCCATACAATGCTAACACACCAACAGTTTGAGAACTCAGCCTCTCTCTTTCTTAAAAATTATTTTATTCATTAAACATAATAAAAACCCTTGAAAATGTAACACCACATTTTATCATAGAAACTACTCTTAACAGAAGCTATTTTTAACACCGCTATGTACTGTTACAAAGTGAGTTGGCCAAGCAACATGCCTCTTCCAAATTATCTACATCTACTGCAGATCTCAAAGAACATTACATTTTTCAAAGTATTTGAAATTATATTGAAAGATACCATTAACAAACAACATACTCGTGTGAAGGTCCTACACTTTCTGGATGGCCCTTCACTGCACTTTACACCATTGTGGTCGTTTCTTGCTCAATGAGGTAGATGCATGCTCAGTTAGGAAGGTCTACTAAATGTTAACGCACTTAACATTGTCTAATGGTTTGAACACCACAAGATACTATGATCATCCACTAAGAGATCATGTTGGATGCCACACCTACTGTACATTCCACTAACGTAGCAGTAATCAATTTGCCACATAGAGAAGATATGCAGAGATGCTTTGGTTTCCATGTCATGATAGGGGTCTATGAGTGTCTGTCATCAACAGGTATGAAACTATTCCAAGATGCATAAAGATTGTAGCAACATCTCCCCAGTCAGAGAGGAAGTCATAGACCTTGCTGAGGGGGTGGATGTTAGCGCTGCTGAAGCTGTCTCAGGTTCACAGATTCTGAGGCATGGGAGATCCTAAGTATTGCATAACAATAACGTTATGGAAGGAGCTGACTCTACATGATAACCCACACATAGTTGACTTCTTTCCACAGCATTATGCAGCTAAAGCAAGTTACACACTGTACTTTACTTTACTTGCAGCTCGAAAACTGTGCTTTAGGTTCCCGACTGAGACAGACCAGACAACCTTCCATGCTCCATGGAAAAGCAAAGACTCACTTATGAATATATGGTTTACTAACTTGCATTTTCAAACTGTAGCATGACCCGTGACTAGTTCGATGCAATCTCCTATGAAGAATGTTTCCCTCGCCTCGGAAAATAGACAGCCCTCACGAGAGGAGGTAAAACTTAAGCCTGCATGTTGGAGAGAGATGAGTGAACGAGGGATAAGTGTGTTGCACATCATCAAAGATTGAGGTTCATGCACGTACAGTCCAAACAGCACACACACTTGAGACTAACTAACAGTCTCTTCAGTATAGGTGTTTAACCCAGATGATGTTCATAACCACACAGAGAGATCCACACCTCCCCATGGCTTGCAAAACACAAACACACAGAGCTCATTTGCCACCTTCATGTGGCAATAACTGACTGGACATAAATGAAGTAGCAAACTTGCTTTACCCACAGCCAGCACCTTTCAGAAACACTATGGCAAGTGGCTAGAAGAAAATCTACTTTTACTGTTCTCGCTTTGTCACAAGGTAATGAAGAATGACTGCCACTGGTCCTCCAATCACACTTTTAACTTTTAAGGCCCACAAATATATTCACATATAAATAATTAAACAAATAGCAACAAAAGTTCACTAGTAATAACGACAAAAACAAATTTTACATGTTATCATGTAAGTTTTTAACTTGGGATGTCACTGTCTGAAGATTGTTACCTAACAACTTGGCTAACATAACATAACTGGTACAAACAGCTTTACTTTGGATGGATGTTCTGTATCAATCACTGATATTGTTTGATACGGTATGCTTATTCTTATTTACAAGCATAGGCAAGAAACATTACTGCAGAATACCATATTACACCACACTACTCAATACCTTACAAAGAAGAATGCCATTAACTTCTGACAGTGACTAGCCCACACAGTTCAATCACTACTCACGTCGCCAAGTGCACAACACAGTAGGAAAGGCAACTACTCAGACGAAGTTATTTAATCTTAACATTTTACACCAGGTAAAATAATAATACATATAGTACTTTATCACCAGTAAATTATTTCTTAACAAATACAGACATAAAATTCTAGCATTTCTACATTATTCATAATGTGGACTTCACAAATGCACACTTAATTACTTACTGAAGCTACTTTCCACCTTAAGGCAACCCTTACTTCTATTCAAAACATCTACTTTACTAGCACATTGTATCTACTGCATCAAAAACTACGGTAAAACAATGCATCCATTTTCAGGGCATAAATGCATAGTTATGTATCATGTGGCACCTTGATTACGTGGCACAAAGCAAATTGCAGCGTGTTACGAAGCAGACTTGGAATTTACCGTTTCTGAGGCAATACGTAAACACCACTCGTAGGAACATTTATCTGTTGTAATGATGGCAGTTGGTTCTGACACGAATTACTAAACACTGGGTATGCAAGAGTTGTGTTGAGCAAATCATTATGCTCTTCCAGAGAGTTTTGGGCATAATGCAGTACCAAGGATGTTAAGGATTCATATATGTTGTACGGTTCAGCAAATCCATATCCACGTTCTTTCTTGTAAATGATGCAGTGATTTACAGTCCTGTTACATCTGTCAATACAAAACATACGGAGTTAGTTACTGAAACAATACTCTCAATACTTTATTGTAGGACTGCACAGATACATATACCAAGACCGACACATCGGCCGATTATCCCAAAAGATTCTGTCATCATGGAAATTCTGCACTTAGTTATCTTGTGGAACATGTTTTCAAAAACAAATTATTTCATTTTTGCAGCCGGAAAACTATTTTCTTAATTTTATTTTTATCTTTTAGTAACAGGTGATTTGAAATTAAACGCAAACTGATATGGCTGGCTTTGGTGTTGCTACATATATAACTCTTTATACGCCATATCTGATGACATTCGTAAAATAAAATGTAATTAAACTTATAACACTGGTATCTGCTTTTGAGGTAGTTAAAATTCATTAAAAAAAAAAGTTTCACCACTATAAGATTAATTTCGAACATTTTCTATCACATAAACATCAACGGTATGGATCTATCACTCTCACATCACATATCAATGTTTTGTTCGCAGCATACGATTCATAAATTGATTACTAGCAAGGTCAAATGTTTATAGTTTTATGTACATATAAGCTGACGAAATGGTGCTCGTTAATGGGCAGAATCATAAGTACGTGTATTTTATTTACAAAAGAACATCTCTAACCAAAAATGTTGGAAATATGACAAAAGTAAATAGTACGTATATATAAAGCAGATGAATGTAATTTACACAATGAATATGAACACAGTATTTATAAACACTGCCGCCTTTACTCATCTCCTCTGTTTGTGGTTAGGTTCTTGCTTGACAAATACTGCATTTGCAACCATTGTGCGAGGCTGGCGATTGTAGTTGGTTGCTTACGTTGCAAAACCGGTTAAGAATGCAAAAAAAATTGTTTTACATTGTGTCCCACTGTTTAATAACGTGAAGTTTTTTCATAAACTAGCCTAAGTGCAAAACTGCAATGTAAACATTTAGTGGGTGGGAAAAGACTGTGCGTAAATACTGGCATGTTGTATGCACAGATATTTATAGTGTTTATATTGTACAAGGAATTGTATGTAACTTTTTGTGTATTTATTGTTATATTTTTTTTATATCCCAGGACTTTGTGCTCATTTTAAAGTTACTCGGACACAATATAAAGAATTTAAAATGAAATGATTTGTATCTGCACTATCTACGGGATCTGCCACAAAGTATTGATCGGTATCAGTAATATCGGCAAAATGGAGTTTGGACCCACCTCTAGTTTTATAAATACTTAATGTTAATTATAAAGCTACTTGTAGATGGAAATAAAAAAAAACTTGTCTTACCTTGGAGCCACGGCACACACGTAACAAACACATCAACAATTAAAACAAAAACACTTATTGCTACGACACAACTAAATTTTAAAACTTTTTAAATACACCTGCAAGTCAAAACTGAAACCTTATTTGCATGAAGTACAAATTAAGAATTTTTAAAATGCAAAATAATGAATTAGATTGGAGGCATGTGTCAGAGCTGGAGCTGCAGTATTGACTGAGTGGCAGAAGACCGAGCGGTAAGGACTGCTAGCTAATACTTATTTGGGGTAAAATTTGTAGCCAAGTTACTAGCCGTACACATTTTAAACTTAGCAGACTTCTGGCAACATCTGCTACAATTATTACAGTTAAGAGCATTATTATACAGATGTGGCCACTTAATTTCTGTTTCAACATTTCTTGACAGTTGCACGTTTTCCAGACTGAATTTGCATTTTTCTCTACCTGCTCATTTTGGCTTGATCGCAGCTTATGAAACAATTTATCATTTTAATGTTATTATAAGATGAGAAGAGTATAAAAATTACTTTTATGGAACAGCAGTAATATTAGAATTCTACAGACAGCAACCAATTGTTCTATAAACTAAACTGCAATGCTGCTTGGCAAACGCAATCCCTAAAGCCAGGATCTTGTGTACACAGATGTTAGATGTAATGATGGATACACTGGAGAAAGAGTGGACAATAAAGTTTCATCCCAAATATAAAGTAAACTAACACTACGTTTTGTAACATCTCACATATCACTGCATTATTACTGAAAAAATTGAATGAAATATTAGATTTTCTATCACTAAACCTCTGTCTATTTCAAACATATGAATTAATTCCACATAGTTTCACTCACATAATTAACACGTGTTTCCTCACAAGCTATTGTAAGCAGATACTCAGCCATTAACACGTGTTTCCTCACAAGCTATTGTAAGCAGATACTCAGCCATTAACACATGTTTCCTCTCAAGCTATTGTAAGCAGATACTCAGCCATTAACACATGTTTCCTCTCAAGCTATTGTAAGCAGATACTCAGCCATTAACACGTGTTTCCTCACAAGCTATTGTAAACAGATACTCAGCCATTAACACATGTTTCCTCACAAGCTATTGTAAGCAGATACTCAGCCATTAACACGTGTTTCCTCACAAGCTATTATAAGCAGATACTCAGCCATTAACACATGTTTCCTCACAAGCTATTGTAAGCAGATACTCAGCCATTAACACATGTTTCCTCTCAAGCTATTGTAAGCAGATACTCAGCCATTAACACATGTTTCCTCTCAAGCTATTGTAAGCAGATACTCAGCCATTAACACATGTTTCCTCTCAAGCTATTGTAAGCAGATACTCAGCCATTAACACATGTTTCCTCTCAAGCTATTGTAAGCAGATACTCAGCCATTAACACGTGTTTCCTCTCAAGCTATTGTAAGCAGATACTCAGCCATTAACACATGTTTCCTCACAAGCTATTGTAAGCAGATACTCAGCCATTAACACGTGTTTCCTCACAAGCTATTGTAAGCAGATACTCAGCCATTAACACGTGTTTCCTCACAAGCTATTGTAAGCAGATACTCAGCCATTAACACATGTTTCCTCACAAGCTATTGTAAGCAGATACTCAGCCATTAACACGTGTTTCCTCACAAGCTATTGTAAGCAGATACTCAGCCATTAACACATGTTTCCTCTCAAGCTATTGTAAGCAGATACTCAGCCATTAACACATGTTTCCTCTCAAGCTATTGTAAGCAGATACTCAGCCATTAACACGTGTTTCCTCTCAAGCTATTGTAAGCAGATACTCAGCCATTAACACATGTTTCCTCTCAAGCTATTGTAAGCAGATACTCAGCCATTAACACATGTTTCCTCACAAGCTATTGTAAACAGATACTCAGCCATTAACACGTGTTTCCTCTCAAGCTATTGTAAGCAGATACTCAGCCATTAACACGTGTTTCCTCACAAGCTATTGTAAACAGATACTCAGCCATTAACACGTTGTTTCCTCTCAAGCTATTATAAGCAGATACTCAGCCATTAACACGTGTTTCCTCACAAGCTATTGTAAGCAGATACTCAGCCATTAACACGTGTTTCCTCTCAAGCTATTGTAAGCAGATACTCAGCCATTAACACATGTTTCCTCACAAGCTATTGTAAGCAGATACTCAGCCATTAACACGTGTTTCCTCACAAGCTATTGTAAGCAGATACTCAGCCATTAACACATGTTTCCTCTCAAGCTATTGTAAGCAGATACTCAGCCATTAACACATGTTTCCTCACAAGCTATTGTAAGCAGATACTCAGCCATTAACACGTGTTTCCTCACAAGCTATTGTAAGCAGATACTCAGCCATTAACACATGTTTCCTCTCAAGCTATTGTAAGCAGATACTCAGCCATTAACACATGTTTCCTCACAAGCTATTGTAAGCAGATACTCAGCCATTAACACGTGTTTCCTCACAAGCTATTGTAAGCAGATACTCAGCCATTAAAAAGTAAAATCTAGCTGTAGTGTTCAATTATGTAGCTGTAAAAAAGGTCCACTGCCCTTTCTGTACAGATTGTCACTTCTGCCTCAAAATGAAATGGCATTACTCTTATAATTAACTTTTATGAACATCATTGACATACTATGGATCTGCTTTTTATTTTGTTGACTGATAGTTTTATTTAAATAGAGACTTTGTGGAAGTTCATGCCAACTTTGGTATGTGTTTATACTATTCACAAGTATAATTTTTCTGTGCAGTTTGTTGAAACGATACTACATAAGATACACTAGGATAAAAAAAAATTAAAAAATAACGAGTTTTGAAAACATTGCCAAAAAGCAAAATATGAAGATGGAAAAAACTGTTCTGAATATGAAAATACAACTCTACAGTCTCTGTTATAATTTCTCAAAATTATATAGATGGGTGGAAAATCTTACTTCTAATCTTAATATCAACATTTTCTCGAATTCGAATTATTTGTAATTTCAAAAAGTGAATGTTGTTTTTATTTTGTAGGAAATGGCTGGAAAATATTACTTTCAAATTATGTTCAAAGAAAACTGAATTTGTTATTAGGCCATGGGGGTGACAATTACAGGTGTTAAATAATCTTATGAACAAAAATATAAAATTATACATTCCCCATTAATTATTGCTTCTGAATGATTTTATTGCATTTTAAAAAGGAAGAATTACACATATAAAAAGCACCATGAAAGAAACTACGATAAATATATTTACACTCTTATTTTTAAAAGTTTATAATATATTGACCAAATCACTCGCCCAAGATAAATGCTTTCCAGATTGCATGGTTTTTGACGAATGACATATCAAAGTCAAAATATTACTGTATCTGCACAACATTTACCAAGGGTAACTGAAAGGTCTTGTCTCAATTCATTCTATTCATTTCAAGCTATGCTTTGCAAAAATTCTGAGGCTGCCACAACTCAAAAAAATGCAAAAATTTTCTTATTTTCAACAATTTTATGAAATTACTAAACCACTGACTTACACAGTATTATTGATGACATGTAGTAGGTTTTGACATATCCTTTCAGTTTGAATTATCTCACTTCTGTAGTAAGTTAGTTTTCAGTATTCATATATTTCCAAAATAGTAAAATCGTGATTTTGACAAATATTTAAGCAAAAACTAAATGTTCAAATAATATTTTTGTGAGAGAAAAGTAATTGCAGACAATGTCTAATTGAACAGTACATATGTGGTACCAATATAAAAGACCATATTTCTCTGCGGCCAACAGCCATGTAAGGTTTTACGCCCAGCAGTGGTGCCACCATACACCAAAGTTGGGCACCCCAATGTTTCACTCACATTGTGATGCACCATTCTTACACCCATACTGCAAACTAATAGAAATATTTTTAAGCCAGTATAGGAAGGATAACTTCAGACATTTTTATTTCCAGTTTCGCATTATCCTTTCAATGATTTTTTCCCCATTATGTACAAGCGATAGAACATTCCTTTTTCTTCTGTGAGCCAGTTGCTGTACTGGCTGCCAGGGAAGTTGTTCATGTTATTGCAGCAGTTATTTCAATCAATGGCATTTAATGGTTTTTTATGTTCCTAGGTTATTCCAGTCTGGTAAATTATAAAATATGATTGAATATATGTATATTGATTTTCAACCATTGTCTCTGCCATTTAGTTGGTCAGTTGATCTTACATTATGCTAAAGCTAGAAATACTGAAATTCTTCTATGTATGAAGTCCACTTCTGTCAGAGAACATAATAATGTATCTTGCTGTTGAAATAAATCTAGCCGGAACCTTCATGAATTATTGACGAACTTACCTGCGCAACTATATACACGAGTTGGATCAAGTGCGACTAGTATGTTCATAAATTCATTTGGAAAATATGTATTCATTAATGTAACATCATTAGGATATCTAAAGTGTCTCTTACTTTAAGTATTCGAGGCAGGCCTAAACATTCTTGTTCCTGCACAGCATGAACTTTAAACCATCACTAATCCTCAACTCATTCTAAAAAAGTGACAACACTTTCCAGTGCCATTTACATACTGTTAAGCTCTTACAATACTTACACGCTATGATTATTGTTTAGTGCTTCTGATTTATTTATTACACCTGCAACACTAATGCTTGTGCTAGTCGCCTTCATCTGTTTCCACTCTGCACCGTGATATGCTCTGTGCTCTGTTTTAATCCCCTCCCTTCATTTCCCCTTCTCTCATGCATCATTATTTTTTATTTTCAGGGCACTTTATTTAAGTCGCTGCACAGCCTGCACCCCCCCCCCCCCTTAATTCTACGTCCTGTCATCGCCTGAATGTGTTCCAGAAGATCTGCTATAATGGTGTAAATTCCCAATTTGTCGTCTAACGGACATATTGCAGTGATGAAGCACTTTGTATTTTGTTTCGTCACATGAGTTGGGAGTGTTTGCGCTATTCAAAATGGTGAGTGTTGGAGCATGTGTTTGTGTGTTTGCTGGGCCTTCTCATTGTTTTAATGTCTTGTATGGCATAGTTGTGCCTTGGGTATGCAGTAAGGTTAATGTATTTTATAAATTGTGGTCTTGGTCGCCAGTCAAATTATTGTGTTTATCATGTTTTAATGTGTTGTGTTTTAGTCTTGTTTGCTGCCAAAGAATATTTTCATTTTTAAACATTTTTTGTGTCCACGACTCTTGCATTGGACAGTCAACTTTTTTTAATAAAGCCAGTTCACTTTTATTCAGGAGGAACTCTGACAGGTCATTTAACTGCCTCCACCAAAATTTCCATTTCTATGTCAAATTTGTAACTGAATATTTTAACATAATAATTTTCTACAAAGGAGGCTTTACTGTGCTCACAAAGCTACCCTCCTTTTTCAATTGCTTTATATCACAGTCTAGTCATATTTAATGCTTTAATTGTAATCTGCCAATATTTATTGTTTTAAATAATCTTCAATCAATTGGTATTTTGTAAAAGATTATATTTTAACTGATCAATAATAAATAGAGCAAGTAATCACATATGTGTAAGATTTTAATATTTGTGTGGCTCTGGAATGAATAATGCTATTGTGATCACTGTTAATTAATTACCAAGTTGCTTGTTTTAAAATTTAGGGTGCTGCTTTGCCTTCACGTATATTTTATTGCCATATATACTGAATTATTTCTATACATATTATATGTTTTTCGACAAATAATTTTTGCACTAACTCCGCTATATCGTTTTTTCATATCTGCATGTTTTATTTGTTGCATGAAATGGCAGAGGTCGGGTTTATCCACGCCCCAAAGAAGGATGAACTTTCGAATTTGTTACGGGGCCTCCAGTACGACTAGAGGCGATGACCATAGCTGAGCTGCGGTGGATGTTGGCGTCAACAAGGTTGATTGAATGGTGCAACCCTCTGAGTAAGTGGTCCCGGGAGTGTCATCAATGGTCCGCCTAAAGTAGACAAGTTATGCACGTCATTGGAAGGTGGTACTTCTGTGGGCTTTAATACAGGATGATCAAGGCTTTGTTCCCCCGTATGTATGTTAAATGTCAGTGTGAACATGACTTTATAGATACCAGAGGCCATAGGAACCTATGTATGAATTTGTCGCTTTCATCTGTGCATTTCATGATGCCTTATGCATACAAATGACTGAATCCGAACTGGTCAGTATTATTATAAACAAATTGGCTCTACATGTACATGTGCAATGCACGGTTATTTCTGTTTCACATAATTTTCATGAGCTACGTCAGTTAGCCGTGAGAGTGCAAGGCTGCCTTGTGGCTTCTAGCGAGTATCGTACGTGTTTCCCACCTCCCGTACTAGCCGGCCAAGACGGAAACTCCACGTCGTCTGGCCAAATTGTCAATATACAGGATGTCGAGCAACGCAGTTCTTCTGTGCGGTGCAGTAATTGTGGAGTTCAGGGACACATGGCAAGGAATTGTCAATACCACAGGCGTACAATGTAGAAAAGAAAATGTTTTCAGTGCAGCAAGCTGGGGTACCTGCGCAGGACTTGTTCTAAGATGGGAAACGAAAACTGACTGTAAATTGGTGTTGGTTTTCCAGTTGGGCCAAAGATAAAGTCTCACATGTGCTATTAGGAAGTGAATGGTGTTGATCACCTATGGGGATAGAAATTTTTCTGTTTTGGTTGACACTGAGGTTACCCATTGTGTCTTGAGCAATTATTTTTTTAAACAAATCTTGGATTTGAAGATTGGATCCAAACAGCTGTTTAAATTTAATGATCTCCGAGACCTACAAATTATCATTATACGTGGCACTAGTTTGACAGGGAGAAAAACACCTAAATAAACAACATTAATCACTCTACCTGTGACATCAAAATGTTAAATTAATTACAATTTCAGAAAATTATTATGTGTTCATCAAAATAAAATAATGACAAAATTTCTACCATAATTTTAAAAAGGTAAACAAACAATAAATATTACACTGTCAGATGTAAACATTGCAATAAAATCATAAAATTTAACAGTATGTGTCAATGTGAAATGTAAACAAAGAGTGAATTTTATTTATATCCCCCACACCCCCTTAAGGACAATACGTGCGTAGTTCCACTCCTAGGTATTTACAGTTCATGGAATACAAAAAGACAGTCTACATTACTTGTAAAATCCCCTTTCTCCACATCAGCATGCTCATATGTGAATGTCTTAAATATGGAGTTGTCAAACTGGGTAAAATTTAAAGCAGATAACTTTAAATACCTTGCAAAATTTTCCAGTGTGGTCCAAAGTGCTTACTGTTTTAAATTACACAGCGCTGTGTTTACATTCCTCTTTCGGCTTCAACAAGAGGTCACACATAACTACTGTATGTGTTATTTTTTTCTACGACATCTGGATACCAAAAGAAACATAAATATATTTTTTAAACTAACTGATTTTCCTCAGAGAAGCAACTGAAAATGATCTTTGCACTTGCTGAAAGTTACACAGCTCTCTTTTTAAACTCTTATCAACATCAACGGGAGGATACGCATACATAATAAAACATCAAAATATTGAAAAAGATTAGTATATTTAAAACAAAACCTTTGGTTTTTCTGTGGGAAGCAATTACAAATGGACTTCATGGTAACAAAATTATACAGCACCCAATGTTATACTAATGTTTTGGTTGTAAAGTAAGATATCTATACCTTTCTGGGATTATAAAAACATCTGTCTATTGAATACAACTGAATTCTTCTTTAAATAAATGTTATTTTTGCCCCAGAGTCGAAAAAATATAGAATTCACATGGAAAACCAAACAGAAACTGAAAGTTTTTGGGTTATTTGTGGTCAGATTCGATCTGTTTTGATTTTACAAAGTTAAAATTTTTTTAGTAAGTAATTCCTAGGATCTGTGATGCTTAGAGTTCTACAGTACCTTGCCTTTATTTTCTTCATGTCTGAAATTGTTTTGCAATTCCATATTTCATGCACAGACAGGCAAAAAAAAATTTCAAGATTCAAGTTCTTTGATTAATTTTAATCTCACTATAATATTCAAAGTCACCCACTATTTTTAGGTGGCTCTGTGAATGTCCCTAACATGTAACTGTCTTGACGAGCAGTGAGGCGTGACGTGTGTACACTGACTTGTGTACCATGACCTTGCAGGCTGCATTGTTTTAAACAAAGACTTCTCCCGTTTCATTACACACATTTTGTTTGTGCAGATATATATATATAACACACATAAATTAAATCTGATATGATTTCCTGAGCCTCTGTGAGTTTCTTAATTAAAAACTACTAGCCTTTCCACTACATAAAGTAGAAAATTTTTTTGCCCCTCCGAGTTATCCTAAATCTGCGTTATAGTGGGTTTTCCGCATTATCAAAATTATATTTTAACTTACTACTGCAGTACTGTTTTGAATGTCTGTCATAATTGTACCACCCCTCCCTCCTCAACATGAGCCCAAACCCAACATACGACGTGCAATATATAGACAGGAGTCAGTAGAATTGTAATGATGTTACGTAGACATTAAAAAAAGTGGTGTTAATTATTATTTCATATTTGTGTTAAGAGTTGGTATCACTTTGCCGGGGCTGTTCTTACACAAAACCCCCTCCTCCAGAGAGTGCGAGCGAGGAGTGATGTAGAGCGTGTTCTGCATGCGTAAATCCCGGAGTTGGTGGTCGAAGGATTCTGATACAGTTACCACGACTTTCAGATACGTTTGGGTTACACCATCTTCTGCATTGAACCCTACCACCGCTGAGCTGTGTAGGAGTACTCGAGTTCTGAGGACGTAATCCGAAAATGTGTGGTCCAAATGGACGACATCGGTGTGCCAAGCACACATGCTGGAAACAAAGAACTGGCGGGATCTTCGTAGGTGACACAACATCACATGGACAAAACAGTTGTGTTTGTTTTCTGTTATCACAGTGAATAAGTGTTAAGCTTCCAGAAATTAAGCCTGCCTTCACCCAGTAAGTGTAAGTGTGTGTGTTTGATGTGTAGTGTTTATCGATTACGGCGTGCTGTTTAACAGCCCTAGGATATTGGTGTGTTACATGGCCAATAAGGTAACGTTAACTAGTTTGCTGCCCTATGTACTTCATCGAGGGAGAACTGCTACAACGAGCCCTTGCACCCTCGAGATCCAGCTCTCCCCGTCCAGACCGAACTATGTCTGGTGGCATCAGGCACAACACGTAATACTTCTCTGCTCTCACTCCAGTGGGGACTTATGCGTGCAGCCAGTGAGCACCCTCCCCTCTGCGACAAATGGCGCTTACCTTTGTGGCAAGCAGCTAAACCATCACGAAAAGCTCAACGAGAAACAATAAAGTCTGAAAACAGCACCACAAACATTGCGTGATTCACCTACACCATTTAAGAAGTGAAGCCGGGCAGGACATGCTCTGCAGTCATTGAGTGCACTGCATTCCAGCCGCCACCCCTTAAAACAGGACATTGCCACCCTCCAGCACGCAAGAGTGGCTTACATCCACCACTATGTTCCCACTCAAGAAAGCTAAATGTGAATGGTGCAGACTACCCATGGACGTAAACCTCCTCACCGGGGACTTGGCATGGGGACTGAAGTGCAGCTGTGGGTCCCTAGGACAAGCAGCGGACAGTTATGTGAAAACGAAACAACTGGTAGACACGGGCGAAAGGAACGCCGATAATAACGTGCCATGCACCCATGTGAGATGCAGCGGGCCGCGAGACAGCTATATGCAAGACATGTCACACAGTACGCCACAGGAAATGTGTCCAAGTCAAAGAACTCATGACTTTCGGGGAAGAGGTGTTTGCATGCAGCCAGTGTACCGGAGAGCATGACTTACAAACCGACTGCACCACGGAGACCACAATAATTGACCAGGAAGCACAAAGACACGGGGCGACCACCCAAGTGGACACAGAACGGTCGCGCATGCTGTGATGAAATGTGAAGCTCTGAGTCATCATGCTACCACAGTACGTGTACTACATATCCCTCCCCAGGTATTCACACTGCCCGAATACACTGGCAGGTGTGTCAAGGACCTGAATTTATTCCTGGGGAGGAGCGAGGACAGACTAATCAGATATGGGCCACCACAAGATGAGTGTGCCGAAACACGGGGGCCTCCCTACCTGGTGCTGTGTGTGAGTGGTGGGCGATATGGAGATACCCAGATACCACCCAGGCAGAGACCATCAGCAGCCTGCGCGAGTGCTTAGCGCCCATGGAAGCCAGTGAAGATTGTTACACCCAATTCTATAGGGGAAACGCAGAGTGTAGGCGAGTCAATGTAGCAGTCCGTCGCTAAGAAAGTGCAGTGGTTCAGGCGGGTAAACCCAAACGTACTGTTTACCGGCACACTACCGGCCATTACAGGCCCGGTACACCCCACACTGAAATCATTCTTCAATGTGGTGCCGGGGGAAAGCGTGAAAGGGTGCGCACGCACAGCAGTGGGTGCGGAGTACGGACTGAAACAGCTGATTCACGTGCACATGACGGGTAGGAGGCAAAACCTCCATTTCTCGGGACAACACCCCTCCGACCAGCCGAGGCTCAGACGAGTGGAGGAACAGGTGGTCCACCGCAGAGGGCCAAGGAGCCTCCCCTGACCTATGCAGTAGCCGGGCGCAGAGGGAGGACAAAAAGGCCCACCCCAGCGTCATACGTGCTCTGCACTCGCCTTCCCAGTAAGGAATGGAACCCAGTCAGAAAACAGAGAGTGGGGGGAGACCTGCCCGATGCTGGACTCCCTGGATCAATAAAACATTTACCAAAACCAATCTGTGACCATTTGGTAATGACGCTTGCGACAGCCGGAGGTAACAGACAACTTCGTATCCCAGTGGATGTGAATGAGCAAGCAGTGGCGGCATTGGTAGACAAGACAATGCCACGAACCACACCTTCATGCAGCCTACCCTCATACCGACAGGCGAGATAACATTGGGCTCGGGATGCCTACAACTGGCCACGCAGGACAGTACCAGCGCCACACTGGGGACCGCCACATTGCGGATGCACGTACAAGATCAACAACACCAAGCCCAGGCCATCATAGTGGAGGGCTTGCAAAAGGCCGTCATGCTGGAGAACCCTAACTGGAAGAACAAATATCCATCAGAGAGGTTGTCACCCGCAGAGTCCCCCTGGGAAGGGGTGAACGCCACACGCTGTGGATGAAAAGGTATGCACACTGCTCCAACGCATTCAGCTGGATGTCCGATGATCCAGCCAAAGGAGTACTGGATATTTACAGCGTGAGGGTGCAAAGGGTGTTAGATGAAAGGCAGGATGTGTGTGTGTTCTCAGACTTGTTGCATGCTACGACAGTTGTGGAGCAAGTGATCCCAACACCAGAGGGTGACCCAGTGTAAAGGGTATGGGTTTGACGAGCAGAGATTCATGCGGAAACAAGAGAGCAAAATGCTGAGGGAGAGGTAATAGAGCCATGCATCAGCCACTATAACTCATGAATTGTGTTAGTGCCGAAGGACAGTGGAATATGTTCCTGTGTGGATTTCCGACCGCTAAACTTAGTGACTGAAACGGCCCCCCCTGCACAAATTAGTGTAGAAGATGCTCTGGCATGTGTGCAAGATGTGTGCGTGTTCTCGACTCTGGATCTCCAGTCGGGATAATGGCAGCTACCCATAAAGGGACGCGACCGAGAGAAAACCACGTTCAACACCCAGACGGGCCCTGGTTTCAGTTTTGCGCCATGCCTTTCTGCCACAAATTTGTACCTCCCACTTTCCAGCATATGATGGCGCGAGTGTTGGAGAGTATGATTAGCGAGTTTGCAACAGCCTATCTGAATGACATCCTCTGGCTGTGGAGTTGGGAGAAGCTCATAAGACACTTAGGTCTAGTACTAGAAAGACTCGCCACACACCAGCTGGTCATATCACCTAGCAAATGTTATGTCAGAAAGCTCAAGGTCAATTTCCTTGAACATATTATAAGCGGTAAGGAACATTACGCTCATCCGCAATACCAACAAAAAATTGCACCAGCAGAGGTAGCCACGACCCGGAAGAAATTGCAGGAGTTCATCATCAGGAAAGCGAACTGGCTACACAATTACATTTCCCACCCAGCTTGCCACACACATGACCGACTTACTGTCCACTTAATTTAAGTTCTGCTGAACGACTCAGGCCCACCAACCTACATCGCCGAGTGAGAACAGCCACAACGAACACTCGCACACTTCAGATCCAGCTCACCCTGTCCAGGCTGGGCTATGCCAGGTAATGCTGGGCCCAACGCGTAATACTTCTCTATTCTCACTCTGATGGGGGTTTACAAGCAAGCACGGCCCACGAGCACCCTCCCCTCGGCGACAGCATACGTTCACTTATTACAAGCATGCATATCATACTTGTGTCACAGCTACAACTGGACTATTAAAAACAACTGATACAATTCTCCAGTTCACACCTGACCAGACTATATATTTTTTGATCATTACTACAGCCGTTGGGAAGTAACTGAGGTTCGAGAATATAACGGTGCTGAAATTAACACCGTACAGTTGCAGCATTTATTTCACCTAACCGGCCTGTTTTCACGCACTTTTATATAGACATATTTTGTACTAATTTTTGGGGCATTATACATTAAAGAAAAAACATTGAGCCCAGTATAAAGAAAAGAAACATGATTTTGGTGTTTGTTCATTTCTCACAATTTTGGAGGTTAATAGTGTAATTCACATCAACGGGATTGGAAAAACCTTTTATTATTTAAGTACTCTGCAGAACATCTTTACTCTGCTAAATATCTTGAATAATCATTTGTGTTGAGCAAGTGATTGGTATGAACAGTGGCCTCTGCCACGGAGTTTGAGTTTCCTCCGGGTCCTACTGCTCCGCGACAAGAATACAGATAAAGAAAGAAGATTGGATGTTTCACATATTTATTGGGCTTTCAGTTTTTATTTCTCCTTCTATACTGCTTACGCTCATCTTTTCCACTTTTAATACCATGATTGTTTTTGCAATAGCTGTAAATGTTATAAGTTGTATAAACATCACGTGAATTAGTGTATGAAAAGTGCAATGTCATAAATGGGAACTGTCACTGGCTAGCATGAGAACATTTATCATATTCTTCTTTCCTATGCGATGGTTAACCTATGACATAGCAAAATGCCATGTGGATGTTACACCAAAGTAATTATAGTTTATCTTGCAAATTAGACTAATGCAATCTTTAAAAGTTACATAGGATAGGTGTTTATTGCACTTCATTGCAGAGAAAATGCGTAAATGCAATACCATGACATATGCAAAGTGGATGTGCAAACATCTGTTATGCATTTGATTACCACTTCTGGCCAACAAATATAAACCATATGTGTGATATAGACAGACAAACAGAACACGCAGTGACCATTCACAAGATGTTACGGCTGTGCAAAGTGAGTGTGTTGCCTATTACTGTGTTTTAAGAATGAACACGGCACTGTATGACTTTTGGACACCAACATATGAGTATGCAAGATGCTTCATCGTATGTCTCTGTATTACCATTTAGCTCTTGCGCCATATTGCGGAATAAATGCAACACAATGCCACAATCATCTCTCCCATACGGCAACAGAGGTCCCAAGAAGGAAATGTGCATCGTTGTGGTGAGACTGAACCTTGGAGATGGACGTTAGAGAACATTTATTATTGCATCAGATACCATGCTGTAGCACACCCACAATTCACAACCGGAGATATTTTGTGATGTGATTGGTGTTTGGTGGTATTGGTGTTTGTTGATGCTGTCGTTTACTGGTAACTGTGCCGTTAGTGTTTTCTGCAGGTGGTGGTACTTTTGTTGTTTGGTTACATAATTGGTGTTTGGTTGTCATTGGTGTCCGGTGGTGTTAGTGCAGGTGGTGGTGGTGTTTTGTGATGGCGCTGTTCTTGTTTGATGGTGTTTGTCATTGGTACTGACGGATTCATTGTCAGCAGCAGCAGTGGTGGTAGTCACTATTAAATAAGTACAGTTTGTTTTCGTTCCCAAAGTCACAATGTGACTACCATTATGACGATTATGAATCTACAGTATGTAAGAATTTAAAAAACCCAGATATTGGTTATATGTTTTAACAGAATACAGGCATAAAAAGAAATAAAGTGCTGTAAAAAATGGTAATAAAGTATAATCATTTTCCTTTAAACTCCACCCTGGTGCATAATTACACAGTTTGACTTTCTATTTAGGCAAGTTTAACATATTATCACTGGCCCTCTCTTATAACAATCTCCCTTTATAGGACCATGATGAACGTCTACTTTGTTTAAATACTTATTTGTTTCACTGAGGAAACACTATATGGATTGGAATGGTCCTAATGTTTTCACACAATAAAGATGATGTCCAAAGTTAGTTCTCATACTCACGTAATTGAAAGTGCGTACTCTCCGGTGCGACTGGGACGAACCAGGAAGGTGCCATCCGGCTTGCTGATCAGCAACTGCTCCGCTTTGTGTCTCGAGCAGTCGTGAAGCAGCCACGTGCTCTCGTCTTGGTGAGGCAGTTTATCCAGGTCCAGATCATCTTCAAGGTCGCTCGAGGCAAAAGACGCTAGGCCTTTCATTGCCAGAAAGTGGTTGATCTGGCTCTGTTTGAAACCTCGTGAATTCAACCACCTGGAGAAATTTGACAATCATTGCTACATACACACAAATAGTAAAATGCAGGTAGTGTGGAAATTGTTTTTTTTGTTTTGCATTGAAAATGAAAATCCACATGGCAGGGGCACATATGAACAAGAGGAGGCTGGCGCTAATCGGAGTCGGTCTGACACTCCAGCCAGCCGGAACAATGAATGCGGTGAGGATATGAGGGTGGAAAGGATGTCCACTGACTTCTCCCTGTTTTCCAGGCAGAATCCTAGCATTTTGCATGACCTATTTTCAGGACTGAAATCTTCCAATACCATATTTACCCAGCACTAACAGAACAAATATGCTGTCAGTGAAGTTAAATTAAATAACACTGCAACAGACCAAGAAAGTAGGGCCAACATTATATCCAGCACATCGATAATTCTCGTAATACATGCTATTGACTTCATACGAGAACCCATCACAAACATACAAATACTTAATTTTGTATGTATAGGCCTTATATCACTTGGCAAAGATGTTCACAAACTTAACAATTAAAATGTTAAAATGTACATGCTCACAATTACATTATCTTGAACTCAGATAACTAACATCTTTTGCAGAGTAGCAATTATTTATAATTTTCCTGGGACAGGGGAAAATTCCCTGACTTTTTCCTGTTTTCCTTGTGGATGGACACCGAGGTGGAGATGCAGCACAATGAGGATTGGGGAGAAAACAGGATAGCCCCAAGAAAACTCACACCCCCAGCAGTGTCTCCCACATGAGAGCTAACCCCCCCCCCCTCTTCTCTCCCCTTCTCAGCAGTCCAAAAATTGCCTGCTTGCCAGAGCCTGAGAGTTGGGAGGAGCCTAGTGACTAGAAAACTAAGTCAACTGCAGGTCCTGTCTTTATAAAAAAATCCAATATATCACTTTCAAATTATTTCTTGATTAGTATCTATATGTATAACAAAGATCGGAGAGCTGAGATGTTTTGGTCGGTACTTGTCCTGTGTACAAGTAAGGGCAAAGTAAGGTTAAGATGGAGCAGCAGTGGAATGCAACGACAGGAGAAGCAGGTATAATAATAATGAAGAATAATGAAGCAGCATTCATCACTAAACAACACATGTTGCCATTCTATAGCAATCCACATTTCTCTAGCCTGGAACTACTACAAACAAAGTCACAGCTGATGCAGAGTTAATGACAGCACACGTAATAGGTGTTGGAATTGCAGATTTGCCTCAGCAAGATGTGGAGAAATGATTTGTGGTCACACAGGAGCCCCAACACTGGCCAATATCGTGGATAATATTTCCATGGGATCCCTCCCCACACAATCTATCGATCCTCTTGACCAATAGTCCACCTCGCTTCATGTGTAGGTGCCTTCACACATCAACTGCTCCCAGCAGCATCATACAGTACAGTCCAAACTATCCACATGGTGGGCTAAAACCACCCTGCGGTATTCGGCTGATGCAGAAAGTGACATCTTTAGCGTCTTCTTGGCAGTCTTCTTTGCCCTGTATGCTTGCCTGGTATTGGCTAGTGCTTCTCGGGTTCATGCAGCTTTGACTACACACCAGTGTCTACGACCACTGGTCAGTGCTTGCAACGCCACTGCCAGGTGTGCAGTCAAGTGCAAAGGCAAATGTACAAACATGTCATGTGCATAACAACTCATGCTATTGTTATTTACATACGTTCGTAGTTGTGGCGTGGTTTCTTCGACGTGCACTATAACCATTGTCCAGCAGTGTAAATACCTCGACGACTTCATAACTTGCACACTTAATTGACTGATAGCAGAGCCCCTAACAATGCTGTTTCATGAAATTTTAGTTAATTTTTAAGCAAATTTTTTGTATCAACACCATTCAACCACTTCAGAAGAACTACAGATTAAATTTACATTGTCTCATTATGTTAGTGAGAGGCATTTAAATGTTTTTCTAATGCCTTATTTATGTAGGTCTATTACAAATGGTATTAAATATTAACATGTATACTGACTTCTTTAGTTCAATTTGATGCATATTAAATGTAGAATCATCAGTATGGTCAATATTAAGTTTAACAAGGTTGCTTTGTATTTTTGGTAGAACTATGCATCAAGTCCACATCCAATGAATGTCAGCATGTAAATGTTTTCTAAGCACTCTAGAAAAATATAGATGTACGTATCACTGTAAATTTTTGTAATTCAGTCATCACCACTTTAGAACATTATCTCTCTCAAACGACTATAATAGTTCAGACAGCGATATCTTCATAACTGTCCTATGGTCAGACATTACATGCTGCCAGTTCGACCTATTGAACACAATAACAGTGAGCTTTAAGTGGTCAGCAAAATATTTATAGAGGAAACATCAAAATTCCCTGAAACCCCTAAGCCATATGTCAGTGTTGTCCATTCTACAACTTGCCACTAGCTAATGCCCTGTTAAACTGTACCCAAACAATCAAACAAAATTAAAACCATGAGTGAATCATTTTCAATTTTCCCCATTGTACAAAACAATTTATACTGACGCATACCACACTAGTGCACAGCATGCCTGCCCTCTCTACTTTTCAACTTTGCTCCATTATCACACGTTGACAGAATTACAGGGCAAGTCACACGTCGGCAGACAATCCCGTGGCTACAGGGCTGATTCCACGCAGATTGGACAACTACAGACACGTGGATAATTAAAGATATTTAACGAGGTTTTACTGCCCACCCAGAAATTGACATGCAGTCGCCACCCCCGAAGCCTAAACTTGTTGTACCCACTGAGCCACGGATACACCAGACTAAGATAAGATAGTTAACAGAGACGCCGCAGGAGAGCAGCACCCTTGCGGCCAGTATCGTGTGGTAAATATCTCAGCAGCCTCCCGCCAGGGCGATAATAAATTTGTGGTGTAGCTCACTGCCCTGTAATAACCAACCCCTGCAATAAAAGGCTAGCAACCCCAGCACCCCTGTGACAGCCCTCACGCTGAGATTTCAGATATAACTTATAAGGAGAAGCGAAAACACTCTTGCCAGTGTAGGTCGGCCCATCGACCTGTACGTCGGAGGGATCTCCAAGGTCTGCACAAGACTCTCCAGCTTGAAAAGGCTCTCCCTCTCCAACTCCAGCAGCCGGAAGACGGCTCCTCCAGAAGCTCCAACATCTACCCCGCCCGTAGCCCGCAGAAGAAACCACCTAGTCAAGTTCCAAAGGTATCACAGCGTCCTTACTCCTGCACCCTCTCACCTGAGTCAATCCTTGCACTCCATGGTAGCAGGCTATAAACGTAGTCCCTTCTGGAAAAAACCATCCCTCATTTGCAGTCAATTGTGATTATACATTTTGGAGTTTTTTCTTAGATTTAAATATTTAATATTCAGGTTTGCCTTCACCTGACGTAACGTAATGTAACATAAAATAATTTATTTAATTATTTTAGATCATTTTATACAGAACCGCATATCCCCGGTGTTTTCATGAAGAAGCAATAAATATACTGTGTTAAACTTAACCTTTGGTAAGGTAGTTATTTATTTCCCCTCACGTATTTTTAGTAAATTAATGGTGAATTATTTACTTGTATTTGGTGGCTCAATAATTAACAAGTGACCTCTGCGGACTAAGCACAAGTGGGCCAAACCCCTTAGGTTTCTTGGTGCTTGAATAAGGTTTTAGTCTGTATAAGACCGGGAACTCCTGAGACGTGTCCGGTATCCCGAGCATACTCGCAGAAACACTCATCTAGTTGATATCATCTGGTTGATACCTTACCTCACTCATTACCTTGGTGAGTCTGCACAAGACTACACCCAGAAGGGCTTGAGCGCTGACTACTAGGTCACGAGCATGCCATCCTAATCCTCAGTGTACTGACGAGCCCATTGAATTAATTTATTAATTTCACAAACTTCCCACTTAGGATTCAGATGGATAAGAAAGGAGGTGTACACAATAGCCGAATTAGATGACTAGCCCACCGAGCACTGAAACGAGAGCTAGCTGTCAGACAATATAACCCACGTCAAACACTCCAGTGATCCTAGGTTAGTTCCTCCTCAACCAGTGGTGAAGCCCATTGAATCAATCAGTGAAATCCCTTCTATTGATGAGAACTGCAATTCTTACCTGGACCCGCTGTTAGGAATCTGTTGGCCATGGCAACAATTTGATCACAGAGTTATATAGTACCCCCAACGCCCAAGCCATATTGAAACAGACACCACAGTAAGGACCCGTTAAGCAAACTCCCCCTACCACCTGCCAGATTCGTACTGCATCAATGAAGGTCCGTAACATAGAAATCCCTCCTAACCCGGTACGTAACAGCAGGGTAGTTACCACAGTGACTGACTTCATCCCAACACGTAAGCCAACCAGACCAGCCCCGTACAGGCGCCCTGGTAGCATACGTGAAACTGACTAGGTTGTTCTCCACGGCCAAAATTAGCCCCCCCCCCCCCCCACCCATTATCGTAATCATTTGCAATTATTATATTTTATTTCTTTAATAATGACAACTGGCATCACGTTTCTTGATGGCCTTCCAGGTGAGTAAGATCAAACTCCGTGGGTAGGTAGGTAGACAGGTAAGTGTGCTTAACATCTCGTCGACAACAAGGTCATTAGAGACGGTGCAAGTTGCACATGGAAGAGGGATTGAGGAAGGAATCAGCCATGGCCTTTGTTAGGGACCCATCCCAGCATTTGCCCGGAGTGATTTAGGTAAACCATGGAAAACCGAAATTAGGATGGCTGGACCAGGAATTGAACCCAGGTCCTCCCGAATGCGAGTCCAGTGAGTTACCACTGCGCCACCTCGCTCGGTAAAGTTCCCTGGGAGGGAGACGTTCATGATCAAGTTCACCCTGAGGTTTGATTCCCCTCCACCCCCTCTCAGATCTTCTACCAGGTGGTGCCCCACTAGGTCCCCCAACATGGGCAAATCCTACACCTGCCAGGCAAAGTACACAATAGAATCCTACACCTGCCAGGCAAAATACACAATAGAATCCTTATCACTGCTGAAGGGCAAAGCAATGACACCCCGGAGGGAATCAGCAACTGTATTCCATCTTTCTCAACCCTCCTAATAGAACCAGACAAAGGCAGGAACACACACACGCCCCCCCCCCCCCCCACTTCAAGGATAGATTCAGGAATACGAGTACGCAAAGGCGGCAAAGGTGCAGAGTGCATCAACACAAATAAACTTATATTTTGACTATTACTACTAGAGATAGGTTGATCTGATACTTTAATTCATTAATACCATCAATTCTTCCAAAATAATAAGGATCAATTAACCAACATTTTACATCAATTATTGATTCTGATTAATTCATGCGTTGAGGTAAAGCAATCTCTACAAGTGGCAGTAAGTTTGAAAGGTGCAACATATGATGCGTGAAATTATACCAACTTAGAAAAAGTTGAAACCACAATTTTTCTGCACACAGCACTTTTGTACTTCTCTTTGGTCACTTTTAACATGACAGAAAAAATACACGGTACATGAAGCTACAATAAACATACATTAAGGCTTCCAGATTGGTCATTATTCATGAATGCTGTTCCATTAAATATGTTATCCCCAGTAATAGTGATTTGTATTTTGTCGAGTGTTTATTAAATATCCACCGTATAGATAATATTTGCTTTATTTACATTACACATACTTTTTAAATAAAATAATAAATGTTTCCCAGAATTTTAATAAAAGACTAATTATACCTTGACTTCTCACTTCAAGTTCAATAGGAATGTCTACATTACTGATATTTGCCCACCAAACAAACAAGTGAGAATAACCAATGGGCAATGCTGCTGAAAAAAACACTAGTAACAAATGAGCAGTGATAATTTTAAGGTTACAAATAAAAAAGCATAAGAAACTGTATTCCATGTGTTGTTATACGATCTATAATATCTGGAAATAATATTCACACTGGCAAGTGCTAAACAATAACTAGGCATGTCCCAGAAACAATGTTTGATATGTGGTATCATTTCATATTGATCCGCATGATGAAAATTTGCAATACGCAATTACTACAACACAAACATTCCAAGGGGGCAAGATGGTTACCACTGAGACCTCTCTATGCAGAGATAGTGATGTCACAAGTACGAGGCAAACACAAGTGGACTATATGGCTGTCAGTTTGGTTAGTTTTAGGCAAGTGGCGAGTTGTATCTTCATTAGAACTATGGCTTATAGTGTGATGCATGATGCCTTGGGGCTTTCAAGTATCGTCACCACGACAGAAGATTGTTGTCGAGTGCTAGGGTAGGTGCACCCTCTGGCAGGGAATTCCCAGTTCTCTTAGTCCCTACAAGTTAGTTAAGATTGCAAATAGGCCGCTAGGCTACTAATATATATATATATATATATATATATATATATATATATATATATATATATATATATATATATATAGATATATAGCTCACCAATTTATTACAAAGTCCAGGCAGCCATTAGACCTCAATATAAGATAATCACAGCTCCTCACTATACCTGCAATTTTTCAATTTTCCCACCCCACCCTAGTTTGCCACCTGGCTGCTAGGTTTACTGCTAACAGTGCCCTTCCACTATACTGCAGTGTCCTACAACTCGCCGCCTGATGAAGCTGGCTTAGTCAGCGAAACATCGCGATCACGCAACCGCGTGAAAAAACTGTGTCGTCCTACTTGGTGTGTGTCTAGACTATCGACAAGTTCTAGACTGCGAGTACTTACAGGACAGGATATATATATATATATATATATATATATATCCTGTCCTTTATATATATATATATATAAAGGACAGGAATCCAAGTACTCGCAGTCTAGAACTTGTCGATAGTCTAGAACACACACCAAGTAGGACGACACAGTTTTTTCACGCGGTTGCGTGATCGCGATGTTTCGCTGACTAAGCCAGCTTCATCAGGCGGCGAGTTGTAGGACACTGCAGTATAGTGGAAGGGCACTGTTAGCAGTAAACCTAGCAGCCAGGTGGCAAACTAGGGTGGGGTGGGAAAATTGAAAAATTGCAGGTATAGTGAGGAGCTGTGATTATCTTATATTGAGGTCTAATGGCTGCCTGGACTTTGTAATAAATTGGTGAGCTAATTCCCAGCGTCTGAGTTCTGAGCTATTGCTTGAAGGTGGTAGGGCTCTCAAAGCTCTGGTACTGTAGCAGGAATTAAAATTTTTGTTGTGTGATGTTGCATTTCCTGCAACTGGTTTGTTCTGTAGTTGCCAACTTGTATGGTACCTGCTCTGTGGCCATTCATTCCTTGCCTGAGTGTGTTGGTGGCGAGGGGCCAATGTATTCTGCATTACAGTGTTGCCACTGTAACTGATAAATCAGCTCTTGTGTTGCGCAGTTGTAGTTGCCTTGGATGGGGTATATATGATGAGTGAGTCTGCTGGTGCACGGCCGGTGTAGAGGAATGGCTTGGGAGCTTTGAGACCGCACACAAAATCAAGTTCATCAAGCGTGATCTTGCTTTTCAAAGCAATGACTCTCAGCGGTATACCTAGGCGACGCATAACCTCAGATACTGATCTGACCTGGCTCATCTCTTGACGGGCATACGTGAGCTACAGATGTGTTAAAAGTCCAGTACGCGAAGCTTGCGTGAGCAGTCTGGTTTGATTCCGCTGGTTCAAGTCTGAAGCTCATGTTCAGGGACTGATTGGGCCTGCTTAGATACTCTGCACTCCAGGAGTGCGTCTCTCCGTTCAGATGTGTTGGGGCCTCAAAAAGGTCCTTGTGGGCTCCTCGAGCATTACAGGAATCTGCAAACAGCATATTTCTTCGGCTTGATACTTTGGCGAGAGCTAGTTGAGCGAAGCTATGAGGGAGGGGTTAAGCTATTGTAAGCGCCCAGAGGCACTAAGTGCCTGTTTGACTTTCTAGCGGATATACTCCAACAAGAGTAAGGCATCTGGATAGAAAAACGTACTCTACGTCCCTGAAGTGATTGCAGATGACGCGTAGTACTAAATGGTGTTTACCAAGTGAAACATCTGGCGACTCAACGGACACTCTATATCAGTACTCTGTGCCTGAACGCGGTGAGTACTGAGAGTCAGGCCTCGTTGTTGACAGTCCCTGCAGTGGAGGAGTGTGGGCTTACTGAGCAGGCAAGCCGGTCTCACAAGACAGAGTGTACATAGTGGCGGGGCTCTACTGTTCTGAACTCTGTGCCTGAACGCGGTGAGTACTGAGAGTCAGGCCTCGTTGTTGACAGTCCCTGCAGTGGAGGAGTGTGGGCTTACTGAGCAGGCAAGCCGGTCTCACAAGACAGAGTGTACATAGTGGCGGGGCTCTACTGTTCTGAACTCTGTGCCTGAACGCGGTGAGTACTGAGAGTCAGGCCTCGTTGTTGACAGTCTCTGCAGTGGAGGAGTGTGGGCTTACTGAGCAGGCAAGCCGGTCTCACAAGACAGAGTGTACATAGTGGCGGGGCTCTACTGTTCTGAACTCTGAGCCTGAACGCGGTGAGCACTGAGAGTCAGGCCTCGTTGTTGACAGTCCCTGCAGTGGAGGAGTGTGGGCTTACTGAGCAGGCAAGCCGGTCTCACAAGACTGAGTGTACATAGTGGCGGGGCTCTACTGTTCTGAACTCTGTGCCTGAACGCGGTGAGTACTGAGAGTCAGGCCTCGTTGTTGACAGTCTCTGCAGTGGAGGAGTGTGGGCTTACTGAGCAGGCAAGCCGGTCTCACAAGACAGAGTGTACATAGTGGCGGGGCTCTACTGTTCTGAACTCTGTGCCTGAACGCGGTGAGTACTGAGAGTCAGGCCTCGTTGTTGACAGTCCCTGCAGTGGAGGAGTGTGGGCTTACTGAGCAGGCAAGCCGGTCTCACAAGACAGAGTGTACATAGTGGCGGGGCTCTACTGTTCTGAACTCTGTGCCTGAACGCGGTGAGTACTGAGAGTCAGGCCTCGTTGTTGACAGTCTCTGCAGTGGAGGAGTGTGGGCTTACTGAGCAGGCAAGCCGGTCTCACAAGACAGAGTGTACATAGTGGCGGGGCTCTACTGTTCTGAACTCTGTGCCTGAACGCGGTGAGTACTGAGAGTCAGGCCTCGTTGTTGACAGTCCCTGCAGTGGAGGAGTGTGGGCTTACTGAGCAGGCAAGCCGGTCTCACAAGACAGAGTGTACATAGTGGCGGGGCTCTACTGTTCTGAACTCTGTGCCTGAACGCGGTGAGCACTGAGAGTCAGGCCTCGTTGTTGACAGTCCCTGCAGTGGAGGAGTGTGGGCTTACTGAGCAGGCAAGCCGGTCTCACAAGACTGAGTGTACATAGTGGCGGGGCTCTACTGTTCTGAACTCTGTGCCTGAACGCGGTGAGTACTGAGAGTCAGGCCTCGTTGTTGACAGTCTCTGCAGTGGAGGAGTGTGGGCTTACTGAGCAGGCAAGCCGGTCTCACAAGACAGAGTGTACATAGTGGCGGGGCTCTACTGTTCTGAACTCTGTGCCTGAACGCGGTGAGTACTGAGAGTCAGGCCTCGTTGTTGACAGTCCCTGCAGTGGAGGAGTGTGGGCTTACTGAGCAGGCAAGCCGGTCTCACAAGACTGAGTGTACATAGTGGCGGGGCTCTACTGTTCTGAACTCTGTGCCTGAACGCGGTGAGTACTGAGAGTCAGGCCTCGTTGTTGACAGTCCCTGCAGTGGAGGAGTGTGGGCTTACTGAGCAGGCAAGCCGGTCTCACAAGACAGAGTGTACATAGTGGCGGGGCTCTACTGTTCTGAACTCTGTGGAGCACAGAATGGATGGCCATCTAATGTGCGTGTATGGGTACTCTATTGTTGGGTATGGCTCGTGTGAGTCATTTCCTCATCACCTGCAATCCCTTGAGAAGTGTGAGGTACACTGGGAGAGGTTCTACGTCTATGGGAAGATACCTTCGGGTCGCTCAAGTGTAGCACCACCTCCTAATGCCAGGAAGTGCTTATGAAAGTTTAACTCTACGTTATCCAGGTATAGGCGACCTGGTTCTGAGCTAACTATGGTGGGGTAGACGAGTGTTATAAAAATTAATTAAAACTCATACTACTCCCAACACATGTGTTGCCCTGACGGGGCCACAGTGTCTCGGTGTGTAAACATATCTTCAGCATGAATGTGGTGAAAGAATGAAGACTGGCAACGAGTCGGCTTGCGACCCGCTATTTATATTCTGGCTGACATTCCCCTTCAGCCAGCTGGATAAGGGTGGAAATAGAGAGAGAGTAGCCAAAGCATAGCTTTCTCAAGGCGTGATGTCACCGGCCGGCAGTGGTACTTGATGCCTTGGATGCATAGCTTCCGTGTCTCAGCCGGCGAACAATACAATCTTCGGCTGGAATGTTCATTCTTGCCAGGGTAGATAGTAAAAGTTGTTAACGTCTCGTGTGTCAACAATAAAATTCCGTTCCTATCTGATGGCTAAGCTGGCTCCCAGATGAGGCAAAGTTGGTTATATCATTGTTATAAAAGACATCAAGTGTAATAATATATCACTATTTTAATGTAATGTGTTGTTTAATGTCTTGGAAATAACTTGATACACTAACTAATGCACCATAATTAATTTACGTGATTATGAAAGAGTACATTATGTTTGGTTGAAAAGAACGTATTTTGCAACAGGACAGTAGTTAAGGATAGCTTCTTAGGCAGATACTGGGGCTTGTTTCATAAACCTTACATACAGTAAACTTTTGCAGTAGTTTGTGTTACTGTACACATAAATTTTCTTATTTATATAAATATTTATTTATTTACATATTTGTGTGTATAGGAGGCTCGTTGTAGTGCCAAGCCAGTGTGTGTTATGCTGACTACAACTCTGCACAACTAATTCCACCAATGCAGTAAACATGGGACTACTAGATAGAGTTCCAATTAAAATATGTAAAATTACAAATTACTAAATTCAATTATCAAGTGGAACACTGACTCAAAATTTTAAAGTTAAATCAAGAATCAATGAGTAGTTTGATAGAATCTGGTTTAAAATTGGAACCAATAAAATACAGGAACCCACTCCTCACTAATCAATACAGTAGAGTACCGAAGAAACATCTACAGTGTCTCCTATTGTTTAAGTTAAACAACTGTACCATTATTAGTATGTACAGCCCTGCATTCTTAAAACATCACTTCCTGTCATATACTTGAAATGAACACCATCACTTCTAGGACTAGTAACTTACGTAAAATGACGCTCTCGTTGTCTGAACAGCTGAATAATCTCTGGTTTCAACGTGTGCATTTCCCGCTCCAGGGTGCGATTGTAAGCAACCTGCTTCTTCAAGTTCTCCTCAAGTTGTCTGAGGCTCTCTTTAAGGGCCTCCAGTCGCTGCGTGAGGATCACCTTGTTTTCCACCAAACTCTTCACTTCATGAGGTTGTGCTTTGCTTTTGAAGCTGTCCTGGAGCGCAATCTGCTCCTTAAACATGCTCACAGCCTCCTCAAATGCATCAAGAGCCTGCCGTTTTAAACTGATCTCTTGCGAAGTGCGAGAGAACACTTCATAATAGTTGTCGTACGTTTCTGTCTTCAGCATGTACTCTTTGTTTATTTCCACGAGTCTCTCCGCCACCTTATCCTTGTCAGTTGTACTCGATATTTCATCCTCCTGAAATTCAAATAAGAAATATTAGCATTATGTGATTACATTTACACAAAAAACTTAAAACAAAGATCTAACTCCTTGTTAATGAAAAAAAAAAAAAAAAAAAAAAGTAGGTAGTTACATACCTGTTGGTACCTGGAAACCGGAAAGAGAAGTTTTATATCCAAGGTTGAATTGTACTGAGCCAAAGATACTGTACGATAATGTTCAACGAGTTCTACTACGGAACTGAATTTGAAGGGTTCCGAGAAGCCGTACTTCCCATTTCGGAAAACTATCTTGATCAACTTATTTGTTCCTCCTTTCTTCAAGGTCAGAGTGTACTCCCCACACTTGCTGGAAGCATTGCGTACCAGGAATGTACCATCAGAAGTATCTTTCAACAATTCATTTACATCTTCCCTGTAAAAAAAATAATATGTACATTACATCTCATTATATACACAGTCAATGTGAATGCAATAAAACTTTCACAAATTATAATTTTTTAAGTAAAGCCAGTGTGCCATCATAGAAGATCTCTCACAAGATTCTAATGGGTAAGCTTGCTTGAGAGAGAGAGGGAGGGAGGGAGGGAGGGAGGAGGGAGGGAGGGAGGGAGGGAGGGAGGGAGGGAGGGAGGAGAGGAGGGAGGGAGGGAGGGAGAGAGAGAGAGAGAGAGAGAGAGTGTGTGTGTGTGTGTGTGCTGTTGCAGTGTGTGTGTGTGTGTTCACTGGGTGAAGACGTTGTTGCTGCTTGGAGGTATGAGAATGCTGAATGACCGGGCGGTGAGCGGCAACCTGCTCCGGTTATGTCCTGGAGAGGCACTAGTGGTACGGATAGAACCACAACTAGACCATACACTTGGTATCTGAGGGCAAGGGTCTCAGAACCTTACAGCAGAGTGTTTTCAGCTGTACTTGTGCATCAGGTTGGGGTTTTGGATCTCGTCAACGCACGTGAAAAACTGGGACACCTGCGATGAGAGGGTGTAATCCCTCTCCCCCACCGATTGGGCGGTTGTGGGGGCGATAACACCTTACGGCTAAGAGCGTAACGTTAGATAACAAGAAGTACAGAGCCAGTATATATGCTAGGAGTCTATTACTAGAAATTTCTAAAAATTGTGATAGTAAAGCTGATAGTTATCTTTAGAAAATTATGCTGTATCAGTATACACACATATATACAAACACAGAAAAAACAAAATGTAACTAGTGTAGCGAGTTTACCCGACTTCACAAGGTCAATACTGTTAATTAAATACACCTGCTCACTCACTCATTCACTAACATGTTGGTATGTATCCGGATCATTTGGATAGAAAACGACTTCTAATTCATCACTCACATTCTTCATCAGATTGTATTTTGTGTAATTTCTCAAAAGTGATGCATCTTAGAAAAAATGCATGAGACGAAAATGGCTGTAACAAAATGATAAACAATGAAGGTAGCTACAAAGTTTTACATACTTCAGATGTTTTCCAAGACATCTGTAAATAACTTTGCGCCAAATATTTGTTAAGTCCGATTGTTATGTTGGCAGCACTCAGCTAATAAATCTAGTTATTTTACGTTACTATAGCCACCCTGGAACATTAGTGTAGTTCTGCATATCCTATACACGCACTAACCTGGCATCTTGCCTGTGAGCAGAAGTACGGTAACAGAAGACGAAATATGACTAGAAACTCACCTGGTGATGTCGCCCCAGTACCACTCGGCCTCCTGCAAAGATTCTGGAACATCTATGTCTTTCCTCTCCAGCTCCGGCTCGACAATAGGGCGCGGACGCGACAGCCCACGCGGAGGCAGCATGGGCGCTGGCGCGTGTGATAACAGCTTCTCGCCCCACATCTCTAACCAAGTTCATACAACTGATGTCACGCCAGCTCGTCACCTGTGAACATATTTCCCCTGTAGCTAAACAACTTAGCTAAATGTCATTCACATCAACTACAGTTCATTACATCAATACATTGTAAACATACACCTAACACTAAAGACAATAATATAATCTATAATTATTGTGTTAAACATTTCAACAACTTTCCATTGCTTTTAGACTCCGTTAGAAAGTACGCTTCACCTAAAAACATTACAGACTAAAAAACCAAACTATCACTATATAATACAATATATATTTATATGTTCTATGTGGAGCATAATACTATATATATTTTTTCATGGTCTTTTAATAAAATGACACATATGAAAAAATTATAGTTCATAAAAATACAGGTTCTGAGAACTAATTGTTGTACAGAAAAAGATAAGAACTACACCTGTCTAACATATTCTTCCCTTGACTGCTGTTTAGTGTTCCTCATTTCTAGCACGTTGAACAAACTTGCTGTAGAAAAGAGTGACCTACCTATGAGATCACTTTTCTGTTTGTCTACGTACAAAGATTCCCATTAAAAACTTTTCAACTCGAGAACAGAATTTCCCCAAACTTAATACACATACAGCAATTAAAAAATAACCCAACTTTCATATTTTTTGAACATACTGGGTGAGTATTTTCAAAATGGTGGCCATTTTAATATGTAAGTGCTGCATCTTGTAAGACATTATTTATAGGCCTAGGAATGACAGAAGCACAAATTTTGAGGTATGCCTCAAATTTTGGAATTTTGTTCTGTCAAGTAATACCAAACTTCCGCACCATTCCAAGTTCAAGACAAACCGAAACACCTTCACAATGAATCTAATATATACACACACAAAGGCCGAAAAAAATACTGCATAGATATATGTAGGTAATAATGAAATTGTGTGAAATTAACTCACATTGAAGTGACTGCGGTTCCATTTAATATTTCTCTATCCACTTGTCCACTGTGGCCCCACTTAACATAGTTCTATCCACTGAATCGCTAAGGCCCCACACTTGATATAATTCTATCCACTGAGCCACTGTGGCTCCATCTGTGCCATTATTTACATGGGAAATGTAACATTTGTGCGGTAATTTGAGTGTCTGTGGAGTTTCATCGCAAGTTAAGGTGTCATGGTTAAACATGTGCCATTGATTGGGTGAGTAACGTCACATATTGACAGAACCTACCATGTAGTCAATTTAACTGTGTAGTATTGTGTGTTGGTGTTTCAATTGAAGGGTTTACGTAATTTTGCAGCAAGTCATGTTAAATGCTCAAGATCTAGGCCTAACCAAAGTAAACCTAACTTTACGATAGATTGTAGTTGTTACTGCGATCATGTATAAATACTCTTCAAGCATAGCCATACTTTACGCACCGAGCCAGAGTCCCAGCGCCCACAGTGCGGTAAATCCCCAAAACAGTGACTCAAGAAAAGCCGGCTATTTTTGTGGGTACAGATCACTAAGAGCTCTTACATTCGGGAAGCTTGGAGTTTACCGTAAAAAAAAAAACATAGTGTTTGTGAGTGTATTGGTAATATTGTGAATTTAAGTATTGTTCGGTTAGGTGTATTTTTAATTTGTATTTTCGTGACACAATATTACGATTACGTACATAGATTTTGCACGTTTAAACCCCCAATTTCCCTGATCTTAATAGCCCTCCCCAAAATCGTTTTTTTAAGTTACTATTGATATCTTGATGCCCTAGTAAAATCGTGTTCTCTGTAATTAAACCGCCTTTTTTTTTTTTTTTTTTTTTACGAAAAAGCCGCTATTATAAACATTCGCCCTACCAAACAAATTCGGTCAGCTAGTAATAAAAACAATAAACACTGCACTACCCCAGGTCTGGATAGATGATAACATACCTTGAATTCTGTTATCTCACACCATCTTCCATCGTAAAAATGTAAGCACATTTCATTTTCATTGAGTCATTCCCCGTCACCTTCAGAGGATACGAATACTTCAATATTCCTCCATACACAATAAAATATAATTCACAATTCGTTTGTGGTTATCAACCATTCTCATCAACACTAAACACATGTTTTCATTACCTTACAAATACACAAGCCTTTGGACAGTTGTGTGTACCAAATATTACGTACGAAAAAAAAAATTAATTTGCTTCAACAAGATCACATTTTAAATTAAGTTATATTCTGTACATAACAATTATGGCATTACTTAATTATTTATGTCAGTTTTGAGTAGTTTTGAAAAAATTGCAATATCTGCATTCAATATAAACATACATACGTTTTCATAATGCTGTGGCAATGTAAAATGAGCAAAACCTACCTTCTGGAAGATAGCCATAAGGTACAAGTAAAGGAACATCTCTGCATATGGCCCGTAGTATTGTACGATGAAGTGAATAGTTTTAGTGTTTGCATTGTTATGTTCGAAGTTTTCAAGGACCAGTGAGGTTCAGCCTTGACTCACTTTCAGGCAGGGCCAAACAGGTTGTTTGTTTGTTTTATTGCGTCCATAAGATCTTCTTTCAATAGATTTGTGTACAAATTAAACTATAGTATACAAAGGTTATACACTGTGCATAGCAGCCTAGCTGAATTTCTGGACGGCAAAGTTCACATGCTCCTGAGCCACTAACAAATAATTATTTGATGGCATATATATTTAAATTCCTAACACCGACAATAACTCCAGAGGTTTGTTTCCAATATGACTTCATCTTCTTTAAACATATTAATGTCTATATAGTGAATGGTTTCTTGTAAATAAAATCCCACTTTAGATATTCCCTCGCTTTACATTACATTAGTTCTCTGTTATGATACAGTTTTATACTTATCTATGTGTATGCTGAAGTGTTTGGAAGGGGGGGGGGGGGTATTGCAGACGGACATTGACAAGATATGGTTGTGGACCAGAAAAAATAAAATTAAGATAAATGTAAGAAAAACTAAGGAAGTGAGGTTTACAAGAAAGAAGGTGATAAGCAGGGACATGTACAGATGGGAGGGACAAAAGATAGATGAAGTAGCAGAATATAAGTATCTAGGAATTGTACTGCAGGGAGACCTCAGATGGAAAAATCAGGTAGAGAGGGTGGTTTCGAAGGGAAGAAGGGCTCTGGGTATGCTGGGAAGGGTCCTAAAGGGATTCAGCTGTGAGGTGAAGGAGAAGGCGTATGGCACAATGGTACGGCCAACGTTAGAATATGCTGCAGCAGTATGGGACCCGTGTGTGGAGGTGGAGGTGCGAGAACTGGAAAAGGTGCAGAGAAGGGCAGCAAGATGGGTGAAGGGTAGGTGGAGAAGGCAGGAGCACGATGATGAGGAAGAAGGGAACTATAGGCAAATGGTGTGGAGCTCGAAGGCCAGGAGGAAAGTTGAACAGCTAGTCAGGATATATAGGATGGTAAATGAAGATGGAGGATTGGGAGGGCTGCACTGCAAGCTAAATAAGGGGGTATTTAGAGGAAGAGGAAATAACAGTAAGGAGCTTCAGAGGGTGTGAAGAAGAACGGAGCGGGGTACGCAGTTCATTCTTGTGAGGTCTGTGAGGGAGTGGAAATGTGTTGAGGGATGAATTGGTATCTGTGAGAGGGGTTAGTAAGTTCAGGAAGGGAGTGGAAAAGGAGTTCTTTGGGTGAAGGAGAGGTGAGAGAACTCACCACCAGGGGTAGCCTAATTGCGAGTGTATTTATTTATTTAAACACACACATACCCGGCACTTGCTCAGTAGAGCCAAGAAGAGGGCCGTGTCACAATTGGCCAAAGGGAGTCCTCAAGCCTCTTTCACTTGATGTTTGAATTGGATGCGTATTAGCACGGACACGCATCCCCAAAGATGATGAGCTGTGTTCGTGCCCCACCTGGTAGCAAGTGTAAGGCATGAACTGGTGATGATGCTCGGTGCTACATTCATTGGAGCGAACGATGATGCTGGGGGTCGTATGGCCGACGGCCTACAGCGATATCTGAATCCATGGTCTAGTTGAAGGAGAGTTTAATTTGGTGACTAATTAAATTACGTTTATTGTTATATTAAACCATTCTCTAAAGGATGAAGTTATCGGCCACTTCGCACGCCGATGCTAACACGCATCTTACCCTGCTTGTGGGAGGCAAGCCCTGAAAAATTAATACATTTAACACTGAAAAGTACACTTGATAAATGAATCTGAATTATGGCTCAGTGCCCGATTTACTCAGGAGAGTAAAAGTCAACAAAAGTCACCTATTCAATGTGTGACAGTTTTATTAACGAAAGGATACAACTAATGTCACTGCAAATGATGCATAACATTTTCTAATGTGGACTCGGCACTCATGATCTGCCGGTGGTCATTGCTGCGAAAAGTAAGGCAAGGGCCATAAGAAGGATTATGTGCGAAACACATCACCATACGCGTGATGTCCTGTAATGTTACCTCAGGATGCAAGTCAGGCCTCCCCTTTGCTAAATGTAAATGAAAAAGGTTCCTTAGTTACTTTACACTATTTGATTGAAATATATGGCCTAAATTGATGTGCCGAGGGGGATAACATGGCAGCTTACTGCCTGTCCTGCCGGGTCGGTCGAGTACTGAGGTCCGAATGAAGAACATGGCCACAGCCTCGTCGAAGATCGGCGCGCCTGGCACCAAATACAAGACACGAAAAAACGTAACTACACAATTTGACATATGTATTGCTAATGACTTAAAGCACATTTGTATGCTGTATTAATGCATTTCAATTCCTGTAATGTCATACGCATTTAATTAAAGTGGGCAGAACTATGCACTGTGTTCTGTGGGATTTTGGTAACCCTCTATAGAATAGCGGGTGGATTCCGTAATAAGATATGGTGCAATACTTATAAAAACTTCCTGTAATTACTCTAAATACTTAGCACTAGTAGAGAGCAACTCGCTACTTAACATTTGCACTGGGAATATTATTCCCCATCTTGGGGCCACATAGCACACCGGATTTGGCCACAATGCCTGATGACATCGTGCACATCGAAAACGCTGACGTGTGCTACGTATCCCAGCCCTAAGACAGTTTGTCCGGCCATAGCTTTTAGCGCCCGCAGCAAGGTTGTGCACTCTACTGGCGTGTTTAGTGTGAACCCGGTCGCCGGAGCGACTAGGCAGAGAGCAAGCAAGTGTACGCCAGCACAGTGCAGCCAGTTGCCATAGCAATGCAGGATGCCATGGAGAAACAATTAGGCCAGTTATATTGAACTGGGACGTTTTAAGGCCTTATTAAAGACGTGTTTTACCAACTAAAGTGTTTATAATTGTTATGTGTTTATTTTTCTGCCATTTCTTTGCAAAGTAATGTGCGTTTATTAATTTCATCAAGTGCTTTGTCCAAATCATTTCACCAGAGCTTTCTGTTGAAAGTGTGTTTATGTAATTTTTAAAATGACTATTTATTGTTAACAAGTCACTAGTTTAGTTTTCACAAGTCATGCCATAAGTAGTCCCATTTCGGCGCGAGGGCGAGCCACGAGGAGCCGCTGGGTTTGGTGGGAGAGTCAGTCGGCGCGAAGCATCCATCGGAGGTGGTGGGCATGTGTTAGGCTCCAGCATTTTCCCACACATGCCGGGCAACCATCATCATTTTGCAACTAGACATGTAATTACAATAGACTTAAAGTATCTGGAAAATTTTTCATGTCTCATCGCCCGGTAAGCCACCTCCAGTCCACAGTGGATTAGCATTACCCCGGGGAGCTTAAGGACTCATGTAATGTTTTAATTGTCGAAACATGTCTTGCTGTTTCACCGCACGACTGGTTCTAATAGCCAAGCATATAATTCATGTCAAGTGCCCTCATAGAAGGGATATAGTTCACCGCAATAAATACGTGTGTGTAAACTTTCAGTATATAATTTTCTTACATTGCAGTATGTATGTAAGGGGATGGATCCTTACAATACCTGCTCATACCATTCACGTAAGTTTTTTTATCTGCAAGTGTTCAGAGTTTGTTTCACATTGTATGGGCATGTGGGAAGCCCTGACAGCCCATGTACACAAGTGTTAAGAGTTAGGCATTTCTACGTCAACAATGGTGTATAGTTTACCTACTGGCTATCGTTTAACAAGCACCACTCATCTGGAGTAATTTCCAATGTGACAGAAGTCAACAGTCATCAGTCATCATCATCGGCAGGCGATTTGGTCCAGGTGGACGGCCCGCAACCCCGAGATCAAGTAAGTCGACCACCACTTTGACGTCGCCTTGTCGACATCTGGCATCATCGGGTAACCGCACTCCATACCTCACTTTCACCACCCCTGAAAACATATTTCCATAATTTCCACTGTCCTACAAGCGCCAAGGCACGGGATAAAGTGGCGGCGTTTCTCTCCAGATTCCCTGCAAATACTGTTGTGTCTAACAGTCGTGACTTCATGGGGAACAACCTTTTAGACCACATATCAATGTACCACAAGAATTACCTCTTGTGATGAATTTCAAATATGATGGCTTGTGGCCCGAGTTGCAGGGTGGCAAGAAAAGTTTAAACACGCCGTTCTTGTCGACATGTACTAATCTGAAACGCCATCTAATGTCGATCTATCGGGTGCCGCTGTTGTGGTTGATGAATTATGCGGTGGTACAAACCGGCACAATGGTTATGTGGACGTGTGGATCACATCAAACGCTCCCTTTTCTGCAGTCCTCCAAGGATCTGTTTCGCCAGTAGGCAGTCACATATGGTTGCTGGGTCTCAGGTTGTATGGCATGCGATGATGTGCTGCACTGACTGCCGATGCTTCAGGGCTGCGGCCCTGCTGATGGTGATGAAGGGCCGCCGTACATACTCGACGAAGTTGTTGTCCCTGTGGCAAGTAGTGAATGCTGACCGATGCAGATGATGCTGATAATTGGAGCAGTGGGGAGGGATTGATATCTGCTCTCCCATTGACTCATCGCCACTGCTGTTGATGCTGCCACTGCTGCCTGAACCACTTGATGAACATTGTTCTGGCGAAGGGGAAGGTAGGTGGCCAAGGTGTGCACTTGTTGATCCTGATGCCCTATCCCTTGCGCCTGTGATGCAGTCCTCCGATGTGAGGTCAGCCAGCGGTTAGGTGTCGTGGCATAGTCTTGTGGGTGGCTTCCCTGTGGGCTGATTGGGCTCACAGTTTCCCCCACTGACTCGCTTTGTGAGACATCTCCAGAAGTCCAGAAGTCTCAACACTGCGTGTCGAGACACTCCAGACTGGCTCACCCAGTACTGCAGTGCCTGCTATGCTGTTGTTCTGTTCTGATTGTAATGGTGTGACCTCATCCTCTTGCTCCTATTCTTGCCTTGCCAACCTAATGGGTGTATTGAAGCCGGGTGTGACAGTGGTAAAAAGTCGCCAAAGAGCACTACTGTCTGTGCTGGAGATTGTTTCTATGTCGCTATTGGTCATTCTTGTTGCTTTTTCCAGGCTATTGGACCCTTCTTCCTGCTCAGGAGTATCGGTACTAGGTCCTTGCATGGCCGGGCGAAGATCGTAGCAGTGTACAGCCACCTTTCCCCCTCTGCTGACCTTTATGATGTATATGGTGAACACCAGCACCTTAAAAACAATGTGTGGCATGCTCCACTTAAGGGCAAACCTCACGCAAATGTTCCATTTTGCTCTACACAGGTGATGCTTACGGATGTAGACAAGTTGTGCCTGAGTCTTTTTGGTGGGGGAGGGGTTGTTGCTGGTACTCATTGAACGATGTACCTCTCCTGCTGTCCATGTGCATTTTGTAAATCACCTTCTTGGTGCTGTTGCCTTCCTGCTACACTTTCTGTTACTTTACTGTTTATTTGCCTGATTCGAAATTCTCCAGGGAGGGGCAACTCTCTTGCCTGGAATACGGCGGCTGGAGACTGACTTGTCACTAATTTCACCCTCCGTTTGATAGTGAACAAGTCTGCGGGCAGATGTTCAGCCCAACTTGTATGATTGTTGCCTACCTGCAGGTGCAACTGAGTCTTGAGGTCTTGGTTTCGCCTCTCAGTTGGATTGAGCCTCGGGTGGTACATGCAGGTGGTAGGTACATGGCTATTGTATGATGCTGGACTACCTACATTGTATACAATTCTCTCCAATACTTCCATGTGAATTGTGTACTGTTGTCCATTAAGAGTGTGCGTGAGTAACCCCATTGGGGGTAGAATTATGTTTCCAGTACACAAGCTATGTTGTGTACCCGTGCACTGGAAACTGGGTATGCCTCCATCCATCGTGAAAACGAATCACTTAACACTAAGATGAACTACTTGCCATTAGGGTTGCGTGGATATGGCCCCATCAGGTCCAGCGAGATGGGCACTAATCGCTCCTGTGGCTTCCGTGACTGTTGTTGAGTAACTCCATCTGCTCGTCGACTCGTGAATAAGTTACACTGAACGCACCCCCTCACGAATCGCCGAACTTCTTTGGTGATGCTGGACCAGTGGAAATGGTTCTGTACATTCTTTGTGGTCTGTGATGCCCCAGGGTGGCCCCCAAACCACAAATCGTGTGCATAACACAGCACCTGTTCTAGTGCACTCTTGGGCACGTAAAGCTGCCAGGTTGCTTCAGGCCGACATGGTCGTGTCTCGATGTGCATGCCAGTCATGTCCCACTACTCCTGGTTACTCTGAATGATGGAAGTGACACAACATTGTGTATCCGTACACTGCAGTTGTGCAGTGAGAACGCTTTCCAGCAAGTCGTCGATCTCGAGTTCTAGTCCCTCAGGAATCTCGATGATGGTGCAGCTCATGCCGCCTTTGCCAGGTGTTGAATGTTGTAAGGGGAAGTAGGTCATCCAACTCTTTCTGATCCACCGCTACCATTTCGACTGGCTTGCATGAGAGCTCATCTGCTAGATGATTCTCAGCTCTTGGAACTTTCTCTACCTCGAAATTGTATGCCCAGCATGCTAATTTACTCCTGGCTTCTTCCATGGTGTGAAGCCATAGTAAGCACCGGTTGTCAGTTCATAGTGTGAACCACTGGTACTCCAGGTAAGCCTGGTAATTCCTCTTAGTTCGCATCATATATGCTCTCTGTTGCCCCGAATTTTGCGCTGATGTACTCAATGATGCATTTATCCTGATTATCTCCAATCTGGTAAAGAACTATCCCAACCCTTTCTCACTTGTGTCTGTTTGGAGATATAAGTAACGACATGGGCCGTGACGAGCTAACGTCTTGCACTGTATGCACTTATTATTTATTTTCTCGAAACTTGCTTTATTCTCCACTGTCCACTGATATTTCCTGTTTGTAGGCAATATATCAGTTAATGGTGCAGTGATGGTTGCGAAATCCTGAATGTTCTCCTGCAGCCTGTTCATCAGCCCAAATAATTTTCTCAGCTGCTTCCTCATGTATGGCACCTCGTAGTTATTAATGAGTCCTAAATGCTCTTGGGTTGGTCGGCTTCCATGCTCATCGACCATGTGCCCACGAAGCTGTATCCATAGGTGGTGGATGTGACATTTGCAGTTCGCACACAACAACTAATTGATGTCTAGTCTCTCTAGGACTTGTAACAGGTTTTTGATGCGATCGTCCCATGTCTTGGACCAGATGACCACATCATCCAGGTACTCGACGGTGAAGTCTCCTATGTACCCAACGAGTATCTCGACCATCATTGTCTGAAAACTTGTGGGTCGCACTTTAAGCAGGAGGTCATTCCACAGAAATGGAATCTTCTTCCATTGGGGGTGGTGAACGCCATCTTATGATGGTCCGCGGGGTTTTATTGGCACCTACCACTACCCACTGTGTTGGTCCCATGACATCACGACTTTGGCTTTTCCCAAGGTATGAAGTGTATCTTTGACATTTATGTGGGGAGGTGGGGTGCTCAGTGTGACTTGGTTGATTGCTCAGAAATCTACACAAAAGCTGCCAAGGTGATCGCGCTGTTGTAGTGGCTGAGATTGTGTTCTTTACACCCTCAGTCAACATTTCTTCTATTTGCTCTTCAATGATGGCACATTGATATGGCTGGTAACTCCTGGGTCCAGAATTGATCAGCTGGCCATGTTCCAGAATAATACTATGTTCAGCTATGGTCGTTCGACGGAGTGTGTCTCCTGCCGCAAATACTTTACATCGTTTAACCAGTATGCTTTGCACCATATCCCGGTATTCTGGAGGAACCACATGATCGAGTTTATCTAATTGTACTCTGGGCATATTACCAGTGGGTCAGGATTCGTTATCGTACAACATTCGCATTTCTTCCAGGCCGGAATGGATCATACTGGTGGCTGGCTCAACAATGGCTTTTTGTTCGGTGAGCCAGGGGATACCCAATATGGCATCTTCCCGTAGGCCTGCAGACAAAAAGGCTGTGATGGTGGTATCCACATCTCGAATTCGGATGGTTATCGGCATCTCTCCCATTGATTCCCGCATGTTCTGCTTCGTTTTGGGGTGTAGTACTTGTTTACTGGGTGTGATCTCACATGGGCCTGCGAATCCATCGCACACAGTGTTGTTATTAGCTGCTGTGTCTATCAATGCGTGAGATGGTTGTTGATTAATGTGAATTTATATTCGGATGATCCTGTTCCATTTATTGATTTGCTGTATAAAGGGTTGCTGATGTTTACTTTCTGTCTGCCCGACTTGTTAAGGAGGCAGTGTTACATTGGGGCTCTTGGCCCTGGGGTAATGAGCGTCCGGTGTGCTTACCCCGATGGTCTGATTTCTGTCGGTGGGTTGTTACTGTTCAATAATGGGTTGTGTTTCGGGTACTGATTCTGCCAATGCATCTTACCTGCCCCTTTGCAGTGCCAGCATGCAAAAGGTGGTTCTCGTTGGCCTCCTGCCATGCCCGAGGTTGCGCCTGTTCGCAGTGCTATCCTGGATTCCGGTTATGTTCGTGACTGGGTTGTACCTGCTCCAACTACTTTGCTAATAGCCGGTTGCACCTCTGTATAATCCCTCTGCTCTGCATCCCTTCTCTGGCACAAATTTTACCCTTCTCCCTCTCTAGCCACAATATTTTGTTCTCGGCTGACTTAGTCCAGTAATGCGTCAGAGCGCATGAAGCCCTCAGTGCTGCCATGGATAAGTGGTGCCATTGCTAGCCGATGCTCCGCTCGTACTGTCGAAGCTACTACTTCGAGAACTTCACGCTCGCTCATGTTCGGATGGAAATTCTTAATTTGCCCGATTTTCCTAGTTGTAAATGCCGTCAGGTTTTTTCCTTGCTTTTGCACTTCTAGTACTGCCCTGCTCTGTGCTTGCAATGAGGAATATGTGCTGGCAAATCGACTTTGGAAAGTACTAATAAATTCCGCCCATTCTATGCTGCATCATTCCCAACACCCTGACCCATGTCTTTCCGACCTCTGAGGGACACGTAGGTTTCCGGCATCGGCGACTCGCTGGACACAAGGGGAGGAGGGGGCCTCTAAAGAAGGTGCTGATCCACATTTCACCCCTTTCTCTTGATGTTGGAGATCGGCAGACACTTCCCCGTTGTGGGGTGTTGGAACACGTGGTTCAGCGTTGCCGGTGACATCCATGATGAGAGCTGTATGTCATCTCGGTGCACTCGGATGGTCTTTTTACCCACTCTGATCACACATGTTATTGATCTGATGCTCCTTAGGACCTTGTGCGGCCCACTCCACTTCGCAGCTAGGCTCATGGAAAAATTTACAGCAAGTGGTGGACTGCGAGTGTGTATGTAGATATACCTCTTGCCTTGCTCTTAGTGCCGTAGGTGGCCGAGTGGAGGTCAGCACCCACCTCGTTGCGTACTCCTGATGTTTCCTTTGCTCATCCAGTCAGTGTCGATGCCTCTCCTTACATGCACCACTGGTTTTCGTACCACTACTTGCTCGTGCTGATGGGCAGTTGTTTTCTCTGGGCAGTTTTATATTACATCCTTAAAGGATGTCGGCAGGTGATCTGCCTATGGTGGCATTGACACACTGGCAGAGGGTGAAAAGGGCAGCTGGCAGGTGGTTGGCCCAAGTATTATGCTGCTCATCCACATGGAGCAGCAGCTGTGTTTTCACATGGAGCAGCAGCTGTGTTTTCAGCTTGTGTGCTATTGTGCGAGGTAATAAAAATAAAGAACTTTTATCTTGACTGGAACTGTGATGTAAACAATGAAGTATATACATTTTCGTGTTGTTCATCGGAGCCCGAGCTGTGGCAGACTGTAATGCTGTAGGTCTGCTGATAATCTGAGCAGCCCATAAAATTGGATCATTGACTTGCTATCTTGGGTGATAGTGTAGCAGAAGAGGTGTGTACCAGCGTGCAATGTGCATTATAGAGAGCACCACCAGGACCTTACTTCTTGTGTATTTATTCCTGCTTGAATTTCGCTGGTTACCATTGGTCAAAATTAAAAGTTGACTGTTGGTCTCGAATGCAGTGGGATGTTCTCCCCTTCCAACTTTGTACTATAAATTAACCCAGCAACCGACCGACTGGTCCCCAGAGATTCGGCTGCTGTTTTCCAGACACGTCTTAAGTCAAGTATGCATCATGTTGTAGGGTCCATATTGGCCAGGTTTATAGTAGAAAAATGGACTTCTTGCCCATCCATGCAGCTGGTAGAAATTATCATGGTAGGTCTAGACAAATTATTGCAGATGGTTATTCAATATATAAAAAATTAGTACAAAAGGCTGTTAATGTTAGTAATGGTTTTGCTTCAGTCTTAGGTTTGCAACCAAAGTCATGTTAAGAAAATACATTTTCAGCCTTTGTGTAGGTTGGTAATCAAAGTCATGTATTTAAACATATATAAAAGAAAATATCTAGTCTTTTATAGTTTTTCTTTGTCCTGAAAAGTAGTAACTTTGAAAGATATTTTAAGTATAAGAAGTACAAGGAATACTTAGCATTATACTTAAAAGTAGGATGATCTCTTACACAATTTTAATAAACGCTAGTGAGAACTAAAACAAAGTACTTGAAATAAATGGCAAATTGTTAGAATTTTATACTATTTTAACTAATATTTACCTATGTTCGAGGGGCAAAACAGAGAATTGACAGCCGTAATCACACTGAACGCAATAACGTCATCAGTAAGCAAAGATAAATGGTGTACGGATCTCGCTAGAGAATTAGTGGAAAATGTAATTTAGTATGCTGTGCCCTGAGAGACTTAAAAGGCGTTACTGTTTTTAATATACTCCAAAAGTTGGAAGTTTTCAGCCTTATGCGAAGTTTAAATTTTCATGCTGTGTCATAATGTTTTAAGGGCTGTTTTAATCTTGTTTTGTTTAGCTTGGAAGTGTACTCTATCTATAAACGTATCGAATAGCTAAAATGTACACATTTTTAATGAACAGATGAAATTTTGTGGAAGTAGTGTTTTGTAAATATTTGGCATGTTTTGAACTGAAATAGTTTTCAAAATCAAAAGTTTTTCCCATACAATGTGATTGTTTCTAATTTCTAAAGATTTTAACTGCTTGCAAAGTTTGTTTGCTGGTTACGTAGCACTGGTGGTTTTCTTGGTTACATGGCATTTTTCATGTCTTCCTGATTTGCAGGACATAGCGAGTCCCACAAGATTATTGTCTGTCTCCTCTGAATAGAGAGTTTTCAAGGAATTGGTGGTGTTACAGACACCACATTCTAGGAGTTAGTGTAAGATATGTCGGAAGGTGCCTCCAACATTGAACGATGTAGAAGTGTAAAGAATATAAGTTGTTTGATGGATAACTATGCAGGTTAGATAGTGAATGAGTTGTTTAGGTTTTGTATAGGTAACATTGCATCAAGCATGTGGTTTTCACATATTCATTCCCAGCAGACATATAGTGAGACAGTCGAGATGGATAATATAAACTGTTTGTTCTGCAGTGAAAACAGTATATAAGCCTACATCATGTAAGAATAATTTCAGCATTTCACTTCTTTAACGAACATGTCGGAAGGCAGATCGCCGCTAGTAGAATAATATAATGATAGTGTCTGTAAGCTGTTGTAATATGAATAAGTAAAGTGCTGGAAAGGATATGCCGACATCTTCAACAGTATCGGGAAAGCCCTCGGACTCTGGGAGTCGAAGTTACACAAGAGTATCGACCCTCTGCAAATATTGTAGCAAGACATTCCCAAATATCTCTAATGCCAGATGACATGAAGATAATAACTGTATATTCGGCACCTTATACAAGATTTATCCATGTGTTAATTGTGGTGCTGTGTATGCGAATCGGAGTAATTGGATTTTTCACAACAGGATTTTTCTATGAAAATAGACTAAATCATCAATCTTTTGTTGAATGAAGAATATATTTGAGTGTGTAACTAATAAGTATTTTTGACAAATGTGTGAAATATAGTTTAAGTGTACGAAATACTTATGTTTTTGTATACGTTTTTCCGATCCCTCCTTATATTAGGTTGTTTGGGAGAAACATTTAAGTCTAATCCGAGTTAAATGTGTATTGAAGGTGATATTCATTTTATCATCAAATATACATTTTTTCTCATGGCCATTCAATATATCTTGATACATACAAAGATTATAAGCTGTGATATAAGAATTCTAAGTATATGTATGTAGATGCTTCGTATACCTAATTCCAAGAGTTTGATGTGGTGTAGTTTTCAGAACAGAGGGGGATTGAAAGGTTAGGTTACATTGCTGGAAAATAAAATTGGTGTTACCGGCTTTTGGCGCCAGTGCAGAGCATGGCAATCTTGGGGTTCGTGAAGGCTGACGGCCAAGGGACCTCCCCTCGATGTTCCGATGTCATTCCTGTGGTGATTCCTGTTCGACGAACAATTCCAAGTCTTGAAGCAGCTATAAATCCAGTTTGGCCTAGGCTAATATGGGTTGCCAGTTCCCATATAAGCCACTAAGAATCTTCGTGGGTTGTTTCGGCCACCCAAAGCTGTGAACACTCGTAGTAATTTATTGGAGGTTAAGAATTACACTAAGTCACATGGTCTGAACGACCAGATAAATAAAGTCGTATACAGAACTTATTCTTGCAATGTGATTTATTCATATTACCCTCATATGAGGCATCTAAGTTTATACATCTCCACTATAGCTCGGAGAGCTCTACAACTAATTAAAAAGGTGCGAAGCCGATAAAATATCACATGCAAAATTAAGGTTCAGCCATGTAGCAAAACTGTCTGACCGGTGGGGTGGTACACACTCCGGGGTAACGAAAAACTAATTAAATGTTCCAGAAAAATTAAATTAACTATTGCAACTACATGATCGGTTCAAAAGTTGAAGACCCCGGAGCAGGATCATGCACGACCGGCACCCACGGAAGGCGAAGACGCTACTAATGTAACATGGCCACGTGGGTTGGTGCCTCGGCACCAATTCCCGCGGGACAACACAAAGTTGATATGATGTTGACAACACAAAGTTAAGATGATATGAGTGAAACGGAGATGGTACATAATGATACAAATAATTACATTACACACTTCAGATTATATAATAATATACTTAAAAGAAAAAGAAAAAATTATGTTGTGTATGGCACATACACGTTCATAATTGCAGTGCAGTTCTGTCTCCTTTCCCAACCAAAACATGTTAGATTTCACATGGCGTGTGTGTCCTTATTTGTAGGGCTCTCATCCCTTATTAATGTGTGCTTTCATTGTTCATTTATACAAGTACATTGCAATTTAGATTTAAGTGAAAAAATGACTTTAAAAGAATATTGATATTCGGATACATGTTTACAAAGTATGCTGACAACAGTCCATGGCCATGAGGGTAGGCCCGTGGCCTCCACTACTTGTCTCTGTTGACCAGGCTTTGGTTTATTATGTTACCTATGATACTGGTATCGTGTTATCTGTGGCACCCTCCAAAACAATAACAAATGCGGAAAAAGTAAACAAGTGTGATAAATGCGCAAACCCTTCTCAGAAATGCTTAAAGAATATTCTACAGTGTTCCCTAGTGATAGTGAGCACTTTAGTGCATTTAGAAAACAAACAATTACACTTTTAGAACTAACACACTATAAGTGTCACAACATTGTATGCAAACATCGCAGCATTCGGCTGGAGTAATTTCGGGACAGCACTGGGAAAGAATGCTCTGGTTGAAATACTACACCCTTCCGAATACAGATTTAAATACATTATTTGCATTCGCATGTTAGGCGTGTAAGACATAAACAGTGTTTGTTTTGTGGCGTACAGTCGGTTATTATACCAAATATCAGTTTCTGTTATGTTTATTCAAAGTCTTCACTGGAGATATAATTTCATCTTCCGTATAACAGACATTTGCATTTAACAAATTAAAATTTCTTGGAACATCTATATAAAATATGACATGGGCCTTCAACCAACTGAACCTAATCCAAAGCCACACCAATAATAAAACAATTAAATTAACTATCTACTAAAAAGTAATTGAGCACCTGTGAAGATAGGTAATTCAGTACATCAGTTGACATGTGTATCAAGGCTTTCGGCGTAGGACCGCTGGTGTTTGTCCGTGGTAGCACGAACACAGAGACCTATCGTAACATTCTGGATAATGAAATGCTCCCAACATTGTGGCGTTTTTACGGAATGGACCTGTGTCCATTCCAGGATGACAATGCCAGGTGCCATGTTTCAAGGGCTACTATGCAGTGGTACGCCGACAACAATGTTCGCCGATTGGACTGGCCCGCCCAGAGCCCCGACCTCAACCCTATAGAACTTTTTTTTGGGACGAATTGGATCACCGGTGAGGGCTCGTCAGGCGCGGCCAAAATCCATTGCTCAGCTCATGGAATGGTTGCAAGAGGAATGGTGACGAATCTCCTTGGATGTTCTGCAAACACTCACAGAGAGCATGCCAGACAGGGTGGCTGCTGTTATATCCATAATAGGTGGCCCTATGAGATTCTAACGGGGTGAAAACCAACGAGCAAACATTGTGGACAGGTTCCCAATTACTTTTTGGTAGATAGTGTACAACATGTCTCAGACAAATTTAAAGTTTGAAATTCTACAATATAAATAATGAGGCGATAGTGAAACTAGTCTCATCCCTCCCCCTCTCATCTAGCAGACACCTCCCAACTAACACGAAAAGTACGGGCCGGAATAGGGAAGGTAAAAGATAGCCAACAAACTCCGGCCAGATGATGTCGGTGTGCTATTTTATGCCGGAAGCGGCCCGTTGGAAATATGGACTGGTGGCTGACTGTTTGCCGACAGTGTCCAAAATACACTGCACAGACACTGCACAGGCCTGCGGCGGCTGGATGCCCACGAGACGTCGGGCCAGTGGGGGCTGGATGGTGACAAGACGCCGAGCCTGCAGCGGCTGGATGGTGGCAAGATGCTGGGCCAGCGATGGATGGATGTCATTACGATGCCAGGCCTGCAGTGGCATGATGTCAAGAAATATAGGCTATTCATGTTAAAGTGAGCACTTTTGAAGGCCCTTATAAATTTTTCCTTTCATAAAATTTACATCTTACTGCTGCTTTTTAATATAAACATTGCAATGTGACCAATAAACACAGTGTATACATTTTATCACCACCAAAATTTAATGCCTTAGGCTGCAAAAATATATATTAGTGGTTAATGTCTATTGGGAGGGCCTTAAAAAGTGCTCACTTTATCATGAACAGCATATAAGTAGTATAACCATGAAAAAACCTTAACTTTTCAATTAAAAACTTTAGTAATTGTTATTTCCTCTTTACAGATATTCATTTCATTTATTCCTCAACACATTATTTTGCTTGCCATGTGAGGTTTTGAACCTAAGGCCACTGAGCTGTTAGTCCAGCATGCTAACCGATACACCACAGTGTAATTTGCTAATACTACCCAGTAATTTCAAATCTATCATGACACAAATTGTTATAACTGAATGTATAAATTCCATGACAATATAACAAATAATTTTAAAACACTGATTATTTAAAATCTGTGTAAGGAGTTCCTTTACAGTTGTTCCTCGCTTATCATCTCACTCAGTGTCAACTCACACAGTAATAAGTGATAATTATATATTAATACGCTAAATGACATACTATATTGTTTGATGATGTGTTTTGTATATTCTCGTTGCAATGTCAAAATGGTCTCCTCACTAAGTGTCTAATATGTAGTCTTAAGCATATGTTAATCCTCACATGCATACTTCTTCAACAGCTGCCATACAAATACAATCTCATTAATTGTAACAGACCCCTGACCAGAGCTTGCTCAATGGGGTCAAATGAGTTGTAATATACAATTATGCCATCAACAATGTATTGAATAATTTAAATAAATAAATCATAAATTAATGTATCCTCAAAATGTGCATCAATATATGTTTTCAATTTAAAACATGATTTTATTACGGCTATGTCACGAATGGATCTTCTTTGTAAGATGTTTATGTGAAACTGCAGAGGTTATCCACACTCTACCGTGCGTTTTTAACTAAATGTTTTATTTGTTTTCAACGCACATACAAGATGATGAATTCCTATTAAATTTCTCATACACTATATGTCGACACGGAGAACAATTTTATGACCATATAAAATGCCGACTTCACTAATGGTTGCTAAGTGGAGCTTTTGTCTTTGAGTTGGTTTGGAACATTTTGAGTATAGTGTTTTGGCTGGAGAAGTAAAAAGTTATTACGTTCTGGAGATGATGGCTGATCGACTGGACGAAGTAGTTTCCACGACGGAGGAGAGCCAGACACTGATTAAAAGGAAGATGTCTCATCGACCTGGAGTTCCATTCAACTGCTGAGAATGGCTTCTACTTAGATGGCGACGAGCTGGACCGGGGAGTCCGCCTGAATCCTGTTCAGAACTGCTCTCGTTCCCTGAGCTTCGAAGGCATTGAGAACTTCTAGTCTACTACTCGTCGCAAATTAATGTAAGATTCCAATATCCTATTTTGCATGCAGTATCTGCTTAAAGCCAAGAATGTGTTTCAAAGTACAGTAGCAAGATAATCAGATACCCAGAGGCTAGAGAGGATGAACCAGGTATTGTGAAACTAAAAAGGACTGAGCTATGACTGGTCGGACACTTACATATTTATTTTATTAGCAATTTCCAAAAAACAGTGCAAGATTATTAAAGTAACAGTTGCACATGATTTCGCAATCATGCAAATGGATGAATATGTGTGAGAATGATTGTAATCGTTTTTCAAGTCATTAAAACTAAACCCATCTCATTTATTTTACATAACTTGCAGCAGTTTTATAATCATCACATTGCTCGTTTAATAATTGAATATTATTTTAGTGTGGAACCTGTCCTTTTTCAATAAAAATAGTTTGCTTTGTCTTATTAAAAAAATGGTAAAATATTTTAATTGTCTGGTGTTCTTTGTATGTAGAGTGCTTAGTTGAGATGCACTAGTCCTTCAGAATAATACTTATGAATTGCTGCTATCTTTAAATATGTTGTGTAACATGAGTTCTTATCATTACTTATTCCGCTTGAAAGCGATACCGATTATGATATTCATCATCTATTCATCTGAAAAGGCACCCTTGACATATTTAAAGTGCTATAATTTAATTTAGTTGTACATTCACCCTTGTGTTATTTTTTCACACTATCATCTAACACCACAATAATATTTATTTCATCACCCCTTACTCTCCACTACAACTGTTTCTTCGTTTCTTCAAAGGCTTGCAAACAAAATAGTTTTGGTTTGTTTTTACTATTGTACAAATTTAAATGAAAATTTCAAAGTGAAAAATGCTATTGGCTACCATGTAACACATATAATCATGAAAAAACTGCTAATGGTTAGCACATGGTCTCAAAAAAGAAATCATACAATTAACAGCTAGCTAACATCTTGCCTTTTCAAAAAACACTTTCGAAAAATTTGTCGGCAAAAAGACATCACATTTGTATCTTTATTGTGATAAAGAGCCATGTCTCGAAAACGTTAGCAGGCCAGAATAAATAATATGACGACCAGCTTACCGAAAAATAAAAATGCTATATCGGAATCGGGTCGGAATATAATTTTTGCTATTGGTGACATGTTGGCTGTGAGATATCACGCCGACATAATTTAGGTGATATCCATCTATTATCCAAAATAATACCCTGGACCGTTGCTTTTTTAATAACGGCAAACATACTGTTTAAAAAACGATGTCATGCTGTTAACAGCTTGCTAACGTATTGCCCATACAAAACACTTTACAAAAGTTTGACAGCAGAACTACGCCATATTTTTATCTTTATTGTGATAAAGAGCCATGACTCGAAAACGTTAGCGGGCCAGAATAAATAAGATGACCAGCTTACCGAAAAATAAAAATGCTATATCGGAATCGGGTCGGAATATAATTTTTGCTATTGGTGACATGTTGGCTGTGAGATATCACGCCGACATAATTTAGGTGATATCCGTCTGTTACCCAAAAAAATACAGCGTGCTGTTGTTTTTTTTTTCTAGAGGCACACATACTGTTTCAAAAAAGATATCACGACGTTGTCAGATGGCTATCTTCTGGCATTGAAATGACATTTGCCGACAGTACAGGTATCGGGCCGACAATTTGCCGACAGCTTGTATTTTATGGCTGTGTCTTTTAGGGTTTGCGGAGAGCTAGTCACCATTCGAGAGTTGGGGTCAGATGAACCCTGTTGATACAATTGCAGGAGATTGCAAGACTGGTTTTGGTGGCACTTCGATGGATGACAACCCACCAAATGCAGTGTCGCATTCACTGGTGAAGTCGCTAGAGGATGGAGTGCGAACTCTTACTTACACCTCGAGAGTTGAAGATACAATGAGATAGGGTTTGCAAAGACTGTGTCTATTTTGCAGTGTGCTTGATATTACGACATGGTAGGCATATAAGTTATACATGTTAGGAAATCACAGTTTAGTCGGAAGTGAGCAGTGGGCTGGGTAGGATGTGTACTTAGGGTGTAATTACTCTCGTTAGTTATTTATTACATAAATACTAATAACGCACATACACATAAATGTGTAATTATTGGTTAAATGTATTTACCTTCGATGGGTGTCGAAGCAAGGACTAAACGATCAACCCTACATCCCTAACCTCTCGCCCCCAACCTCGTCAGTTGTGTTTTAGCAGCTGGTGGTAAACATGTGTACTTAGTTTCAGCTCGATATACCTAATTACACAATTTGTTATGCATACTTAGTCATTAGGTAATTATTCATTATGCAATTAAAACTAGTTTGCCCTTGATGGGTCTTGCTTGTCACTTACTGTTACACTTTCAAACTATTAAAAACTTAATACTGCGTTACACCAATCAAAATAGTATTAACACTATCATATTTTGCATTACACTGTTATACTTTCAACTATTATCACTGACTAATGCCAGATGTGTCATGTGAACAAAAGTTAACTAGTTCTAGAATTATACTAAGAATTTTTAAAATAAATTTCTGCTTTATATGTTTATGCGATCCAATATGGTATTTACCCCGGCGGATCTTCCCTTCAGTAACCGATTCGCAACCACCAGGAGCAAAAACATAAGTGGAATAAAAGTACAAGTTCGTTATAATTTTTAAAACAAACATATGGGAAATGGTACATAACAATGCCAGGCATTCCTCGTAGTTGGCTAGAGGGGGAGATTTCCCCAATGGGACAGCAAACAATTCACATGTGCAGAGAACGTTGGTGAAGAGAGAGGGAGAGAGCTCCCAGTGTGGTGGTGCTTCCAAGTGGCGGCAGGGTGAATTGTTCAGTTCGTGCCCTGGAGAGCAGGCAGTACAAGCGGCGCCTGAGGATAAAGAGAATATTGTCTGTCTCCCCAGCCGGTGTTGCACATGCTGGGCTATTGGAATGCCGGGTTGCGGCGCTTGGCAAGAACTCCCTTCCAATATGGTGGGCAGGGTACAGTTAATAATATTGGTGATCGCAGCAGACATGTACATTGGGTGTAATTACTCATTACACCATCGACAAACTGGCAGTCGAATTGCCTCATAGCATCGACACAACGCCCTACCTCGTGCTCGAAAGTTTCACAGGGCTCTCGATAAAAGAGGATGATTCTTACTATCCCACAGGATCAGAGCAATAATTATCGAGCTGCCAATGCTACAACCACGTGACAGTCGGCTGTAATGCTGCACCTGTACACAGGTACTGTGGGGGGCTGCGTTTCACTACAGAGTGCGAGATTCACAGTTACCACAGTAGGGCCAAATGTGTTCAATATGGCGACAACCATTTTTCAACGAATTCAAAGCTGCAAAATGGAAGAGCCTTCCCATGGACATCATAAAATAGAGACGGCAGCGATCAATGCTGGCGATAAGTGAAAACCAGTAAGCCAATGGCTGGCAGTAAGCACTGCAAATGCGAGCTCTTTCTTGACAGACCAAGCACCTCCACCACCGCAACACAATATATTTATAACCATTTGGGCTCAAGCTCAACAGAGTTGGAACCAGGCTATCACACTTACAATAAACTGAACTTACGATTCGTCGAATGAAGCAAAAAAAAGACACTATGGAAAGATGACATACAAGCCATAGTACTTTTAAAAATCTCTGTGTCCCTGCAATAGAACATCTAGCATAGTTTAATAATGCGATGTTTTAGCTGAAATACTTCCCAGCCGCAATATTGTTACCAATCGTCGTCAGGGGCATATCCGAGTTCGTGAGGGATGGAGGCCTCAATTAAAAAAGAGCTTAATTTAATTTATTTGTTTATTTACAATAATATAAAACACACACACAGATATTATTTACAACATTTAACTTCCTGTCTATAATAATGCACCCTCTCCAGGGACGAATCTAGGCTTTCCTTCGCCTGGGGCAGAAAATGTGATTTGTGCTCCCTACCCCCTTCCTCATCGACACACCACAAATAAATGTATCTTTCAAAATTTAATTTAGATTGGTGTGCGTGCCATGCAAACTCACAAGTAATAAATATCTCCGTTGAAAACAAGATTAATATCTGAGTAAAAGTCAAAATTTTAGTAGATACTGTATACTAATTTTTCTTTCTTTTTACTAATTTGCCTTTTATTTTACACTTTTAATAATCTAAAAATATTCGGCTGCCCTTACTGCCACCTCCCCCACCCCCCTTTTTTCCGCTATATAAACATCACTGATTCTATCAGCGAGAGCAATAATAAATGTCAATCTCAATTTGAACAGAAGTCCTTATCATTGTCTTCATACTATCTCCAGTCACCTAATCCTCACTAATTATTTCCGTACATACAATTAAAATGTCCACTGCCATACATGAACATAATTCCATACATCCAGTCGCACTGGTTAGTCTCGCACACTACTTTCGATACTTGCAGACTACATTCGCTGCTCCAGTACTACCACACACTTGGCGCTAATGGCCGCCTGCGACTCCAAACTCTACACACAAGCACGCAGTGGCTTATACGGCTCAGTTGGCCTGGCCCAAAAGGTTCTTCGCCCCACGAGTCGCACTGAGGGGGGAGGTGGGAAATAACCAGAACATCAGCGCTACGGCTATAGTCCATTCACTGTTTCTTGAAACTTAACTGAAGCCCGGCCTGATGAAGTTCTACTTCCAGGCTATTCCTCCGCCTCATGCAAACAAAACTTAACCAAGTCTAGAAAGTTACACCAAAGGGGCAATGCATCACATTCGTGCGCACTCAATGTAATAATATTTCGCATAATAACTATTTCTTACTAGGCATTACCAACACACCTACTTTCTCACTGTTTTTATTCATTTGAATAATATATGTGATGATATAATTTTAATTTTAATTAAAAGTTCAAATTTAATCCAAAAATTAGAGACTTTTGTGTTATCAGAAATATAAAACGCATGTGATATATGGCATATTTAAGAAGGAACAAAATACGTCATTGCGGTGCTTATTGAAAGGTTTGATTCAAAAAGTGAGAAGAAACAGCATATAAACTATACCGAAGACACTGAATACTCCAAGGACGAGAGTGGGACTAGTGCCGAGAGGCTAACCACGGTCCATGGCGCAAGCTTCTGAGGGCGAACACTACACGCTATTCTCGCCCTGGAGCACCACACAGCGGCTCGCGTGTGTATAGTTGATTCACGATAACTTCGGGCCTTTTCTGAAGCCCTGCCAATTTTACTTTTGGTTACTGATTACGTATCCTTCCACTACATGTAAAAATAATCACTGCCATGTGACTTCTTAGGCCTATAACAATATTTAGGCCAGCTTTATAACTATTTGTTACACACTATCACGTTACACATAATACACATTAATATTTTGCCACGACGGTGTTTGTTACAACTGTGGCGTAAACAGCAGCAGTATTTAACTTGTTATTAAAATGTGTTTGGAATAAAAATCAAAACGAAGGGACAACCAGTCCAACGAAACGACACAGTAAATTCAAGCACGCAACTTGTGTCGCTTATTTATTGTACATCGACAAACGTAAAATATAGTGGTGAACATGCAAACACATAGGCCTACCGTAACATTTATTCTGCTAATATAGACATGCATTGGTACTTACTGGTTTGTAGGTTTATTTTATTATTTATTTAATTCTATCTGGGCGGGCTTAGTATTTCGTTGGGATTGTTGCAGACATTTAAATCACAGAAACGTATGCTCGTTACACAATTGTTTTCCAAACACCTAGCGCAGAGGTACAACGTTGTGATAAACAGACGTGAAGGTAAATAATTAATTTCGTCATAACATCAGTTCATGGTTAGAAAAACCTATAAATTCTGCACATATTTAAAATCAACATACACACCTGGCCAGCGAAAATATTACAACGCAGCCACCACGCCCTTTCATATACGCAATAATGACAACACATTTCACTCTGCCGTGGAAACATATATTTATCACCACATTGTAACTTCCGCAGGACGTTTCGGACTAGTACGAACTTGGCGCTTCACTGAGAAACATGCCGTGTCATTGCATGTCACCCTCCGCCGCCATATTGGGAACGCTTTCCACACCACGTCTGCCAACCTGCTGGATTTGTACGTGTTGCGCAACGAGCTGTGTCGCGCCATCGCATCTAAATAACATACAACAGGTATTTAAACAATAAAATCTCCTTTCAGTTGTTTGTTAATTACAATCTCCGACATCATTACTGTTACCGTAATTAGTATGAGATATGCTGAAATTAGAAATAACAAAATGTATACCTTTCCTACACAGGTGGTACGATCTTCCCGAGAGAGAGACAGAGAAGAGAGAACGAGAGAACGAGAGAGACACGCTCGGCTTCGCTTACTGAACTTTTATTCCGGACGGGGGAAAAACACCAGCCTACACACTGGAATTTGCGCGGATATTTTTTAAACTGTAGCAATGAAATTGGTTTCCGTCAGTGCTACCTAACAATGCAAATATATCAATTGGTAACGTTTAACTTACAAATAGTATACATACGAGGTTAAGAGCTATTGTAACTGTGAACTATTTCTTACCGGCCATTGCCAATACGGCGCTGCTCTCGCTGTTGTTAATTCGTATTTAATACGAGACAGATATTACAAGTTAAATAAGATACTAAGGTTAAGTTTCATTTATTCAATAATACAGTACTGTAAAGTTAATCACACTGTTAAATACTTGTGGAATACAAGTTATTGGAAAAACAGGTTGGCATAATACGGCTAGGGTGATTTTTCAAAGGTTCGATTCCAAAAGGCCGAAGAAAGCGTGAATGGACTATATACTACATGTGCTCCGGTTACCAGTGGTGCTGTTCAGTTGACACACTGTGCTTCGCTCATCCGGGCCGAGCTAGGCGCTTGGAGGGGGGAGGGCAATAAGCAGAGCGGCTGCATGTAACACTATACTAAGTGCTGATACGAGGAAAGAAGCAGTGTTCCTATAACAGTACTTCACTCCGCCCTATAATCACTTATGCTGCGCCCACCTGGGCACATGCAGTGTCGTTTGACACGCGGAGATATCATAGCAGTCGAGTACGGACGTGCATGTGGCTGTAAAGCTGACATAGTTCTCGAAGCTGACACGGCGACTGTGCAAGCAGCACACACTACGTGAGAGCGTGTACACTACGATCGTGGAGATGAGCATACTGGCCCACAGACTGTCCTCAAGTATTAGCTACCCCAACCTTTTATTATTTTATTTCAAACCATCACTAGCACTTTGCCCTTTGATTACCACGTACAAATTACAATTTAATCTCAGCACTTTCAAATATATAGTGAACAAAATATTGGGTATTCTCTGTAGAATAACTGAAACTAATAATAATAATTAATGTATATAATACACGTTATACAACTTCAAATTTATTAATAAATTCAATATGCAATATTTTATCAGTTTTAAACACCAAAATATAGCATGCACCAGTGGCCTTGTAAGAGGTTCACAGACCAATACCAGCAGTATAGTATGTTCACGGCAAAGTGAGCACGTATGAAGCCCTAGTTACTTTTTCCTGTCAGTCATTTTTTTTATCCTTTAACCACCTTTTTTCAGTCATTATTGCCATGTAAGTATTAAACACAGTGTCTATATTCCACCGCACTCAGGAGTTAACGTCTAAGGCTACAATAGAATATATTTATTGGCTATTATTCCATATGAGAGTGCTTTCAATAGGGTTCATTTGACCGTGAACAGCCTATACTGAAAGTGTGAATCTACAGTAGGTATCTCGTTCACGCCCGTGACACTGAACGACTGGTTTTCCTCCCTTGTCGAATATTGCGTAGAACATTCTGGACCTCGTGGATTCCAGATGCTGTCTGCGAGAATCGGTTTGAGCTACACATGGGGACGACTAACAGCGGCCGCTGTTGCTGGACATCGAGAAGCATGTTTAGAAGCTGACGCAATTCCGACAGCTCGTGTTGAATACTCTGCAGTAGGATGGCTGCAGTGGTGTCTTCTACACAGGCATATGACGTACCGCTGTCCATTGGCTTTTGGCTGGAACAATCACATGTTGGTACTACACTTCACAACACAGCATGTTCCAGTCTAAGGCAAAGAAGTTGTTGAAGAATGCTGTGTAACACAATTTTTAACGATAACTAGAGGACAGACATCCTCTATGTTACTGTTAACTGAGGGATAATATTACGAATATAATACGCACTCTTTTAACGCTTTATTCAAACCGTCTCTAATGACCTAGCTGTCGACGAGACATTAAACCCAACTACCTACTTTAGTTCAACAAAACATTATTCTGTAATTTGCTGCCTGATCTCACGTATTTTCTGAAATATGTTTGTTAACTTCCTGCTTAAACCGGGATTTCATGGTGCGCGCCTTTCTCAATAATCGCTCAAGAACGTATGTATGTCGTATTACGCTCTCTGTCTCATTTTACTTGAGGAATCACCTACAAACGTGTAACATTTTGTTGGATACAACCTGTATACACGTATACAGCCGATTTTTTAAAAGTATGTTACAATGTTAGGGAGGTGATGCACTATGAAAAATGAGGTTGATATGTATGGCTTATGACCTAAGTGATTATTAAGGGTGTTATGCACCCCGAAAAAGGGAAAATAAAAAGCTTTTAATTGAAAATACTTTAAACTACCAGGGATGAAAGTAAATGAATGTGGATGGTGTATCACTGGAATAGGATAAGCCATATCTGGAATGTTAATTCAAATAACATCGACCATCAATAACAAAGTATGTAGGGGTCGTAATTATCCGCTTTATGCAGGTGCTATTTTCTCGGAGACTTAGTGTTACAACAAGGTGACATTTTCTTTCTACATTTGGGCATGAGGATTAATAATCAGTCTTGAAAATTGACTAAATGCTCATACAACATTTAATGCAATGTGATAGTTGCAACTCCTACGCATTTGGTTACAGGTGGGGAATGTTACAGTTTCAGACGTTTATTGGCTCATTTCAGTGATATGCTGTCCAAATTCATTTTATTTCATCCCTGGTAATTTCTGATATTTTAAATTGAAATCTTTTTATTTTATATTTTCAGGTCAGCATAACACCCTTTACCCTTAATAATCAACATAGGTCATAAGTGGTACGTATCTTTTCTACCTCATTTTTCACAAGGAATCACCTCTAAAACATTGTAACATACTAAAAGAAACATCCTATATATAACATAATAAAAGCGCCAGCTGCCACATGTTAACAGCAGGAGCGAGACCACATTGAATCTAGGGTTGGATATCACTATAGCCTTTCACCGTACCTTCCCATCTTTTGAACCAAACCACCCTACTTTTAATCTAAGGTTGGATATCACTATAGCCTTTCACCGTACCTTCCCATCTTTTGAACCAAACCTTTGAATCTAAGGTTGGATATCACTATAGCCTTTCACCGTACCTTCCCATCTTTTGAACCAAACCTTTGAATCTAAGGTTGGATATCACTATAGCCTTTCACCGTACCTTCCCATCTTTTGAACCAAACCACCCTACTTTGAATCTAAGGTTGGATATCACTATAGCCTTTCACCGTACCTTCCCATCTTTTGAACCAAACCACCCTACTTTGAATCTAAGGTTGGATATCACTATAGCCTTTCACCGTACCTTCCCATCTTTTGAACCAAACCACCCTACTTTGAATCTAAGTTTGGATATCGCTATAGCCTTTCACCGTACCTTCCCAAAACAAAAATACAAAATAATATTTACAACTTCATAAAATAAAATCCATACGCCCATCTTTTTTTTTCTTCTTAAAACGATTAATTAGTGAGTCTATATGCTCTTCAATGTCTGTGTGGATGTGGAGGACAGCAAGTCCATTCAAACGATCTTCTTCAATAAATTAGTTAACACGCGTGATGGGTAAACAAATATTATTCAGTTCCATTTTGTAATATAAGAAAAATTACGAAACTAAGTAGCCAATCAGGGAATGGAGAGTCGGTACAGAACTCTAATACTCGTCAGCATGGTCTCGTTTCTTATCGTGAACAAGCAGACTTAAGTGGAAGCCTCCATTTAATTATGTAGGCAGCCGTGTTGTTTAGTGTCGTTTCCCTTGTACCCATAGCCATCTAGGAACGGAATCTTGTACTATTCATTCAGCACTGCATAAACTGTCGCGCTGTATAGTAATCAGGTATCAGCTTGAATAGAAAATATTTTTGTTGTGTAATTTTTTCTACTCTACCTTAATTCTAAGTGTTAGGTGGAAGCCCGAAAGTAGGACAGGAGCTAATTGCGTCTCAGGGCGAACCCTTTACCCTTACAAGGGAAGGAAATCATGCAAGGAGACAAGCATCGCAGCAGAGAAGGATTGGGCAGCCATGACCAGCGTTTGGGGCCATGACTACCTCCCTGAGTGTACCTATAGTTAAGATTATAAGTAAGAAGAGACTGGAGATAGCCGGCATAGACATCGTAAAAACTCAGTCGACAGGAAAGTATTCAAAATTGTTGCATGCATTAATCAGAAATGCTAGAAGATAACAGAGTGTGTGGAAACATGTTCTTGTTAATAGAGAAGAAAGAAAACTGTAGAGAAGGGAGAGGATTTTTATTTCTCAATTTGCCTTTATTGGAAGGGAGCGCTGGCTTTGTAGTTTTCATGAGGCGAAGGGAAATCCTGGAAGAGGAACTTGAGGACGGCTTCAGAAAAGTTGGAAGTAACTGTGAATGGTGTATACCTGTATCCGTGAGAAGTTGAAGTGGCTCCTATCTGCTTCTGGTTACTGAGGCCAGTGAGTGTGACTCCTTCTAATATAGCGTATGGCAGATGGTTCGGGGATTGTGAGTTGCTGCTGGGTTCTATGACCACTTGCGTGTCAATGCTGCGTCTCATGTCGAGAATCAGCCGCACCCAACGAGGTATCACGCGAATCTGTATCACCCTGTCGCTTATCTTCTCCAACTGCTCTATGAAAGCTGCTTGCTTCAGGAAGCGATGAACAATTCCTTCTGTTTGCAGTGCCTGCAGACAAAATATTCAACTTTCTTTTAGAAGCATCACGTTTACGATCATATTGCATCAATTCAACTAAGAAAATTAATTTTTTTCAAATAGCATTGGTTTCGTGCAGTAACTAAGTGTAGAAGATCTAGAAATTCATTAAGGAAGGGTCGCCATGAGGAATGGGGCACTATGAATTTTGTTCAAAAAACAACTTTTCAACATACTTATTCAAATTGTCCATTTTATGACGCCAGTGTGATTAAACATTCCTTCAGAGAGGGCGGCGACTTTTACCTGGTAAGTAGTACTCTTTTTTTTCAGTATTACACCTCCACAGGTTTTGGAAAAAAAAAACTATTTGTGTGATTTATTGTTGATGTACGTCATTGCCTATCTACATACAAAAGTGTGTGTTGTATGTATTTATATATGTACAGTATGTAATAATACATAATTCACCTACCTAAATGTGTGTTGTATGTACAGTATGTAATAATTCACCTACCTAAATGTGTGTTGTACGTACAGTATGTAATAATTCACCTACCTAAGTGTGTGTTGTATGTACAGTATGTAATAATTCACCTACCTAAATGTGTGTTTGTATGTACAGTATGTAATAATTCACCTACCTAAATGTGTGTTGTATGTACAGTATGTAATAATTCACCTACCTAAGTGTGTGTTGTATGTACAGTATGTAATAATTCACCTACCTAAGTGTGTGTTGTACGTACAGTATGTAATAATTCACCTACCTAAGTGTGTGTTGTACGTACAGTATGTAATAATTCACCTACCTAAATGTGTGTTGTACGTACAGTATGTAATAATTCACCTACCTAAGTGTGTGTTGTACGTACAGTATGTAATAATTCACCTACCTAAGTGTGTGTTGTACGTACAGTATGTAATAATTCACCTACCTAAATGTGTGTTGTACGTACAGTATGTAATAATTCACCTACCTAAATGTGTGTTGTACGTACAGTATGTAATAATTCACCTACCTAAATGTGTGTTGTATGTACAGTATGTAATAATTCACCTACCTAAATGTGTGTTGTATGTACAGTATGTAATAATTCACCTACCTAAATGTGTGTTGTATGTCCAGTATGTAATAATTCACCTACCTAAATGTGTGTTGTATGTACAGTATGTAATAATTCACCTACCTAAGTGTGTGTTTTATGTACAGTATGTAATAATTCACCTACCTAAGTGTGTGTTGTATGTACAGTATGTAATAATTCACCTACCCAAATGAGATAATTTACTTCGAAATAAGATGCCGTCAGTTTCTTCAAGAAATTTTAGAAATAATGGTTATAAAATCTTTTCACGATTTTATGAGATTGCTAATAATAATATTTTTTATACATATGTCTGATTTCTAGAAGACTTTGACTTTCGGCGTGAATATGTGTTTAAATTTGCAACCATAGTGGGAGGCAATTCAGAATATCCGATGATAAAATGGGGGATAAAGTTTGGCATTACATTCAAAATTCAATTACACCAATCTATTGCCAAAGGATCAGAGAATATGTTATGTTGAGTGAGGACTGCGAAGCATTACGCGTGGTTGTTTATGTTGGGGGGGGGGGGGCTATTTTGAGGACTAGGAGAAGCTACGACGCTCGTTTATGTTTCAATCTAATCGACAGTTATCGTCAATATTAATCGATTGTGTGTATAAAAACATTTGTGTGGCGTGGTTATTATGAAATTGTATGCGTTCAATGTAAACGAAACTAAGAAACGGCCTATATTCGTCAAAAAGTTAAGTTTAAATACAACGATCGTATACGGTTGAAACGAGCATCTCAAAATCAATCCAGTGATACCCATAGAACCCCATATGATCGAATGAAGCGGTGCCGGGAACGTAAAATATACATGAAGGCGTCCGAGCGCGTCAACGTAGACGTATTCACACAAAGTAAACAGTCGTGTCCCCAACACAGCCACGCCCAATGTTGTTGTTTTTTTCTTCAAATACATTTTACTATGATCTATTCGGGGTTTCTTCACACTTTTTGAATAAAACCTTTAAAAAAATTATTCTTTATATGACGTGTTTGGGTGTTACCTAACTATGTCACGTGTCACAGCCGTCTTATACTTGTCTTAACACAAAAGTGTCTTATTTGTTGTTAAATTGGAGTTTTACTTATATTGTAACTACAAATTATAATATTTGTTCTATAATTAATACGAATAAGCGCAGGGAATAAATAGGTGTGTTAATAACGCCTAGCATGATATCCGCTGCGTTGCTCCATTGGTGCTGCTGTAGACTTAGTTAAGCTTTGTTTGCACGAGGCGGAGGAATATCCAGGAAGTAGAACGTTCTTCAGAAAAGTTGGACTTAACCGTGAATGGCCAAGCATTCAAGTGGGAGGCATGGCCTTTCACTCTCACTTATTACATTCTCTGTGAATATTTCCTTTTTACATTTGTATGTCCCGAAAACACTAAAATTGTTATTTTGACATGCCAGAATGTAAAAAATATGCGGTATATTTTTTATGAGAGACAATTGTGCAAGTAATGTCTACAGTTAGAACTGTATTTTGTAAAAATAGAGAATAATGACTTTCTCAACTGAAGTGTTGTATTAAAGATTTCAAACTCCGCGTAGTATATTCATTAAGTATTAAGTTAAAATAGCTCGAGGTAATTAAAAAACAAAATTTGCACTATGTACCTTATAGCTGTAACAAATACGCTTCGATAATTTAAACTTTTCTGGCAAAAAAAAAAAAAAAGAACGTGTAAAGCGTAAATTGAAATGATCGTTGATCAAGGACAAACATATTAAGTATATAATAAGTGGGCGTATTAGGTTAGATGTATCCCATAGCTTCGCCTGCCCCAACGATTACAATGTCGTGTTTTGCAAATTACAAGTATAGAAAGAAATCTCCTTTCTCATTAATTTTTTTCGCCATGGATTTCTGCGCTAGGAATTTTGTGTATGGCAAAATATTTTTTTTTTTTTGCTTCCAGGCTTCCCCCCTCCACTTCCCCTCCCTCTCATAATTCAACCAATAAACTAAATAAAACCTTTTCCTTCTACACTGAATTTGTTTTTATCTTTTGTATTGGCAGTCTTGTGAAACAAAGAGAGCGTAGTGACGAATTTTGGACTACTCGTAACATTGAGGTTCTGAGAGCAGAAGAGGGGGAAGAAACGTGAGTATGGAGCAGCGCCAGAATGTAATATGGGGGATCAGGAGATCCCGAGAAAACCCTCACGATCCCCACATGCGAAAGTCCTGGAGTGACCCGGCCCCGCCGGGGATTGAACCCGGTTCGCCTTGTTGTCATCTAACCGCTGCGTTACCGCGGCCCCTGAGACAAAGACAACGTCACAGTTCATCGCATCAGGTTTGCAGTATAACAAAGAGTTCATTGAAACATAAATGCCGCTTCCCCACTTCTTTAATATTTGCGAATTAAATATTCTCGAGAATAGTTACGGGCATTTGTGTAGCTGTGGAGTAAAAAGGCCCGCGATTTCACATTGTGTTTATTAGATATTGAAGATTCGTTGAAAACAAAATGTTACACCTTTCGAGTGACCGTGGAAGTTCAGTGGTAAACTATCGGATTCATAATCGGAGGGGGCAGTAAGGGGAACCTGGTTCGAATCCCAGTCCGACCATCCTCATTTCGGTTTCCCTGAATCACTGCAGATGCATGCTGGGGCGGTTACTTACTATGCGCCATGGCGGATTCCTTCACCGTTATTGCTTCTCAGAGATACTCTATGTACTTGTTCCGTCTGTAAGGACCTCGCTGTCGACGAGGCGTGAAGCCCTATATACCTGTCTATCTGCCTGTCTATGCCTACCTGCCTGCCCCTTTTGACCTCTTTAAAAATACCATTCAAAACCGTCAATTATCCTTTTTTTAAGCATCTACATATGTGGTGTCTCGAAGGGAAAAAATGCGGATTTGTCATTGCTTTTAAGGAATATTCACGATTGATTGAAAACACGTTTGAGTTGTTTTCACTCTATAAAGAGTATTTTTTCCCTCCAAGATATTCTAATTCATGCTTTAGACATTTATATTTATATTATTTTGAAGCATGAAGCACCGCGATATCCCATAGGGTTTCGGAGGAACATGAAAAATCATCTTACCAGTTTTCAGCCCGCTCGACAGTCGGATTTCGAAGAATTCCTTCTTAGCAAGTCTACAACTTAAGGGAAATCCACATACGAAATTTTAGTTTTCTTGGTCCAACGATTATGGCAGTGCACTGATAGTCAGTCAGTAAATGAGAATACTTCCTTGTACGCAGAGATCTCTTGAACCTGGCGTATTCGAATTTGCTTAATTTGCAGTCCAGAACAAAAAAGAACATATTTCAGTTGCTTTTGACAATCTAACACTCGCAGCCTCAAAAAGTGATAGCAAGAGATGTTCTATACACTACAAAATATTGTTACACGCTCGCTGTTAGACTCACTTCCCTTCCCCGGTCTGCTCGCGACAGCGAACGAAAGTCAGAAGAGCACAATCTGAGAAGAGGGCGGCGATTTACAAAGGAATGCCGCCACAGTAATCCTATCGCAATTCGCGCGCTCCTCGCCTTCAGCGGATTGAATTACTGCTGATATCTGAAATACACTGTCGACCAAAAAGTAATTGGGCACCTGTCCACAATGTTTACTCGGTGGTTGTCACCCCGTTATAATCTCGTAGGGCTACCTCCTGCGGCTATAACAGCAGCCACCCTGGCATGCTCTCTACGAGTGTTTGCAGGACATCCACGGGGATTCGTCGCCATTCCTCTTGCAACCATTCCATGAGTTGAGCAATGGATTTTGGCCGCGCCTGACGAACCCTCACCCGGCGATCCAATTCGTCCCAAAGATGTTCTATAGGGTTGAGGTCGAGGCTCTGGGCGGGCCAGTCCAATCGGCGAACATTGTTGTCGGCGTACCACTGCACAGTAGCCCTTGAAACATGGCAGCTGGCATTGTCATCCTGGAAGTATCAAGGGTCCATTCCGTAAAAACGCCAGAATGTTACAATAGGCCTCTGTGTTCATGCTACCACGGACATACACCAGCGGTCCTACGCCGAAGGCCGTTAAACACAAGTCAACTGACGAACTGAATTACCTATCTTCACAGGTGCCCAATTACTTTTTGGTAGATAGTGTAATGTTCTGGTTCATTGCCCTCGCCTCTCTCAACGTGACCCGAGAGGGGGGGGGGGGGGCTTCCATATTAGGACTGCCGTCTTTACTTACGCTTGCGACGTGGCTCCGAGCCCACAGTCAAGAGCAGTGGGTGTTCACAGGATAGGGAACAACGGGTCTCTACACGCATACCCTCATTATAGTGAAATATTTTGATACCCAATAAAGCAATTACAAATTATTTCCTATTTGTTACACTGCGGGAGCTTAAGTATTGTATACACTTTTAACAAATTATGCATTCTCACACATTTGCGCGAAAAAAAATTGCCTCTTAATTTTTATTATGTTGCCTGGTCATATTGCTGTTGATGTCGAAAGTGTAACGCCAGGATAAGTTTGAATTTCTGAAATGAGTTTAAATTCTTGGCAGAGCATCGTAATCTTCTGATCCCACCCATGATTCATTTTATTCCACTGCTGAAGATCATCCACGAGTGTTCAAATTTCCTAAAGGTATTGAACAGTACGTGTGATTATCATAATATCTGTACTGCAGTTTTAACAAGTTGAAGTTATATCCGCAAGGAGCGCTGTAAGTACTCAGTAGCGCCAACTTCGTAGTTCGAAGTGATGTAGTAGTTGTGCGGACTGAGTTGGTATGCGTGGAGAGGGCCAAAAATAATTAGCGACCGTTCAATAACATTACTGTTGCCATTCTGGTATACACTTATTTACTCTATGGCCAAGAGTTGAGAGTTTGGAGGATTGTGCTACCTTGAGCGGCAGGTGAGCGGAGACGACGAACCAGCAGAGCGACGAGTAGCTGCGGGGGCGAAGTCTGCGGACTGCGAGCATTGGTAGAGTGAAGAATGCGGCTGCAGGGCGGGACTAGAGAACTGTGTGTGTGAGTGTAAGCCTATCATTGCTCAGGGGGCGGCATGTCGGCAGTGGTGAGAGCGTACAACACTGTGTCAAGTGAGGCACTTCCAGTACTGCCTGCTCACTTGCTGGTAAGGAAAAGAGCCCAAAGGTCAAGGATACGAATTCTTACCTTACAAGAACGAAGGTTATACAGGCAGGGCACCCTTCAAGAATGGCAAACAAGATGGGAGAATTCCACCAAGGCAAGAATTTTGTATGAGCTGATTCCAAGAGTGGAAGAAAGAGTTAAGAGAAAATGGATACATATGAATCACTACAGTACACTGGCCACCGTAACTTTAAGGCAAAGTTACAGAGCTTTGGACTGGTTACCTCCCCTTACGTGAAATTTGTGGTGTTGTTTAAAGATCGAAGACGTAAGGGAATGAATACAGGGGGTGGATGATCAGAGAGGACGCCAATTGGAGTTGCAAAGTATTATGGCTGAACAGAAATCACTTAAGTTGTGGAATAAGTTTGCAACAAGAATTGGGAAAAGGCTTGAATAGTTAAACCGGCGGTAACTGGAGCATTCCGAAGACTCATGAGGAGAGTGGCTCGGGTAAAGGATTTAATGTTTAAAGTCAGGGCAAAACCGACTGGCGAGGAGGCAGGTTTCACTGAGCAAACCGGCAGAAAGCCGTGTGAGACCAAGAAATAAGGCACGAGGCACTAAGACAGAAGAGGAGAAAGTGCAGTGCACTGTCTTACTCACCAGAGTACAGTTGTAGTGCGGGAGTATGGAGAGTGTGCTAGCCTTCGGGCCGTTAAACCTGTGCATGAGTGCAAGGTATTTCGAATGGTGGCAATAGGCATACTGAACACGTGTTAATAATGATTGCGAATAAGTGGCTGTAACCAATTTAGATACATTGAGAAGGACTTTAATAACAATTGAGATAAACATTTAATATTGCATTCACTGATAATAACAAGAGTGATAGAGGAGAAATATAGTTTAATGTTATAATTAACAGCCGTATAATTAAATTAAAGTGAAATGTAGTTATTTTAATTTATGAAGATCTCCATCCCTCACTAACTCAGATACGCCCCTCTGACGTTTTGTAACAATGTTAACAGCAAAACAAATTGATAGGCTGTTCACGATAAAGTGAGCACTTCTGAAATTAACCTTAGGAAAAAAAATCACTATTGCTGCCTGCATATATTTTAACGGGCGCACTGAGTGGCATGCACCCAGTAAGGATGGCAATGAAGGATGGAAAGTAGATCAATATATTAACGTCGAATAAAAAGTGTCCGGTAACATTTCGTGATAAATGAAATGATTTCTTTCACTTTCTGTTTTTTTTTTTTTTTTATGTGTAAAAATGAGCAGATTTGTGAAATATTTAATTTTATAATAATTTCACAGTTTCACTTGACCGACGCATGAATAAAATGATGAGGCCCATGACGATGTTAATTTTACACAAGCCAGAAGAATACACAACGTGCATGCAAGTATATCTTAAGCAGGGCTTTCAAAAGTGCTCATTTTACCGTGAACAGCCTATACCAAAATATTCGTGGTGAATGTGCTGTTCAAGCTGGGTCTGAACCGAAACCACACGGATACACAGCAAGCCACACTCGGCGATAGGAAGAAACTGTAGATACAGCATTATCTGGGCTGCCGAGTTGAGTTCACCTGTATGTCGCTGACTGCGAGTCCGACCATTAGGTTCATCAGAACTATCGATGCCAGGATGACAAAAATCAAGAAGATGATGCGGCTCGTTATAGGCAGTCTGCTCATTTCGACAGAGTTCTGTGTCACCGGACCCTCGGGCACAGAGAAGAGACTGCCGTAGTCGAACTCGCCAGTCATCATCACTGTCGTCTTGACGAGTGACAGCCACAGGTCTGAGAACTGGAAGTTTTCTTGGAATTGGATCAAGAAGCTGAATGCGAAGCCGATTACGAGGCACACGAAAGTCAGCAGGACCTGCAATCACAATCCATAGAGTTGGTAAGACTACGCTAGAAGAACAGTGCTATACAGGATAGAATTGAACTCTACCGGCAAACTTCGGCAGGTGATACCTCATCGAAAATAATCATAATATGCATAAGGTCTTTAGTCTAATCTATTCCAAAAGAGTGTAGCCAACCTCCAGAGTCTAGTGAAAGTGACGATTAGCGATAGTAACATAACCAGAATGAATGTTACATCTCTAAGTTTCTATAGTCCATTCGTCAAGAAGCGAGAGTTGGTGTTTGTACACACGAGTACGTGATACCAGAGTGAGCAGCAAGTGATGTACAAGCCACAAGCCAGCGGCAAGTGATGTACAAGCCACAAGCCAGCGGCAAGTGGTGTACAAGCCACAATCCAGCGGCAAGGGGTGTACAAGCCACAAGCCAGCGGCAAGTGGTGTACAAGCCACAAGCCAGCGGCAAGTGGTGTACAAGCCACAAGCCAGCGGCAAGGGGTGTACAAGCCACAAGCCAGCGGCAAGGAATGTACAAGCCACAAGCCAGCGGCAAGGGGTGTACAAGCCACAAGCCAGCGGCAAGTGGTGTACAAGCCACAAGCCAGCGGCAAGTGGTGTACAAGCCACAAGCCAGCGGCAAGTGGTGTACAAGCCACAAGCCAGCGGCAAGGGGTGTACAAGCCACAAGCCAGCGGCAAGGAATGTACAAGCCACAAGCCAGCGGCAAGTGATGTACAAGCCACAAGCCAGCGGCAAGTGATGTACAAGCCACAAGCCAGCGGCAAGTGGTGTACAAGCCACAAGCCAGCGGCAAGTGATGTACAAGCCACAAGCCAGCGGCAAGGGGTGTACAAGCCACAAACCAGCGGCAAGGGGTGTACAAGCCACAAGCCAGCGGCAAGTGGTGTACAAGCCACAAACCAGCGGCAAGGGGTGTACAAGCCACAAGCCAGCGGCAAGTGATGTACAAGCCACAAGCCAGCGGCAAGGAATGTACAAGCCACAAGCCAGCGGGCGTTGCTGTAGGTAGTGTGCCCTATGCTGTATTAGTGGCAGGGCACGCGATTGTCTGCATTGTGTTAGTATTACTGAAGTTGTCGCTTTAAATGTGTTGTTATGTTATGTGCAAACGTAAGTAGCTCTACACCTAACGATGTGATGTTCCATACTCTGCTCTGTACCAAGTAATAACAATATAATTCTCTGTGTTTTACACTAGATTGACGTACGTGTGAATTAGCGATGGCGTCCTCTAGGGAGACGGTGAGCTATACCGAGAGCGCCGGTTTAAGTCCGGCCAAGACGCGACCGAAGAGGAGGGCGCTCAGTTCATCGGGAAAACACATCGTTCTCGATGTGTATAAAGTCGAGATAGAACTGAATCCATGCATGCATATAGATACCGTCGGTAAAAACCAGCACGTTCTACTGGAGTAAGTCCCGCAACAGTTTATCGTGTCATAAGTGTCATGAATCCACGCACACCTTGAAGTCACCGAAGTAAGAAAAACAACGCCGGAAGTTTACGGAAAGTGTTGACGGGTTCGACAGGAATGCGATACGGAGGAAGGTACACGGGTTTTACTTCCGAAATGAACTGCCAACTGTCGATAAAGTTCTTGCTGTTGTGAATGATGACCCCGATTTGCCTGCTTTTCGGAGAACCACATTTTACCATTTATTAAAGGAACTGCACTTCAAATATGTTAGACGTGGACGAGACAGCATGCTGATAGACAGGGATGATATCATTCTATGGAGGCGAAGCTATTTTTGTACCATTAAACAACTGAGTGGTGAAGGGCGATCAATGTACTACCTCGATGGAACGTGGTTAAATGCAGGACACACACGAAACAGCGTCTGGGTGGATGCCACTATTAAATCATCCAAACAGGCATTTCTGTCTGGACTATCAACCGGTAATAAAGGCCAGTCAGGCAAAGAATAACGCCTCATAATCACGCACATTGGGAGCGAGTTAGGCTTTGTGGAAGGTGGTTTGCGGGTGTTTGAGTCCAAAAGGACTGGCGATTATCATGAGGAGATGTGTGCTGATTCCTTTGAGAAATGGTTCAAAGGTATACTTCCTCGACTTGAAGATAATACTGTTGTTGTGCTTGATAACGCGCCATACCACTCCCGTAAGAAGGAAAGAATTCCCGATGCAAATACTAAGAAGAAGGATATACAGGACCGGCTAACAGCAAGGAATGTTGATTTCGAAGATGGCGTGTTAAAGAAGGAATTGCTCAACATTGTTAACCAACACAATGGCTAGGGATGCGGGTAAGTGTGTTCTGCGAATTCCCTCATATCACTGCGAATTGAATCCCATATGACTGGTTTGGGCCCGAATTAAAGGATTTGTTGCAGAGACGAATAGGTCATACAAGTTGTCGGACATTAAAGTACTCCTGGAAGAAGCAATAGAAGCATTGACTCCAGATGTGTGGAACAAATGTGTATGCCATGTGGTCGAAAAGGTTGAAAGTGACATGTGGAAGCTGGATAACTTTATACGCGAGGAGGATGCTTTCATAATAAACCTTAATGATGGCAGTTATCGTTCATCTGATTGAACGCGATTGGTGTTTTGTGTTGTCATTTGCGATATGCATAATGGCGATTAAAGTTGATTTTACGTTATTAATTTGTTTGTGTACCTCATAAATGCCGGTGTTCTGTTCGTGAATAACCAGTATGTATCTTGTTCCTTTTTGTTTGCTTGTAGTTTCACGTGTTACCGTTGGCGTAAATAAATAGCACGACCGAATGTGTTACTACTAACCGTGTTGATGTTTTTGCTATGCGGTGGGGCCACGGTGGTGTGGTGGTCAGACTACTCGCCTGGGTATCGTACCGGACGATGCCACTAGTAGGCGGGTTTTACCAGCGACCTCCCATTCCCCCCCGTAGTTGCATTCCAGCGCTGATCCATACTCGTCTCACTTCACTCCCATCGGCTCTCATGACCATGCTGTAACGACCCTCTCAAATCTCTCCACTCTACTCGTACCATACGGTCGTGATATTATATAGTTGTCTACTTGACATATACACTCACAGTTTCGTCAGTCATTGCACATCCGTGCACGTATGTCTCCGCTCACGCGCCGAGAATTCCGGACACCCTGTGTACAGGTCGCGATCACGTGAACACTGCATGTTTTCACTGACACAGCTTACCTTCGATCCCGTGAACATACTTCCCGCCCTTTCACTTTAACGCGAATACACAATAGACAATGCAGTATTGAAATACGTAGTGTAAGTAATAGCCGATGTCAGTCCCCTTTCTTAAAGGAGGGATTGGGATTCCATTTTGCTTAACTATTTAACGTGTGTGTGTGTGTGTATATACAGAATGAGTCATCAGCTCTGCGACAAACGGCGAGAGGACGTTCCTTGCAAAATATCAGTTAGAAAATGTTTGACAACGAACGCCAGGAAACCACTCCTAAGGGCAAGAAACCCTTGTGAAGATGGGGTTGCAAATATGAAGTTTAATTAGTTACACTGGAACAATGTGATATTTAGGGATGAATTTCTTTATGCATGCCAAAAAATTCAGTCGCTGTGACATGCAACTACCCATGTTGACCTACCACATACCCTACATAGTAAAACGGGAGTTTCCAACCATTCCAATAGTAAAAAAATGGTCTTCAGTCATCGTTACGTAAATTATTATCACTGTCTATGAATTACTATTGCAAGACATAAAAATATGTGCTCCTGGTAAAAAAAACCTCCGACGAATGGTTTGCGAGAAAACAGACCTCCAAGATATTAAATGCCTCATAAGCATTACGTCATATATATATATATAGTGTGGTCCGTCTAACATAGACACCCCCAAATACTTCCGGCACAGTTTCAGATCACGAAATGCCGTTTTTGCTAAATGAAATTACGTACAGGAACAAGTAATTTGCCACAAAGTGATTATTCGTAACAAGTTTATGGACAGAAATAATAAAACCACATATGATTTTTCCCCTGTAAACATGCATTTATTTCAAATGCATCTGAAAGTATGTGCAAAGAGGAATTCAGTGATATAGTATATGTAATGGAAAGTAACACGGAAACAACAAGAAATAATGTGCAAATATGATTACGATAAGTAGGCCGGTAGTATGGGGCAGGGGACCTGTACTCACAGCTGTAAGCAACACTCGCCGTGACTCATCCTGGTGGACAGCTACCTTATATCAGCCTAGTGAATACCTTACTGGGACAAGGGCCACATAACGCGATATTGAACAAAGCAGAGCACTGCAGCGGAGGGAAGACGGTAATGTGAGTGCAAGTCTGATATCAATACATTACATTTTACATAGATACTGATGTAATTCAGGAGATTTGTTTCCTAATCATATATGTACTGAGCAAATAGAGTGCGTGCAGATGCACAACAAAAATAGAACGAACCAACCTACGGACATATTCAATCGCATCAGCTAGCATAGTACAAAAGAGCACAGTTATGGTTGAAACGCTTCACATTAAATATTTTCACAGCATGTACTTGCTCTATGTGTTTACCATCGACAGCAATACACATATGTAAATGCACATGTAAGGAACTACGAGCGGACTTAAGTGTTTCTGGCGTAATGCCTTTTCAAGCTGCCACAATGCGTTCCTGCGTGCCTTTTGGCGTCGTAGGAATCGTGTTGTACACTATCTTTCAGTATTCCCCACAGGAAAAAAAATCGAGAAGTGTGAGGTCAGTGGAGCGAGCTGGCCATCTTACAACACCACCACGCCCTAACCACTGGTTTGTAAACGTTCCATTGAACACTTGCCTAGCCACCAAAGCAAAATACGCAGGCCAACCATCATGCTGAAACCAAATATCACGACGTAAGTCAAGTGGTATGTCTTCCAGAAGTGCCGGTCAGGTATCTCTGAGGAAGTGGGCTTACGTATAGCAGGTCATTGTCCCTTGAATGAAGTATGACCCTATGACGTAGTCTCCAACGATTCTACACCACACGTTCACTTTCCACTGTCGCTGGAGCTCCACGTGCCGGACCCAACACGGATTCTCACAGTAGTGCATATTTCGTAAATTTACGCGCCCATGGTTTGTGAAGGTCTCTTTATCGGTAAGTATCATGTTCTTCAGAAGATTGCTGTCATCTCTTAGAGACATCAGAACAAACCTACAAAAATGAACACGCTGTTGGAAATCACCTTCATGTAATGCCTGATGAAGAGCCACGTGATATGGATGGAATTTCCTTTGGTGCAGTATCCAAAACACTTGTTTGACTTATTCCTACTAACCTGGAAAGTTCTCGTGTACCCATGTGGGGGTTTACATCGACATGTGCCAACACATCGTATTGATGCGTCTCGCTCGCAGCAGTCTTTCGTCGCACTCGTCTTGTGGAATTCCAGTTACCTCGTGACAAGAAATGTGTGCAAATTCTTCGTGCTGTTTGCCATGAGATGGGCGCCATATTAGGATACATTTTACCATACATTTGGACAGCTTGCTTGGCATTTCTGCCACACTCACTGTAAATAAGTAGAACGTCCAGTTTTCCCTCGTGTGTGAACTTCATTGTATACGTACAGCCACACACTGCATCACCACTTACCGTAACAGCCACACACTGCATCACCACTTACCGTAACAGACTATAGAGAGTGGTGCTGGGTTGCTATAAGGAAGCTGTCCCACGTGGATGGGTCACGGAGCGTGTTGCTTGATTACAGTTGTGAGTACAGGTCCCCTGCCCCATACTACCGGCCCACCTAACTTAATTATATTCGCACATTATTTATTGGTTTTTCTGTTACTTTCCATTGTACTGCACATCTGACAAATATTTACCGTTGAGGAGCGAGCGCGCTGTTGTCTGTTGACAACTAGATTAGGGCATGCCAGGGGTGTAGCGCGGGATGATGAGATGGCAAGTCCACTCCGTGCACATGCATAATAGACTCTAAGAGGCTAATGAACACAGCGCATGCTGTTCTGCCATAACTCCTGGCACCTCGTCGTGTTACCAGCATTTATTTACCATGTAATGTGTATGAACACATGTTTCATCCGTATACAATACAGGTTTGTTAGGTCCATTTGCATTTTGCCGCAGTGCACGTAGATAGGCTGCACGCCGCGTGACAATATCACTTCGCTCCGTTAACACGTGTCTAACATATTTACATTATTTAAATTTAAATCCCATGGATTTAAACATTCTCCAGAACGTATCTTTCTTCCCGGAAAACGTTGTCTTTTCTTTCGCAGCATCAAGAAGTTTACGCAGAGTGGGGATTTCTTTACGCACTTCGTAATATTCCAAAAACGTTCGACACACGACACTAATCGGATTTGTCAAGTTCCGTCTTCTTTTGCCGTGGACGAAATTTGCCTCGGGTGTAAATGGCAGTTCCGTCATTTTAGGCTTTCTCACACTGTCTGGCAATGTTACACACTGTCTTTTCACTTACACGTACTGCTTTGGCCGCGCTTTCTACTGCTTTGTCTAATGCGATAATGAGGCCTCGTTGAGGCTCCAATTACTTGTCAACCCACATTTCATTCTGTTACGTAACAATAACACATTTACTTTACATATGAGATAACAGCAGCGATCAATGCTCATGGCGATCTTTCTAGGAGCACATAACACAACACTCCGGTAGTGCGGCTCAGAGGTATCCTTGCGTAGTGGTCCAGACTGTACACTGCTGTCTGCACGATGCGACTGCGTCACACCAATACTAGTTCTCCACATGTCCACCGGTATTTACTTATCAGACAGCTAGTATATGATTATCACTGAATTCCTCTTAGCGCGCACTGTCAGATGTCGTTGAAATAAATGTATGTTTCCAGGGGAAATATCCCTAAGTTCCAACTTCATTTGACAATTTCATATGGATGACACTGATTGCTTCATGGCGGGAGGGAATAATTCTATGTATAACATCTGATTCCAATTTTTAGGATGGAAATTAAAGTCTTTTTCCTTGAAAAATGAGTGGGAAGATATAAATTAATGCAAGTTGTTTCGTGAAATGCTGTTAACATTCGTCAAGTCCAGAAAAGTAGGCAGTCACGAAAATGACAAGTATTTCTGACAGAATACATATCACATCTGGGAAGCATCATTTTAATTTCTGGTGTATTACCGCGCACAACCCTGCCACGTAGAAAAATGAAAGTAAATATTTGGGTCACATTATATCGACTCGGACCTCAGTAAATATTTGGGTCACATTATATCGACTCGGACCTCAGTAAATATTTGGGTCACATTATATCGACTCGGACCTCAGTAAAATGTTATTCACGCAGTTGGCGGAGTTTCGTCAGTTCGGCCTTCTCATCAAATGAGCGAGCGAGATCCTCGGCAATAAAGCAAGCCGAATTTGGAACAGAACTGAGGATGGAGAACTGTGGAATATGAAATAATAAAAGTGGAGAAAACATTTCATATTTTCACTTTAAGACATGTGATTTACTGTTCGCCTTAAAGCAATGGCATGAAAATCCCAGAACATAAATAAATATTTAAGCATGACCGGGGCAAAAATGTATATGTGGCGTGCCAAGCAGATTGATGATAAGGGGAAAATGACGAGGTACAGATCAATCCAACAGCAACTATTCATCACGAAGTCTATATGTACACTAACTGACATAATTTGCGCACATTGAAAATTCGTTTGGTAACTTCTAAAGATGGAACGACACATCGATGGATAACATGTATATGAATAAATCTTTGTGTAATGACGAGCTCACATCCATTCTGTCCTAATATTGCAGTGTTAGTGTTAATTATAGGTATAAGCATCGCGAGATAATGCGTTGTGGAAGATAATGCGGAAAACATAAGGGAGAAACACGCACTTGAAAATTGGGAATTAAACGCAAGTTACTTGCAAAATGGCAGAAACTACACGAGATGAAATGACAAACTCGTGAATAGTGGAGTTTACAGGTCCGGGCGACACCAAACATCGATGTCTTGAGAGCCGTTGAGGATGAAGTAAGGTGAGTATGGAGCAGCGCCGGAATGCAAGAGCGGGGGAAACTGGAGATCTCCAAGAAAACCCGCCGACCAGCGGCATCGTCTGGTACGATTCCCATGTGCAAAAATGCAGATGAACCCACCGGAAATCGAGACCAGTACGCCTCGGAGATGGAAAAAAAAGGGGGGGGGGGGTAGTCTGACCACTACACCACCGCGACCCCCTCGTGAATAGTGTTAGGCTGATTGCAATAGGCCTAGCTGCAATTCGTTAACATTCGGCGTGTGGTAACAGTTTACGAACACTAGCAGATAACACACTTTGTTGTGGAGCTGGTAGGTTTTAATATTATCACTAAGCTGTCATCTCAAGGACGATGGCGAGTGAAGCTTTCATACATATGACAGTTTCGTCCTTGTCATCCCCTGATTCAGTGTGACAAACTGTCAAATATCCCCAGACGTGAGAGTGGCTTCTATGGGGCGCTACACGTGAGTGTAACACATACATCACGAAGTAGTACACAGACTAGAAAAAACTTGTCAGAGAAGTACGATTTACGTTGTAAATCAAAGAAGTATGCATGCTATTGTAATAATGTAACATACTTAGTTAGAATTTAATTGTTTCACTCTTAAGAATCTATAAATTAAAGTACGTACCTAATCAAAATTTAAGCTTATTTCTACTTTAAATACTTACAAAAATACATTTTGCAAACAAGAAATAATTTTGATTAAGCAAGCATATACATTAACTAATCTGATTGCGCGCAATAAAGAATTGTAATAATGTTTACAAATATATTTAATAACTCATTTGCCGTACGTCCATTTCAGCCACAAAAATAACAAATTTTTATAAATGATATAAAATTAATATTTTTATATACAATTATAGTATCAACTATGATTGATCTATTTCAGAAAGGTCTTCCTGTAAAATGTACTTTCTGAAGCATCCGAAATAAAAATAGGCACACTTAAATTTTGTTTTAAAGTACACACTTATTTGCATTCAATTTGGATGCAAGATAAATTGTGATTTTCTTAAAGGCTGGCTAGTATGTAATGGTTTGTAATGAGTTATGCATGTCGTACACTCTCCTTCCAACTGAACAACACAGGCGGAAGTAGGGTGGGGAATTGAGGACCGCCATATTGTTTGACAGAATTTCTTACACACCACACACACGCACATATATATATACACATACATATACATACGTAATGTATATATACAGGATGATTCGCAATTAGACCGACAAACTTCGGGCGGTGATTCTTAATGAAGAAGTAAAAGGAAAACATATGTGAAACTTTATACCTAAACCGAATATTAATGGAGGTATGAGCTCTTAAAAACGAGGTTTTAAACCGTATTTGTGCAGTAGATCGGTCACGAAGTAAAATACAATGACAACGCTCGGAACATTATTGTATGTTATCGGGACCTTCAACGTAAAGAGCCGATATTTTGCACATATACGGCTTAAAATCACGTGGTTTTTTTTCTTCTTCTTCTCATACCTCCCTTAATATTCAGTTTAGGTATAAAGTATCACATATGTTTTCCTTTTACTTCTTCATTAAGAATCACCGCCCGAAGTTTGTCGGTCTAATTGCGAATCAACCTGTATATATATGTATGTATGTATGTACATGCATGTATGTATAGAGAGATATGCTGAACACATTTATCTGGCTAGTATAAATAATAGCAAGTATTAATATTAATAATAATAAGAATAGACGGCGTGGTGAAAGATGCAGGCAGACCTTGACGACGTTCTGGAGGACATTGTAGAACATGAGAGCGTAGTAGCCCCAGGTGGGGAACCGGCCCACCAACAGCATGAGCTCAGCCCATGCGAGCAACACCAACACTGAGAACACATGGCGGATCCAGTCTGTGTGGGAGAGGCGGTTGTGATGATCGTTCGTCTCGCCCCACACGCACACACACAGCGCTAGTGCAGTCGACACGACATTCAACCACGTCTCGAACTGCTTGAGAGTCCTCCGAGGTACCACCAGCACCTGCCCCACGATAAAGACGAGGAGGAAGAACACAGAGATGAGCAGTAGTCTCCTTGAAACCAACACCTGCAACCATCAGCATCGCTCAGACACCGCCCTGCGCCCCTACCTATGTTCGCTAAACATCGATGTATCGAAATTACTACATTATATCAACGATATATCGATATATTTCAACAATATTTTATCGAAATCAATATCTTTTTCCAGGTATCGGAAATAAATATTTTTTAAATACTCTTTTCATTAGCTCAGTTTTGAATTTAAAAATAATAGGATTAATAAATTAATATGTTTACTTGGCAAAATGCACCCAAAGTAATAGTCCTAACTTTCTGCAATGCCTCAGGTCCTCAATATGTAATATTCCCAACAGTTTTGCTTTTGTCAAATCTTTAAATACAAAAAGATATATCTGATTCTGATGTACCGACAATCGATATTTTCCTTTTGATATATAGTTTCGTAAAACGATACGTTTATAAATAACCAATATAAATAATATCGTAATTTTTTTCGATAACAACATTCCTAGCTCCCTCACATGCTGTGGCTCTCGTACGCACTCGCTGCTCGAAACTGGTAAATACATGTCATTCATGTTTGGAAGTTCGCTCGGAATTAAAAAATAACATGTTAAGTAGCCTTTTAAAAAATCTAAAAATATATGCCATACACTTAGAAGTAAATTGATAAATTACAGTTCTCGTTGTCCATTACCAAAGAAGGTGTATTACAAAAAAACAGCGGCGTAAATTCCAAAACATTGGAGCATCTAAAGACTCCAGATATAAAGTTGCCAGTATCGTATCTGGAATGAGGCATCTTATCTTAGCTACTTTAATATTGTTGCAAACTTTGCAGTAACGAACATTGTAGTGCTCTTAATCACGAGGTGTCAAGAGCAATCAAGAAAGTTAAAGAAATTCATTCAGAAAGTAAATTTACATCAGCATAAGATTTTATGTTATTTAAATAATGAAAAATATTCTAAGATTTAGATATTAAGATATTAACGATAGCACAACAAATTGATATTACTCAAGTATAAATTATCAGATTATTTTCGGACATAACTTGTTTAATAGTCTCATTTGTAAGACTGACTAAAGTAACACGATCATAAAGTTTGTATTAAACATCATCAGAAAATATATCTGGCTAAATTTTACTGGCTTGTTCCATTAACTTTACGGCTATTGAGGATGGTAGTCTCATCACGAGTCTGGGCTTACTTTAAAACAATTGTATTTTATTGCTGTAATAATGGTGAAATATTTGACAACAAACAGTAGCCTCGGGAAATGTAAATAGCTCCGACAGAATGTTCACCTGATTTTACATGAAAGAATAGAAACTGTTCACGAAAAATGTGTCGTTACGCGTTCCTGGACAATAGTTGGCTCATGAACAGTTGAAGCTATTAATTAAATAAAACAGCTGAGTTAAATCTCCGAATTAATTTCCGATACTACAGAAAATATCTAAACTTCCATATCATTCACAATGTACTGTCATGTACTACATTGTACTGTCATGTACTACATTGTACTGTCATGTACTACATTGCTGTGTTCAGTGGAAAGGCAATGACTAGTTTACACAACATACACTTTTTCAACATCGTACTGCATTAATCATTTAGTTGATTAAAATAGACATAATAACAATTCTTATGCATTTCAATACTTTACACTACTAAGAGCTACAAATTGTACCACTCTGTCATGAACTCACATCCATACAGCACAGACATCCGAAGAATATCAGACAGATGTCACTTTCGGACATTCAGGATATCAAAGGACATCCAAGATTAGCAAAATTACATTCAACGTACTACCAAAAGATATCCAAATGTCCGACCAATATCCAAAATGTGATATATATATTTTGAATTTCCTATATACATCTTTAGACGTATAGCCACTTACCTTAAGTAATGACCTCTGGTGGTTGTGTGATATCTAATGGATATCCAGTAAGTGATACAAACTGGTATCTACTACTGTATATCCAATAGATATACATTAGAGATTCGCTGCAGGACTTGGATGACTTTTAGATATTGTGGATATAATTAGGATATCCTGTGCTATGTGGGCACTTCCGCTCCATCGCCTGGGTGGATAATAAGCACCGCAACACTTGCCCGGGAGCACTTCAAAGTCTCCCTACAGAGGTCGCTGCCACCACATTACCAATGAGCACTGTCGCTCGCAGAATCACCATAAACATTCGCAATACATCGCCTTTCACATCACACCCTGAAATGTTCTTTGGTGGTGGTAACAATGGCAATACTGTATTTATACCTGCGATAATTATCTGTATAGCACATCCATGGTTACATCTAACTTTTCTGAAGCACTGCAAAAGTTCTACTTTCAGGATATTCCTCCACCTCATGCAATAAAGCTAAACAAAAATATGCCAAAGGAACAATGCACTGCATTCGTGCGCACTCGTTGTAATAATATTTCACATAAGGACTATTTATTATTGGGCATTATCAACATACATATTTTATTGCTGTTTTATTCATATTAATTTAAAATGAAATATTACAATTTATAGACATAACACAAGTAAAAGTTCAATTTAACTAAAAATAAGGTAAATTTATTTTTAACACGAGTATTAAATGATTGTGATACATGGGGTATTTACGAAACAACCAAATGCATCATACATGGGGTAATTTTGAAATATTTGATTCAGAAAGTGTGAAGAAACCCCACGAATAGACTATACATTACTAGACACGCACACCCAGATGACCTAATTCAATATCGAGACGTTTCTCAAAAGGGAAGTCAAGGCAATTCCCGACCTTCTCGAAAGTGTGAGTCGCCTCTAGGTGTGAGTCGCCACTCAAGCAGATACATCCCAGCCACACCACATATCTCACCTTCCCCCTCCCTATCCCCTTGCACTCTACCGAGCGAGGAGGCGCAGTTGTAGACATTCTGACTTGCATTCGGTAGGACCTGAGTTCTAATCCCAGTCCTCATTTCGGTTTTACATGGTGAACTGAAATTGTCTGGTCGGCTGGTATATCTGACCAGTTGGTACGCCTGGTAGACTGGTTTTGTCGCTTCATGAAATGCCTGACAATGAGTTCTGAATCATCATGCCATGGTTCACAACGAACATTGTGTTTTGCAGTGTTTCGTGATGATATTCTTTTCATGTTTGAGATATATATTTGAGATTTGAGGTGTGTTCGAGACTGGAGGTATGTTCGAGGCTGGAAGTATCTTCGAGACTGGAGGTATGTTCGAGACTGGAGGTATGTTCGAGGCTGGTAGTATGTTCGAGGCTGGTAGTATGTTCGAGGCTGGTAGTATGTTCGAGGCTGGTAGTATGTTCGAGGCTGGTAGTATGTTCGAGGCTGGTAGTATGTTTGATGTTGAATGTATGTTTGATGTTGAATGTATGTTTGATGTTGAATGTATGTTTGATGTTGAATGCATGTTTCATGTTGAATGAATGTTTGATGTTGAATGCATGTTTCATGTTGAATGAATGTTTGAGGCTGTACGTATGTTTGAGGCTGTAAGTATGATCGAGGTTGAATGTATGTTTGAAGTTTGATATATGTTTGAAGTTTGAGATATGTTTGAGGTCTTAGGGGTGATCAGTTAGTACGTTCTATTCTCGTGACTGGTTGGTATGGTGAACTGATGTGTGTGGAGGGTGTGGCCCACTGGTCTGGTTGGTAATGTCAGCTAGTGTGGAAGGAGGGGAGAAAGGGCAAGAGTTGTTACCTGCTGGTCTGAGTGCGGACCGCAAACACGTGCCACAGCGTGCACAGACAGCGACAGCACGAAGCAGGCATGCACTACAAGCACGGCGAAGAAGAAGATGCGCAGTTTGCGCCACTTGAACCAGAGGAAGGCACGCAGCAGAGGATGTTGCAGCAGTATAGTGAGCTGCGGCTGTGAGCCAGCGGACACCACGGCCATCAGTACTGACATCTGCTGTGCTGGTCCACGTCGCGCCACCATGCCAAAGTCCAGCTCCACCTGCACCACCACACTTCGTCAACTCCGGCAGTCTTGCCAACTGTCGCCAGCTTCTGCCTTAGTTCAGGCACATAATACTTTCGAGGAATAAGTGAAACTCCAACCCCACACATGGCAGCACTGGGCAGCAATATATCGGAGCAACATTCGCCAATCAGCACCTGGTAACTTACTTTCCAGCCAGCAACCTAGCCAACAGGGGTTATTTTATGTTACAACAGTCAATCAGACACAAGACCTGTTTACAGAGCATGACACAGATGACTATCGAATGAGTGTACCGACATCAAAGGAACCGCCACACAAAATCGTATCTCCATACGTACCTACTCGACGGCTTAGCAACAGGCAATTTTGACTTTTTGAGAAATTTTGAGGTTTAAGGCCTAGCTTATAAGCCATCTCTTGAGCGCTGGTTAAGTGTGAAATGAGGTTAAGATGGGGGAGTAGCAGAATGTAAGAGCTGGGGAAACAAGAGTGCCTCGAGAAAACATACTGGCCAGCAGCACCATCTGCCATGTTTTCCAAATGCGGAAAATCTGGGTAGCCCCGCCAGGAATCGAACCTGGACCATTTTCAGGGGAAACGATTAGTCTGACTATTACACCATGAATGGCTTGGTGTTAACATTTAGAAAATGCCAATTGCAAATGACAAAAACAGGAAAGAAAATAATTTAAACTATAACACTGCATGAGGTTACCAGTGGATAGTGGTTGTGGTGTAACACACCTTGAAAGTCTTGTCGTTAATGGAGGCGGAGTTGGTGACGATGCAGGAGTCGAGCATCTCGGCGAGGAAGTGGACGGGTCGCGGGACGCAGGAGAACAAGGCGTCGGCTACTGTGACACCGTCGTTGTCCTCTGCTGACAGATCTCCTCCATGGCGGAGCAGCAGGGCCAGGGGCTGGCGGGCGCCGGAGAAGGCTGCCCTGTGGAGGGGTGTGCGCCCCATCTGCAACACCGTCCACATCCCTCCTGTCTCAGCCACTGGCCTGGTTGGCAACATGCCACAGGTGCACATTACAACACTCCTGACTCGAAACTAGTCATAAATCGGCATGATGTACCCACCTTTAGACGAAGTCAACAACGTGGGTGAATTAACAACAGTGTTTAATGTTTTATGGACAGTTGAAAACTGAGTAGTTTTTTTTCGCATTCAAGTTTTGTTAAAATTGTTGTTGAATCGACTACATTCAAATTTGCATATAGCACTGGGAGTTTAAAAGCAAATACTTTCGTAATATTTGCAATAAACTAGTGGTAAATATTCAGTTCAAAAGGTGTAAACTGTAATAATAATTTCCAACCATAAGAAGTGTTTGGCATAGTGATGGAAACAAAACTTTAGTTTCCCTTAAAATGGTTTACTGATACGTGATGTAACACTGGAATCTGTATTTACAATAGCTGCCTATCTGCTCCTCGTATTCACCGTGAACAGTGCCTCAACTCACGCTGCCAGAGTCTCAGCACAACTTCCTGCCTCGGCACTCTCTGTCTTCCCCCTAAACCCACCCCCTTTCTCCTCACCCTGAAGATGACTGCACTCGCACTCCCCATTGCCAGGGGTATAAAGCTCGGTTCTTGATGAAGAACGTGTGCATAACGAATGTGTACATTTCAAATGAGAACGTATTCCTTAACGCATGGTTCATGGCCATCATGTACGTAAACAGTCCTCATGTACACTATAATGTGCATGTTTGTTATGTACATGTTTTAAATCGTGAACCGAGATTAAGAGCTTCTATCTGGCGACACACTGCATGCTCTCGCCACTTGCAAGAACATTCCTCTCCCCATTAAATGTTAGCTTTCGACTCTTCTGAGGCATTCTTGTGGAAGGGCTCACAAATAAGCAGTTGAGATAGGCTTAGCACTTACTACGACGAACATAGAACCAAGACTTCTTTACAAGGTCACCGACATTGTCTATATTGCCACAAGGCTTAAACCTTCGTCTACACAACATGTCGGAATGAGGAAAGTAAATTTTTGAAGAATTCTGCTGCAGTAACCATTCTCGGCAGTTCGCTGGAAGTAATAACTTTAATTGACATACCAAGGCCTTCAAGTGTAGCATTCCTTCTCCCATTGAGAAAGAGTAAGCGTTTACATCGCTACCTGCTACTTATATACTGCGTACAGTGTTCGCAGAAAGCGAGGGGACTACATACTATACCAGCGACGAAGAGCATGTGATATTGTCGGTTCATGTGAAATATAAACTTGCTAATTTGACATTGAAATGTACGAAAAAATCTAGCAGCAGTGTACATGAAGAGTAATACTGCAATCATGGCTCCAACTGTCAAGAAATGAAACTCGTTGATGGGTATTGTAGCGAAGAAGCACGCGATGCTTGTATTGAAGAAGAGAGACGCCATTAAAATGATAATTAAACTTCTGTGTTTAAGCCACTTCTAGAGATTCTCGTCCGAAGTTTCGGCAGTTGTTACAGCTGTCAGCTTCATGGTAAAAAATGTCGTAGTATGGTTATTTTCCTGCCGATTTGGCTGAGATACACTTTTCCAAATGAACAAGGTAGGTTCCTTGTAAATTCCTACTGTTTTTCGGCTGGAGTATAGTCTTCCACTGATCCCAGGATGCTCAAGATCATGTCCGTATTTTTAACAGGTTTCACGATAGTGTGTGTTTTATGTTTCCTTAGTAAGTGTACCAATTGATAGGTGGTTCCATTGATTTAAGTCAGTACAATGACATGTTGAATATATTCTTTTTACTTTATTTTTGCTGTGGTGTTTCTTGATGCTCTGCTGTTTCTCATGTCTTTAGTAACCATTAACTTCGAGAATAATGGTTTGATGTGTAATTTATGCTTTAAGATATTGATATTCACATATGTTTGTCACTATATTAACTTATGTAGAGACGAATGTCCTATTCTGTGATAAGAAGTAGTGAGAGTCTGCTACAGATACCAGCCAATATGAGCCACACTGTCTTCATGTAAACTGTCTGGCTTAAGGTTAGTGTGTTTCTTGTATACAAAGACATCTAGATAATGAGTTTGGCGTACTTTTTTCCATTTCCATGGTGCTCCAAGAATTGTTGTAGTCCGTCTTCTCCACCACTCAGTATCGCGAACGTGTCATCAATGTATTTAAACCAGTATTTCGGCTGTTAAATGTTGAAGTGGATAGCTCTCTTTTCAAAGTTGGACATAAAAACGTTTGCCAATAAAGGGAAAATTTGTGAGCCTATATCAGGGCCCTCATTTTGTTCACATATCTTCTACTTGTACGAAAGGGAAGCTCAAGTGGCACAGTGCTTCATGAGATTCACAAGTGCTTCGCTGAAGATGTTTTTTCTAAGCTGTTCGTACAAAATTGGGAGAGCTTCTAGGACTGATACTATCGTGAAGAGAGAAAGATGACATCTCAGCTGACCAAAGGGTTTTTTGGTTGTAACATGATGTTCTTAAATATTTCTATAAAAAAATCTGTATATGCGAAACTTGGGGAAGTAAGGCTGATTGTTAAGAGTTTCTTTAGATATCTAGCGAGATGATGAGTTGGTGAGTCAATGTCACTACAGGAGTATTGGCATCTTTGACTATGTTTCTTAATACCCTATTCAATGGATGACTCGGCTATAAGTTTTTTTGCTTAAGGTCTCAAAATTTCGAAGTGTGTTACGACGTACAATAGGCTGCATCAGACAGAAGTTTAGAGATCTTGGCTTCGTAATCGCAGGTGTTCCATATAACACGATCATTACCTTTGCCAGCTTTCACGACTTTTATATGTTACTGTGTAATTTTTTCTGATTTCTTCTCCTCTTGGCAGACGCTTGTTGGGCGTGGTTTTGTTTTTATGCAAAATTCTCGAGGTCTCGGCTCAGATTTCGTTGGATGAAGTCGCTAGTTGTTGGACTGCAGATTCCACACCACTTACACGAGCTTACATTGGTATAGTGGCTGGTGTGACTGTGAAATTCATGCCCTTGACGAGAATAACTATACTGGCTTCAGCTAGTTGTTTGTCTGACAGGTTGATAACGATCTGTCCATTATAGGTGATTTTTCCTTATGCGCTTCTGTTGCATGGAGTGATCTGGTTCTCATAGATGTGGCCCTTTCGGTATTCAGAAAGGCCACAACTCGATGGTGAATGGTGTCATAAAGGTGATGCACGTAGTTCTAAGGCAAAATCCTCCATTCCTTCTCCGATTGTACACAGTTAAGTGAGGGTAGTCGCAGGTCGCGGGCAGTGACAAACACACTGCCTCAGCTGCTCTAATATGTGTTCTACTGGTGACATGCCTCGGTAAATTTTTATTATACTCTGGAGGAGTTACTGATAAACATATTGGGAAAACCTGGTGGTCAGGCAGGCATGCCATTATCCGAGGAGTCACTCGTTGTGAGGATTGCCAAAGAAATGCTTGGTGAAGTCACGATTGCAGTATTTGGCAAAGTGTATCCTAGGTTTCAGTGGGTATCCTCTGTTGGGACTTGGATGTTGTGATTCTGTGAATGGCTATGAAGAGTGGTGCATTTGATGATGTTGCTGGGTGGAGTTGGAGCATGTCTTTGATGATGTTGCTGGGTGGAGTTGGAGCATGTCTTTGATGATGTTGCTGGGTGGAGTTGGAGCATGTCAGGGGCTGCGATGGTCTGACTACTCGCCTCGCAATGTGGTGAAACGGGATCGGTTTCTATTGTGGTTACTCACAATTTTTCACAAGTGGAGAATGTTGCGAACAATGCAGCTGGCTTGTAGTTTTTCTCAACGTTCTCACATTATCCTACAGTTGCATCCCTATACTACTCTAACCCCACATTCACCCAAACATCTCACTCACACCGATAAACCTAACATGACCAGCATCACATCGTCTCTAGATTATCTCTGACTGTTACAATGCTTATCCCCAAATTTCGGCAAAGGGAATTTGGATTGCTCAGAATGGGCTAACGATGTGCCCTTGGAGATTCTACAGTCTAGAGGGCAAATAAAATGTATTACCTTTCTGAAATATAGAGTGCTGAGAGTTACATGACTCAGGCAAGGGCAAGGAAATTTGTATGCAGTAAAGTGTGTAGTCACAGCAGTTCTATACCACTTGATAGTTGGACAGAAGACTTAAGTTAACTTCAGCGAATGATCCTGGGTGTTATGCACTGCCAGATTGAGAAATTAAGTAGCGGACAGGAAAGAAAATGGTTATTGTTAGACCATTTCTGTTTAAGACCAGATTAAATGTGTCGTGAAAGGCACGATGTGTTTAAATATTACTTTCCAACATTTGTATCGCAGCCAACCATTAATTTTGTATGTGTAATGCATATTAGAAAAATAAACGCTCAATAGGCTTAGAGTTAAATAGCAATAGCTTTTGAGATACTCTGCCTGGGCACCGAAGAATACCGTTAAATACTTGTTGGGTTGTTAAGATAGTGTGCCATCTAGTTAGCATTTAAACAGCCGTCAGCTTATTAGTTTTCCATTAAAAAAAAAGGAAAGGGACCTTCATTTTGCTTATATGATTAGCAGCTGTTCGAGTATAATGATAAAATTCGCACCATCTTCAAGGAATGCTCTCGACATATTTGAAAAGTGTATTCTTGGCAAAAGTCGACACAACCTCATAATCAAATTATTTTAAAATATTCGTCAAATTACTCGTGTGGGCAGTCCGAACAGCTTGCGGTATTTAACAGTAGGTATACTCTGTCTCAGCTACGAGATCAACGTTTTGATTGCCGTGTGGCGGGGCAGAAAATAACATTCTCTGCATAAGACAGGATTCGTCAAGACCATTGTGTGTCATACTGACTAAACAAACAACATGCCTTTCGTGTGCTAGAACAGCTCAGGTGAAAGCATACTTCAGCAAAACAACAACACTGGTGCTACCTTAGGACTGTCAAAAACTGTCCTTTTTAACTAAGACAGAGTACAATCTGTTCACTGTTAACTGCGGAGAGACTGTGGGCGTGGAGTACACACGACAGCTGTACAGTAATTTCTGTGTCCAAACATAAAAAAACCATGACTTTGGCAATCTCTTTGCTTGTGGTCACGACACATTCTCAACTCTGTAGTTTGAAATGTTGGTCAACTCCCGCTAACCGAACTTTGATGATGAGGATTTAGTGGTGTTAAGTGAAATTCTATATTTTTTAAATCTTTGCTTTAAAGGGGGAAAAAAAAAACAATTTGTAAGCAAACGTACATACTGTTTAATCATGAGATATGGTTTGTTGTGCTGCAATGTTGGGTACATACTCAGGAGATAATCAATCTACATCACATAAGGGGGTTGGGGGTGGGCATGGTGGTGTAACAGCTAGAGTGCTCGCCTCCCACCGAGGCGGACTAGGTTCCATCCCAGGCCAGGTCACTCCAGATTGTCGCAGGAGGGAATCGTGCCAGACGATGTCGCTGATCGGCGGGTTTCCTCAGAGATATCCCATATCCCCACGTTGCATTCTGGCGCTGCTTCAATTCCACCTCGTTTCACCCTCATCTGCTCTCAATTCCTCGTTGTTAAGAGCAGCCCAGATCTGTCCACTGCACTGCAGAGGAAGAAGCAACTGACCTGGTCGAGCGCATTGACGATGACCGGGGAGCCACAGTCTAACAGTGCACTGACGACGGGGACACAGCCCGAGGAAGCGGCCATATGGAGTGGAGACTCAGTGCCGGGCCATCCAACAGCACTAGCGCCCGCCATCAGCAGGCGTCGTGCTGTCCTCTCCGACTGCAGCGCTGCCGCGGCGTGCAGCGCAGTTACACCGCTTCCAGTCCTGCTGCGCGCGTTCACGTCGGCGCCCGCAGCCACCAGCACCTCCACCAGCTCCTCGAACCTATCACACACTGCACTGCACTGCACTGCTCCGACTTCCTCCTGCTCCTGCTCTCACCATACACTAAAGATGAGGTAGACCGATCTCGTTGGCTGCGCACAACCAATCTCCGTGTCCCAACATTCAACTGCAACACTGCCAACACGTCTAGCGAAAAAGGTGTGGTTTGGATTTTAGGTTAAAAAACTGATACGTAAACAAATTTTTTGAGATGAATGTATACTTCCTCCAACCAATTTGTAATGCAGTTTTATGAAATTAAAATTCGTAAAAGGGTTTTATTGATATTCAAGTGCTTGTCATTTTAAAATTAAGATATAAACAAACACTTTCATCATCGTTGACCATGTGACTTTGACAGACGTGTTCCTTTGAGGTAGGTGAATGTTGGGTACATGCGCAGAAGACGAATAAGTGGTCTACCTCATCTTTAGTCAATGCTCGCCTCACTTACCTGGCCAGGGGTGCACTTCCCTGCTTGTCGGGAGCCGAACTACATGAGCATCGCCGGCCGGGTCTAGTGCAATTCACTACATTCTCATATAATAAAGCAATTTGCAGTATCTTCACTATTTTTGAATCAAACATTTGCAAAATAACCCCAGGGTTGTTTCCTCGCGAGCATTTTATACTTTTGTAAATATAAAAAGATATATTTTTTGATTACGTTTAACTTTTACTTATATCTTACCTATGAGTGATAATATTTATTTCATAAATAGCTATACTACTAAAAAAAAATATTAGTGCCTGTCTGTGATTTTCGAATTTTTCACTTTGAATAATTTTTCATATAGTATTGATAACTAAGCCGTATGAAATGTTAATTTTTTCCGTGTCTTATCTGTCTGTCTGTCCGAACAGATTTAACTCAAAAACCACCTAACTTATTGACATCAAATTTACACAGTATAAGTATAGATAATAACCCCAGGACCAGCTTAGTCTTTGTTTCATCGAGATATCTCAAACGGTTCCTGAAAAAATTTTGATCAGGGAAGTAAATAGGTACTGGATTAAGCTTTTATTAAGATTACTGCATAAAAAAAGCATTATTAAAAAAAATCTTTATTTCTCCCTTCTTTTTTTGTCTATGGGCTGTAAACCTTTCCTTCCAAAAAGCCGTAGTGGCCCAGTGGATAGAGTTATTCCAAGTGGGGCCCCAGTGACCCAGTGGATGGATATATATCAAGTGAGGCCGCAGTAGCTCAGTGGCTAGAACACCCAAAAATGGGGCCGCAGTAGCTCAGTGGCTAGAGAACCCAATAAAAAAAGTGGCTAGATCAATTCAAAGTCCTAAATATCATGCTAACATAAAATATGTGCGAAGCGATGGCAGGGTGTAATTTCATAACGCCATTAGACCTGAACGAAGAAATAGTAGTATTTTATACATAAAACCTCAATGAAACTATGGTGGGGTTTATTTTAATAACTTTACAAAAATATCATGCGAACGAAGTCGCACGGGTCTGCTCGTTATAGATAAAAACAGAGAGAAAATAGGTGTGTTGGTCTTGGTAATACCTAGTAAGGAATAGTTCTTCTGTAAAGTAATTACTAGATTGAGTGTGCTGTCTCTTCACTGCGATTCTCTAGACTTTGTTTGCATGACGCAGAGTAATATTCTGTAACTAGAACTTTCAGCAGGACGTAAGAAAATAAGGAGGCAACTGTTAATAGACTACAAGCCGTTCACGTTAAAGTAAGCAGTTTTGAATTTAACCTCTGAATAAATACTCCTCGTGACTACATACAGTGTATGCTGCAGTACAACGCGGCACGCAGGCCTCCTGTCGAGATGCCAGTAAATTAATGAAAATAGTTCCAACCCTTAGCATAGTTATAATTTCTCCCTGCTGACGTCAGAGTTGTTTTATACACGTCACAGCACGAATCTGTAATTTGTTAAAGTATTTTCTTCCCTGAAAAAAATCCAGGTTTTCATTTGGATGATGCATGAACCATGTGACACTGAATGATGCATGAACCATGTGAAACTGGATGATGCATGAACCATGTGAAACTGCCCGCGTAATTTATTGTACCTACATAAGGTGGAAGGGTTCAAAATGTGAAGGAAACTTAACACTAAACAGGGCTCCATTAACCGTGAACGGTCTACACAGTGTTATATACCTTCCTTTTGGTGGTATGTAGACTTGAGAGTCTGACAATGATGGATGAGGGTTGGAATTTATGTAGTTATGAAATAACTCCCAATTAAAAATTATAAATTAATTTTACATATATAATCACTGTGCAAAATATTGTGATGTGGATAAAAAGAGTTGGATTTAGGGTAGGTTAAAGACAGGGTTGGATGGATAAAGGTGTATGAAGAGGTCAAGCTCTCTCTCCCTAGTTGAAGGCACTCTTTTCTTATCGCCGCTCGGAATCCGCAGACCTCTGTGGACCGTCGCCAACTGACACCTCGGCCCACTGCTGTTCCGACCACCACACTTCTCATTCACGCCCCTCCTTCGCCGAAATACTCTGTTCCCATTGGCTCTCCCACGTCGCCAACTGACACCTCGGCCCACTGCTGTTCCGACCACCACACTTCTCATTCACGCCCCTCCTTCGCCGAAATACTCTGTTCCCATTGGCTCTCCCACGTCGCCTGGGCGGGGTTACTGAAATGATTGCTGATGGAATTGCCCCAATCTTCTAAGTCAGCCAGACCCACATTTTCTGCTAGTCCACTGCCCTTTCCGCCGTTGCGACACTGTCCTCGTTATCTGCAGTTATACTTCCTACTATATAAATGGGAAAGTGCGTTCTTTCACGTCAAAACGGAGCAAGGGATATACGTGCTTTTTTCCACAGATATAGTTGGAGGGTCGGAGAGACAGCAAAATTCTTATTGTAATGTTACTGCATAATAACGCATTGTTAAAAAAAAGTTCCGTCATTTCTCCTTTCTCTTTTGTCTGTGGGCTGTATTCAATTCCCAAGAGCCGTAGTGGACCAGTGAATAGATCTGTTTTAAGTAGAGCCGCAGTGACTCAGTTGATAGATATATATCGAGTGGTGCAACAGTAGCTTAGTGGCTAGAGTACCCAAAAGTGGGGCCCTAGCTGCTCAGGAGCTAGAGCACCCAATATTGGGAACGCAGTAGCTCAGTTGGTAGAGAACCCAATAGTGGGGCCGCAGTAGTCCAGTGGCTAGAGAACCCAATAATGTCACAAAAATATAAACACACACGCGAAGCAGCGGGTAAAAGATAGTGATTTATAAATCAAACATTGGCCGCATTCTCGCCGTGCTTGGACTCGCTTGTGATGCCACAAACATTACAATAGTCTATTCACGATTACTTTAGAATTTTCTGAAGTCCTGCAAAGCTCTGCTTGAAGTATATTACTCCGCCTCACGCAAACAACTCTAAACCAAGTGTAGGAAATTACACCAAAAGACCGCGCATGGCACTCGGCTTCATAATAATTTTGCAATACCAACTGTTATTAAGTTAATTATCTAGTCACTTCACTCTTGGAAGGGGCTAAGTACGTAGCTGAATTACTAGATGAGCATAACTGTAACTGATGGGGTTTCATTAGATATGAGACACGGAAAATACAAGACACTGTAATATTACGTGTTCGGGGTAGCTACTACAACATAATTACATTATATTACATTATTACTATGTTTAACTGACGCCTTGTGTTGTTACGCTAAAATGGACAGTCGCCAACTTAACATGATGCTGGAGGCTGTATCTAGTTGTGCGGTTGTCGGCGATCGGGCCCAGCCATTATGTGATCTTCCCTGGCTGCTGGTCTGACGTGTAAATACGCACACTCTGGCTCGTGTCAGAGATTACAACAGCGTATTGCAAAAGAAGGGCCGACAGCAATGTCCCCCTCCACCAGCCGGCAACCGGAGACAGCTATGCCTAAATAACGCGCCGATATAGGCCACTGTAAGGCAGGTCCCGACATATTTCCACATCCGACCAGCAGCCAGGGAAGATCACAACATGGGTGTATATGTGTCCGACCGCCGCCATCCCATCATCACCTAGATTACAGCCTCCGGCATCAAGAATAAGGTGGGGACTGTCCCACTTAGATATAAACAGAAATGGCGTGAGATAATCATAACATAATTAAATTAATACCTTAATAACATTTAAAGTCGCCCCCCGCTACTGTAATCCTTTCAATATTGCATTGTCTGTGTCTCACATATCATGGATAAACCCCCTCAGTTACCATAAAGCTCTATCATTAACCATCACTTCAGCTACGCCCCTAAACCCCTCTTGTATGGACATGACCTTAAGTCGATAATCCATAACAACATGTTTATGGAAGCCAACGTAGCAAAACTAAGAAATTACATTCTTAGATAATGGTTTTTTGCCAACTTTGTACACAACTATGTCACCGTATTGATGTGGAGCCACGGAGGTGATTTTAGGAAACCATGGAAAACCGAACTCAGGATGGTCGTACCGGGAACAGAACCCAAGTCCTTCAGAATGTTAGTCTGGAAGTGAACCACTGCGCCACCTCACTCGGTATTTACAAGTTAACGTAAATCAACAGAGAAAAAGAAAGTGCTGTCCTACAGAATTGTTTTTGATTACTCTGCAAACAAATATTTTTCCTTGAACGTGAATACGCACTTTAAAATAAAATGCAAGGCGGTGGGTCTGAGTTTATTAATCTCTGGTGGTAAATTAAAAAATTTAAAACGTAAAAATTATTATGACGTCAATATTTATTTCCCCTAATGTTTCTCACTTGAAAATGTATTTCCCACCAAAATATGTCTCCAACTAAAGCAAGATTGCGATGTTAAGTTATCAGACAAAAATATAGCCGTACAGAAGGCTTCATATGGATGACGGATGGTTGTGAATCTGAACTGACGGACGAAAACACGGACGGACGGATGACGGACGGGTGCGATGGACTATTGTGAGTGGAGACTTCATGTAATTTCACACTATCAAATATTTATTGAATTAAATTACTTGAAGTCAATTTATTGAACTAAAAATCACTTCATTTGCCATTCAATTAATTGCATTCATTGAGCTTTCAAGTCTTTGCATGAAAAATTATCACAAATATTTTAATTAAACCAGTTTAAAAAATACCCAAAGTAAATTTTTAGAAGTATGTGCGACTCATGAACTACCCCCAACTAATGTTCTTCATTTTATTGTATATTGTTTTTTAATAGTGTCTCCTTATTTTTGAAAACTTTAAATGTACCGACCAAATTTTTTTTTTTTTTTATCAGATTACTTCCTTTAATGTTATCAGAAATGTTGCGAAATTTTGGATTTAAGAGAATATAGAACATTTACTAAATGAAAATCTTGAAGCCAAATGAGACATTCAAGGAATTGAAAGCGAAAATGGCAGCGATTATGACGTTTCTATGACGTCATATAGCATTCAATGAGTTGAGCTGAATTGGATAATTAGAAGAGAAATGTGAGTGTGTGAAAGGGCGTGAGGTACATACTTGCACACTGCCTGCTTGTCGTCTGGCTGCAGGCCGGAGCCAGCCAGTAGGAGAGGAGTATAGCCTTGCTCATCACAGACGTTGACGTCAGCCCTGGCTGCCAGCAGTAGTGTCACACACTCCAGGTTGCCAGCCTTCACTGCGAGGTGTAGCGGTGTCTGACCCCAGCACTCTGGCAGCGCCACCTGAACTCATCACGCTTGCTTCGGTACAAGATCTTGGAGAGCAGCATATGCTTCAAATATCACCTCGTAAAGTCTGTTCATGTTAAAGTGAGCTCTTTTGAAATCAACCTTAGAAAAAAGTCATCTGTATATATTTTAACGGGTGCAATGAGAGACGTGTATCCAGTAAAGTTGGTAACGATCGAGGGGAAATTAGTTAAATATATTAATGTCGAATAAAAAGTGTTAGGTAACCATTTGTGATAACTTAAATTATTTATCTCGCTTTCTGTATTTTTTAATCTATCGAAGTGGCAGATTTGTACAATATTTACTTTTACAGTAATTTCACAGTTTCACTTGATCGAGACGCATGAATAAAGTGATGAGGCCCATGGCAATGTAAATTTTACATAAGGCGGAAGAACACACAACGTGTATACAAGTAGATCTTAAGGAAGGCATTTAAAAGTGCTCATTTTACCGTGAAGAGCATATACCAAGGATTTTACTTTCAAAATAAATATAATTACTATGAATATAGTCAATCCACGGCCACTTACATCATTTATGAAGCAAATCCCTGCCTAAGATGAGCCAGTAAAAAAAAAAAAAAAAACCATCTCGAGTGTTTAAAATCAAAATGGGAATGAGTGTTTATTTTACCGTATTTTGCTTTGGAATTCGTTTATAGTAGTACTAATTAGAAATAATGGTTAGATTTATTTTCCATATGTGTTCAATTTGATGTGTGTTTTTCTGATTGGTTGTGACGGAATGACCTCGTCACATTTTTATTTCGCCTGGTCTCGTCAGTTTTCACAACAAGTTGGAGTATTGTATTTCCTGTCATCTGAATTGCTTTTGTTCTCATTTGCAGGCAGTAAGTTCGACAACATACTGCGCGAGGTAAAAAGGAAATCCTGCTACAGGCTGCTAGGAGTCCTTCTCAAGGAAACTCATGCAATATGCATTGCTGGGTAGCTCCTCTATTTGTATAGCATGAGTAAAGTGCGGGTTGGAGTGCTCTATATCTATAGGAGACAGTAACTCCCATTATGTTCTAGTTTGTATCACAAAACTGGATGACCTGAGGCCTATAAACACAACTTCTACAAGTCTACAACTTGTTGACATGTAGACTTGTATCAACAAGTCTCGTAAAAGTTATACGAACATTTTGTATTATGGCCAACTGTTTGATCGTAGCTGCAACATGAATCTAGTGTATGATGGTGTGTTGGTCATCGCTATCACTACGCAAAGTAGTTTTTGAACCACAATATTTATCAATATACAAGTATAGCGGTCATTGAGCTACTTATACTGAATACTTTGAACATCTTATGCAAGTACCGCTCGTCTTACAAAGTGTAGTGAACCTCTAGTTCGACTCTAATCCTAGCACTGTGGGGTGGTGTGTATGAATGAGTACAAGTGGTTTTCATGGTGAAGAGCGGCTAGTTCGACTCTAATCCTAGCACTGTGGGGTGGTGTGTATGAATGAGTACAAGTGGTTTTCATGGTGAAGAGCGGCTAGTTCGACTCTAATCCTAGCACTGTGGGGTGGTGTGTATGAATGAGTACAAGTGGTTTTCATGGTGAAGAGCGGCTAGTTCGACTCTAATCCTAGCACTGTGGGGTGGTGTGTATGAATGAGTACAAGTGGTTTTCATGGTGAAGAGCGGCTAGTTCGACTCTAATCCTAGCACTGTGGGGTGGTGTGTATGAATGAGTACAAGTGGTTTTCATGGTGAAGAGCGGCTAGTTCGACTCTAATCCTAGCACTGTGGGGTGGTGTGTATGAATGAGTACAAGTGGTTTTCATGGTGAAGAGCGGCTAGTTCGACTCTAATCCTAGCACTGTGGGGTGGTGTGTATGAATGAGTACAAGTGGTTTTCATGGTGAAGAGCGGCTAGTTCGACTCTAATCCTAGCACTGTGGGGTGGTGTGTATGAATGAGTACAAGTGGTTTTCATGGTGAAGAGCGGCTAGTTCGACTCTAATCCTAGCACTGTGGGGTCGTGTGTATGAATGAGTACAAGTGGTTTTCATGGTGAAGAACGGCTAGTTCGACTCTAATCCTAGCACTGTGGGGTGGTGTGTATGAATGAGTACAAGTGGTTTTCATGGTGAAGAGCGGCTAGTTCGACTCTAATCCTAGCACTGTGGGGTGGTGTGTATGAATGAGTACAAGTGGTTTTCATGGTGAAGAGCGGCTAGTTCGACTCTAATCCTAGCACTGTGGGGTGGTGTGTATGAATGAGTACAAGTGGTTTTCATGGTGAAGAGCGGCTAGTTCGACTCTAATCCTAGCACTGTGGGGTGGTGTGTATGAATGAGTACAAGTGGTTTTCATGGTGAAGAGCGGCTAGTTCGACTCTAATCCTAGCACTGTGGGTGGTGTGTATGAATGAGTACAAGTGGTTTTCATGGTGAAGAGCGGCTAGTTCGACTCTAATCCTAGCACTGTGGGGTGGTGTGTATGAATGAGTACAAGTGGTTTTCATGGTGAAGAGCGGCTAGTTCGACTCTAATCCTAGCACTGTGGGGTGGTGTGTATGAATGAGTACAAGTGGTTTTCATGGTGAAGAGCGGCTAGTTCGACTCTAATCCTAGCACTGTGGGGTGGTGTGTATGAATGAGTACAAGTGGTTTTCATGGTGAAGAGCGGCTAGTTCGACTCTAATCCTAGCACTGTGGGGTGGTGTGTATGAATGAGTACAAGTGGTTTTCATGGTGAAGAGCGGCTAGTTCGACTCTAATCCTAGCACTGTGGGGTGGTGTGTATGAATGAGTACAAGTGGTTTTCATGGTGAAGAGCGGCTAGTTCGACTCTAATCCTAGCACTGTGGGGTCGTGTGTATGAATGAGTACAAGTGGTTTTCATGGTGAAGAGCGGCTAGTTCGACTCTAATCCTAGCACTGTGGGGTGGTGTGTATGAATGAGTACAAGTGGTTTTCATGGTGAAGAGCGGCTAGTTCGACTCTAATCCTAGCACTGTGGGGTGGTGTGTATGAATGAGTACAAGTGGTTTTCATGGTGAAGAGCGGCTAGTTCGACTCTAATCCTAGCACTGTGGGGTCGTGTGTATGAATGAGTACAAGTGGTTTTCATGGTGAAGAGCGGCTAGTTCGACTCTAATCCTAGCACTGTGGGGTGGTGTGTATGAATGAGTACAAGTGGTTTTCATGGTGAAGAGCGGCTAGTTCGACTCTAATCCTAGCACTGTGGGGTGGTGTGTATGAATGAGTACAAGTGGTTTTCATGGTGAAGAGCGGCTAGTTCGACTCTAATCCTAGCACTGTGGGGTCGTGTGTATGAATGAGTACAAGTGGTTTTCATGGTGAAGAGAGCACGTTTGAAGTCCTAGTTATTTTTTTCCTTCAACAAATTCATATCCTTCCCCACTTTCTCATGTAAACTCTACCATGTGAGTAATAAATATAGTGTATATATTCACCATACCCAAAACCAAAAGACGTTAACTTCCTAGTGCGGTGGAATATACACGCCATATTTGTTACTGCCATTGAAATATTTATACAAAAAGATGGTTAAAGGCTAAAAAATGGCCGAAAGGAAAAAAGTAACGAGGGCCTCAAAAGTGCTGACTTTTCCGTGAACAGCCTCCCTTATCACATGATGTATCACATGTGTAACTTTACAATGCACTGCCTTCATCATTAGCGTCGCTCAGACCAAACTGTTGGCAATGACAAAAAAAAATATCCTATATATTTGTCTCAGTTTTCCCTTCTCTACACAGGGCCAATAGCTGTCATTTGTTATACGGTAGGTATGTGATAATTCAGTGCAGAGGTCAGCAAACGTGCGACACGCGAGTGCCGCTTAGTGGCATGGGGCGCGTGCAATTTTGTACCACTTTATAATATTCGATTAGAAATTACATTAAAAGATTTTGCTAGCTTAATTCTTACTGGGATAATAAAACAAAGTATCCATTCGAAAAGTTTGTATTGCTCAACACTATACAATACGATGTATTATGTGTATAGCATTTTCAATTGCAATATATTCTTAGAATAACAACATATATATATTTTTTGTAACATGTTCAGGACTTGTTCTGTTTATAAACCTCCAGATAACTAGTTTAAGTAGAGAATCGATGTAAAAGAAATAACTTGTCTATGAATTAATTTGAAGGATGGCGGTTTCGAACAAAAAGAAATATTGAACGCCATTTTCTCAGAAAATATTGCCTCGTTATAAATTTTTTTTTTTTTTTTTTTTTTTGTAAACTGTAATTCTAATGTTAAATTTTTGGGAAAATATACTAAACATAAAAATTGGCACGATTTCTTAACGTGCCAGTATTCCTCGATAAATGTCACTTAGAACAGTTTGTGTTTGAAACAGTTATATGTATTTAAAATGAAAGTACTGCGAAGTAATTTCTTCAACATTGTTTCGACGTTTGAACTCGGCGAGTGCAGGCTTGTAAGGCGAGAACCTGTGACTAGCATATCCTAAATGTAGCACACGCTAAAAGAAGTTTGTCGAGGATAGCTGTGGAGGACTGTGTCGGGAGAATGTAGGCTTGTCCTCAGTTAGCATAGCTACGTGGGTTCGTCGTCGCGTCGACAAGTCGATCAGATATGCAGGCAGCATCGGCCGAGGAACCAGCCTTGTTTTTGGTTGAATTGGGCATTTAATTATATCTTACCCAAAAATTACAATACTTCGTTTGTAACTAGTACGAATAAATACAGAGGGAATATAGGTGTTTTGATAATGCCTAGTAAGAAATAGTTCTTATGCAAAATATGATTACACTGAGTGCGCACGAATGCGGTGTGCAGTCCCCTTCGGTGTAATTTTCTAGACACGGTTAAACTGTTTGCGGGAGGCGGAGGAATATCCTGGAAGTAGAACTTCAGCAGGGCTTCGGAAAAGTCGGAAGTTATTGTAATTTGATTATACCCTTGAGTTACAGCTGACTATAGGCTGTTCACGGTAAAGTGAACACTTTTGAGGCCCTCGTTACTTTTCCTTTCAGCCCTTTTTTTTTTTTTTTATCTACCTTTCAAAATAAATATTGGAATTTAAGTAATAAACACAGAGTATATTCCACCGAACTCGTAAATGTACGTTTAAAGCTACAACTAAATATATTTATAGACTACTATTCTAGACAAGAGAGATAGGGTTTTCAAAAGTGCTCGCTTGATGGTGAATGAACTGTAGTTGGTGTACCTGGCAGTCGTGGGGCGGGTGTCCGCAGTCCGTCTCCACACCATCAGCGTGGTCTCGAGACACTTGGAAGCGGGGGTCTGGAGCGGCGCCCGCCTCCAGCAGCCAGCGCACAGCCCGTTCCGCCCCCGTCTGCGCGGCCAGGTGCAGCGGTGTTCGTCCCAGCTTGTCGGCGACGTGGGGCAACGCGCCGCGGTCCAGCAGCAGCCTCACTGCCGCCTCCCCCGCCTCCCCGCGTGCCGCCGCCACCTCCAGGGGTGTCACTCGCAGCCGTCCACACGCCGCCCCCACCTACGACAGTAGAGTGCTCTCCCTGTTACAACACTGCGCGCGCCTCTACAGTCTTAGTGAGTGAAGATATTTGGGCGGCTCTCAACATACACATCTTCAAAGACGAATGAAGGTGAAGCGAGGTGAACATGCGACCGCAGGGGAAATGGGAGAACCCCGGGAAAACCCACTGACCAGCGGCATCGTCCGAGACACGATTCCCACATGTGTCAATGCGGGGGTGACCCCGCTGAGAATCGAACCTTGTTCGCCTATGTGGGAAGCCAGTAGTCTAACCACTACACCACCGCGGCGTCTGGGTTGGATGCTACATTACATGCTTGGAGTACTTATGTGCAAGGCAGATGGGCTCAGCAGCAGACGATCATAAATGACGGTGGTAAACGATAATTCTATTCAGGTAACTGTAACATTGCTGCATTCTGCCAATTGTGCGAAGAGAGTAATACTGGGTTAATATTTAATTATTGTCACCGTTCTATAATCTTTACAAATTATTACCCTTATAAACGAAAAATACATTCATTACAAATGACAAGACCAAAAAATCGTTGAGCACAGCGGACACCATTTATTTCAATTGCTGAAACTGCTGAAGAGATTTCCGCCATCGTTAAACGTAAATACTTGAGTGTTAGCCATTTTTAAAAGCGTTGCGTTGACGTTCAGCGTCGTTGCAACATTTAACGTCGATGGTAGCCAGAGCGGGGGTGCGTCATCCCCTGCGCAGAATATCGGCGCGCAGTTCAAACGGCCGATTGTGTGACTTAGTGTCGTCCTTATTTAGACATGTTTGCAGATAAGAACTGTGATTCGCCAATAATTATTAATATCCCTCTAGGTCATAATGTACTTTATAACTATGGCAGTTCCTTATACGGACACATGTACTTCAATTGGTTCCTGTATTTTTAGAGTAAAATAATTTAATTTTATTGGGGGTTGAATATTTATTCACCCTTAATAGCTATAATTGAAATTTGATTGTATAAATACTATGAGCTTCTGCTCGTCCGGGGTCAGACGATCGGCCTCGAGGGAGCGTCCAACATCAGAATTTATGAAACTTAAACTTGATCCTATTATAGGCTCTTCCAGCAGTAGGTCATGACGTCACTTTGATGGAAGGCTAGACACACCCTAAATGGGCTGAAATTTTTCTAAGTTCATATCTGCTTGGAAATAACATTATGATGAAAATGTGTAAAGTTGACTTTCAAGTATGTTGTCTAGGCAGTCGTCTGGTTCTAAAAACCCGAAATGTAAAAAAAAATCGTTTTTTTCTCCTCGGAAGTTAAGGCTCTCTACTTGCAAGCAGGGGCAGCGGTGGCTCAGTGACTAGTGCACTCGTCTCCCACCAAGGCGATCCCGGTTCGATCTCCGGCAGGTGCGTTCCCGGATTTTCGCATGTGGGAATTGTGCTGGACGATGCCGCTTGCCGGCGGGTTTTCTCGGGGTACTCCCATTTCCCCACCCTTGCATTCCAGTGCCGCTCTTTCCTAGGGTCTCATTTCATGTCATGTTCAGGGACGACAGGTACCTACGGGTCCCAGCTGGAAAGCCCGTCTCTCGGAGGCTGTCCCCTCGCCCTTGGTCCTCCCCATACGCATATATATATATATATATATATATATATATATATATATATATATATATATATATATATATGCACACACAATTGACAACAGTTGCTTTGGTGAGTGGATGAGGGGAGAAAACCAACAATTAGCAAAGTATGTATTTAAGTGGCAGCCAGTGTTTCAGCTTGTAGTTATTTTTGGCAATTTTTATACATTTTTCTGTTGCCATATTTTATAAATTTTCAAAGAATGGCTAAATGGTTAAAATGATGTATAATCTTAATTGCGAAACTTAATGAAAAATTTTAACAGAAAATTTTCTAAGTCAGATCCATGAAAATTAAGTCTAAGGAAAAGAATTTGAATCCAAGTGAAATTGGGTACTTGGCCTTGGGTTGACCTGTTTGCCTGATAATAATTTATCATATCAAAAGAAAGTATATAATTTTCCATGTTGGAAATTTTCCTGGTAACTATAAAGGCGTTAGTTTTAGAACAGCTTTTGAATTGTTTGGTAGGCAGGACATAAATATTGTTGAGTCATTAATGTTGCCTTTTTATGATGTTTTTAGTGAGATTTAAAATTGGCTTGGATTTTTACCCAATTATTTTACATATTGGTAGGGTCCTCTTCTATATGTACCTGTAGTCCAGTAAGTGGACAGTTGTAATGAATTATAATGTAAAAGTATTTTTCAGATCATAGTTTTTCTAAAAATATGTGCAAAGATATACAAGTATATCCAGTTTATGTTTTTCACCAAATGTTTAATGGAAATGATACATTTCAATATAAGGGTGATTGTTGTTTAAAATCAGAAAAGAAAAGTAAGGTTAATTTAATAAATGAAATATTTCCATAGTTCATGTTTTTGAACGTTTTACTGACTAATGATATTCCTTGAGAAAACTTCCTTTTCGTCCACTTTTTGCCATTTGTTCTTAAATGTTCAGATCATTTTGGGATGAAGGTAATTCCAGCCTTGCTTCATCGCTGGGACAAGGAAGCAGTAAGGACGTGAAGATCGCTGCGTCCAGTAGTCACACTCTTAACACAACGTTAAGTCTTACAAGTATTTTCATTAACTCACTGCCAACTTAACTGGCAAACTGCTCTCAAAATTGCACTGTAACATTAATGTAGTTATGAACAGTGAATTTTTTTCAAACGTTTGTTGAAATGTGCTTACTTTACCGCGCTATTAGCATCAAGCTAGCTCGGTGCTAATAGCGCGGTAACCAAACGTTTTCGCCACAAGTTGGCACTGAAGTTGCATGTGTGCCAGATTTGTCTTCGTTTTGTATTTAACAAATGGGAGAGTTGTAATTCTCTCAAAACAAATATAGCTTATTTTACTAAACATTCCGGTTTGCATTGTGTTGGAACATACATAAAGAATGAACTCTTATTCGCACGAGCAGAAAATTAACGAAATAAGTACGCCCACGTGTATATTCGGTAGTGAAACTGGATTTTGCAAAACGTTGTAAGTATTACACAATTATTGCAGTCAAATGTGACAACAGAATCGGAAAATGAATTTCGATGGCAGTTGTATTTTTTCCGCTCTTAAATTAGTAACAATTTTCACTGAAACAAAGGTGTTTTCGAAAGCTTAAAGGTAAACACAAACAAAGTTGGAGGGCAGGAATAATTTGTTCAAAATAAAGTTACTACTTAATATTTAGGCTCGGCAAAGTATACAGGATGTGAGAGGTGGAAACTGACTGACAAACTTCGTGAGATAATTCCTTATGCAAATTCAAGTAGAAAATATATTATACTTAAATTGAACATTAAGAGAAATATAAACATTGGGAAATAGAGTTTTTAACCAGCATTTTTGCTCAATATTGCAAACGAAGTGAAATTAAATTACAATACTCCGAAAGTTGTTTTATGTTACCGAGATAAGTATTCAGGCTAATAACAAACTTATATTTATATCTCTCAATCTTAATTTAAAAAGTGATGCAGCCAACTTTTTTACAGTAATAATTTATAAACTTTTGAGACTGGTTTATTAAGCAGTGTTACTGATTAAATAAAATGGCGCTCTAGTTGCAACCGTCCGGGATCCACCGTTTCCATGTAAAACACACACGAATCTAGGGCTGTGGAGATACAGCGCCTGGCACGTAGACAATATTATCTACACGCATGTACGACAAGCAGCTGTGTCCCTTTGCACAGGCGCTGGTGGAGAACGTTTATAACACTTGAAGCTGCCTTTGCGCCTGGAACTATATCGCTGTCGTCAATAGTTTGCGTGCGTTTTACACTGAAATTTGGTAGAATGGATAATTTTACTATAAACAATAATTATCATTAACAAATTAAGTGATATATTCAACACAAATAACCTGTTGTTCATTTGGCAGTTTGTAAATTTACAAAGACATATGTCATCATTTAGATAAGGTTTCCAATAATTTATACAATTTTGAGATTTTCAGTAGTGCGAATAGCAACATTATGCGTGTATAAAATATATGCGTGTGTGTTTACACATGCAATATACATATATAATACAAAGGGTATCTTAATTCGACGGACAAACTTCGGCTGAAGATTAATCACGAAAAAATGAAGGCGAAAACATAATTCCCTATGCCCCTAAAGTGAGCCCTAAGAGATGTACCTATCTTTGAAGTTCGACGTAAAGCATTAGTTTATACAAATACAGAGATTAAACACACACATACACACACTCATATATATATACACACACACATGCGCCTTCTTTCTTTGTGATGAACCTACAGAAGTTTGTCGGTCAGTGTTAGATAATATGAAATATAATATACCCTGTAGTATAACGTTATGTTTTACGCATCTGCGAGTTGATATGCTAGACTTTTCCTCGTTGCAATGCACTCCTTAAATACAGAAATTTTTTTCTGGATAGATGGATTAATTTATTGTTAGCAGCTACTTAAAGAATTTGCAGTAGTTCATTTTAAAATATAAAAATATTTTTTATTAACTCAATTCTACAGTTTTTAAGAAACCGGAAATAAATACACAGATAATTGGCGTAGGAATTTTCTTCACAGGACCTCATAACTCTAGCAAAATACTTCTTTATAGGAACGGCAAAAAAAAATGCTGCTTGGGATCGCTTTTTCCCCGGATTTTCGATACTGACTGCCGGAAACCTGTGAATCCTACTTATCATGATACAACATTAATTTATGATGAACGCCTTTGTAATGACGTCGTGGGAAACCGTATGATATTTCTTGTTGTTGGTTGCGTGCACTCTATGTTCCGTGTTCAAGCTCTGCAGATGACGCAATCACTTCCTCTTCAGAAGACAGATTGTGCCGAGTGGCACACAGTATATAAATAACCCCGGGCAAGCAGTGACACGCATTTCATTCAAAATAAATGTCGGCAAATAACAGCAGATGCGCCCCCAATATTGCCCCATCGTGGATCTATTTCGCAAATTAAAAATCGAAAAAGTGGATGAGCACTTAGTAAAATAAGCACAAAAATTTTACCCTGATTGTACAAACGCGAAAATATCCAGCTTAAGGGATTATGGCCCTGAGGAAACCCAAAATTTAAGCGGCCAAAGAGCATTCTGGCTCACAGGCCGCCATAATCTCCGTAAAATATCCCAGTACGCGCGCATGATAATTCCCCAAACACATACAATGGTGCGAAGCAATTTGTGAACACAGAAGAAAGCAAGCAGGCTCTGTGCAGCTTCTGGCTCTGAGATGGCCCTGTGCTTTACATTGCAAACGTGTTTATATGCTACATTACTTGGGCACCCGAGTGCCAGCATCACGGGATCCAACCTGGTGTTCTATTCTAGTGTAGGCCTGTGCGTTGGCCCTATACACCTACTTGATACCCATTAAAGCGTCCTCCAGGCTGGCGATATTTTAATTAATTAATTTACAAACTAATTCTAATGTCCGTTCTTACCTTCCAAAACACTACACAGGTCACATACAACTCTGACAACAGTACACTAGCTGCAAGCGAACTATCACTGCACTTAATTTCATTTCATTACATCTACCCACCACCCCCTTCCTTGTCTTAATTACTCCTATTTTTCATTTCTGGAAACTAACGTTTTTTTCTGCTTCCAGAGAGATGACTGGCATCTGCTGGCTGATGACGCAGTTCCGTCCCCCGCCTCCAGGACCGTGCTACTGTGGTACGACCCTGGATACATTACAGCAGCGGCTTGACCCATTTCATATCACCCTCAATAATCTCACAAGGTCTATCTTCGCGAACTAACAATTACCCTACTTTCTCCAGCCCTAATCCAATAAAAGGATTTTTTTTTCCTCCGCGACTGTCGCATAGTTTTCCCAGGCTCTCTCCGCTTTGCCTGGTTTTCTATGTCCCTTACTAGACCATTCTGATTTCGGAGTGTGTCCATGGCTAAAATTGCAGCCATGGCACCAGACAACCCTGCTCAGCCGCAATGCACGCGCACATTCTGTCCACTAAACCCGACCTCAGGCGTACAGGGCTTACCCTGAGACACATCTCATTCTCCAACCGTCTTAGCTGCTAACAAACATGCCGGAGGACACACAGAACTGTGAAGGTGCTCACGTTGGCGGAGCGGGATTTGGAGGCTCGCCACTAAAAAAAAAAGAAGATGTCACACAGGGCTTGGCCTGGCCGGGTGCAGTGCGCAGACTCACCTCTGAGACAGTGTTCCCAACAGTAGGGACATGTCCCTCTTTGTAGGGATTCTTGATGATTTTGAGTTGCTGTTGGGACGTAAGGGCGGATCAAAATTTCCAAGGAGAATGTAGGGAGAGAACAATAATGTTTAAAAGATAGGCTCACAATCCTTAATTCTGTTTTACTGACAATTCTTCTCTTACAGCGCGTAGAGAGGATCGCAAATCATGTGATGTAGGCGAGCAACATATTACAGCCACAACAATGCAACGTACCACTATATGAAAACATAATATATTTTCATGTTGTTTAGAAGCCGAGTCTTAAAAGCGATGTATTGAGAGCTGACGAGGGAGAAGCGAGGTGAGTATGGCGTAACGCCGGAATGCAAGGTCAGGGGAAACTGGAGATCCCCGAGAAAACCCGCCGACCAGCGGCATCGTCAGGCACTATTCCCAGTGCCAAAGTCCCCGCCAGGAGTCGAACCTGGTTCGTATTGGTGGGAGGCAAGCGCTCTAGTTTCTATGGCAACCGCGACCCCTGAGCAGAGGTGCCAACTTCGAGATTTTTTCAACAGAACACGCGATTTCAGACGATGGCCTGGTGGCCAAATTCCATATTTCCAACAGTTTGTGATTTCTGTAAATAATTGGCAGCAGATCAGGTGATTTGAAGGAAGGCTAAAGTTTTTTCCTGTTATCAACAAATCGTACTTTTATGTCTTCAAGATTATTCATTTCCCCGTTATACACTTTCAACCAAAAAGTAATTGGGTACCCGTGAAGATAAGTAATTCAGTACGTCAGTTGACTTGTGTGGCCGCCATACGCTGCAGGTCAGTGTAGAACTAGTTGACAAGGAGATGACACGAGGTACAGAACTATCGGACTTCGATAAATGGCGTGATTGTGGTCTACCATCTCAGTGGGCTGTCTAGCCGGGCGATTGCACGGAAGGTAAACAGACCCAAATCAACGCTCGCATTCGTCCTGCGTAAGTGGAAGGTCGATGGGCATTGTGCCAATGCTGCACGTTTTGGGCGATCTCCAATCTTGACCGACATAAATCGCAGAACCCTGAAACGTGAAGTTGTCAAAAATAGGACAGAGCCCATGGCTACCATCCGACAGGAGTTTCATGCAGCAACAGGAGTATCGATTTCCATTGGAACATTGCGTACAGAGGCCCACCGACTTGGATATTTCGGAATAGCAGCTGCACATAAGTCCCATATCACGACAAGCAATAAAGCTCAACGACTCAGATGGTGTTTGGACCGTCGAAACTGGACACTGGAGCAGTGGAAATCGGTTCTGTGGAGTGATGAGTCGAGGTTTACATTATTCCGGTCCGATGGACGTGTATGGGTGTGGCGTCTTCCCAGGGAACGGCTTCTGCCGGAGTGTATAGTGCCAACTAGGAAATTCGGTGGTGGAGTGATGGTGTGGGGCTGTTTCATGGCCTTCAGCGTAGGACCGCTGGTGTTTGGGACGAATTGGATCGCCGGGTGAGGGCTCGTCAGGCGCGGCCAAAATCCATTGCTCAACTCATGGAATGGTTGCAAGAGGAATGGCGACGAATCCCCGTGGATGTCCTGCAAACACTCGTAGAGAGCATACCAGACAGGGTGGCTGCTGTTATAGCCGCAGGAGGTGGCCCTAAGAGATTCTAACGGGGTGACCAACCATCGAGCAAGCATTGTGGACAGGTGGGAACGATGATACGGTTTGGTCCTATCCTAAGTGAAGTTTTGGGAATTTCTACCCTGGATACTTCAAGTAGCCAATTATATAGCTGAAACGTACTGTATGTTAGTAGATATGTATACGTTACATCGAACGTTTGAATACGTTATTAAAGTATTTCAGATGGAATTTTTTTTGCCAACTTTCCGAAGGAAAAGAAGGCTTGTGAGATCACTTACCTAACTGATAGTGTGTACGTGTGCGTCTGTGACTGTCCCCTAAATACTTTTGAATTGTGTGAATATTATTTTACCAAACTTGGCACACACCGACTTTTATAATTTTCGACAAGGCCGGATACTCATTTTCAGAATGGTGGCAATTTTAATGTTTATGGCGCTATGTCATACCTCAGCAATCATTTGGCCGATTAAGACCAAATTTGGTATGCTGAGAGTGCATTGTGTGTATGTCTTAAATGTAGAGACAGTTACTATAACTGGTCCGTCATTTTGGAATACAGCACTACTAACTTTTAAATTATATGTTGGTAATTACTTAACCGATTTCCACAAAATTTGGCACATAAGTGAAACTGTGTTCGGCCATGTAAACATATGAAGTTTAAAGGGATGATGCACTTATTTTCGAAATGGTGGTTATATAGATATGTTTGGTTTATTTGGTATATCTACCATATCATTTAAACAAGTTCTACTTAACTTTATATGCTGAACGCATCTATTACAGGTATAAAATAAGTCTATACATAAACTCTTTTGCCAACCATTTTGTAAGATAGCAGAAATTTAAGAAATGTTGTCATATCTCGGGAAACAAAACCCGATTCTTACCAAATCTGACAAACATATGGCAGATCATGTAAACTGACACGTTTCAAATATTTCAGGCACTTGTTTTTTTTTTTAAATGGCGGTTATATAAACATTTTAGCTTTAGCTTTAAAAAAAGTACCAGAATTCAAACATAAATTTTGTATATTGGCAATATATGTTACAACAGTCAAATATTTCTGCACAGAGCCTCTCTTCTCTACCATTTTGTAAGAAAGTACCACATAAAAATAAGGTTTTAGTGTTATATTTTTGGAAACAATCTACCCACACCTCCCAAAATCGGTAGAAGTAATTCCACGGCAGGTTACATAAGCTGAAATGTTTTAAGAAACCTGGCGCTTATTTAAAACATTGTGGTCGTACATAAATGCTTGCTTATTGCGCTATATCTACAAAATCATGTAATAAATTTCTAATTCACTTTGTATGTCGGCAGTATTTATTATAAACATCAAATATGTCTAGACAAAGTCTCTTTTGTCAGCCGTTTTGTAAGATTGCACACCATGAGAAAGTTATGTTTTTATGTTGTATCTCGGTAAGCAATAAGCCTAATATTACCAAATTAGGCAAACTTGTAGAAGTACGGCAAGCCTTATAAATTGAGATGTTTTACGGTTGTCAAGATATTTTCAAAATGGCAGCAATATAAATATTCTAGCCTAGTACGCTATATTTTCAAAAACATGTATCAAATTTCCAAATGAAATTTTCTATGTTGGCAATATCTATTATATATATCAACTATGTCTACACAGTGTCTCTTTTTTCTGCTATTTCGTAAAATAGGTAGTGCTACACATAAAATAAAGTTTGTTTTGTCATATATACGAAACTATTTCCCGATTTCTCCCAAATTCGGAAAACAAGTAATACTCTGGTAGACCACGTAAGGTGGCGTGCTTTCAGAGGGTCAGGCACTTATTTTCAAAATGGTGGCCCCATAAACACTGATATTAGTAGTCTATAACTACAAAACATCGTAACCAATTTCAACTAACTTTATATGCCGGCAGAATCTAATACAAATACCAAATGTGTCAAAACCGAGCCTCTTTTGTACACTTTTTTTTTTTAAGATAACACGATAAGATAAAATCAAGTTTTTATGCCGTATCTCGGGAATCAATCCACTGATTCTCGACTAATTAAGGCGAGAAGCTATACTTTGGTAGGCCATTAAAATTTATACTTCTTAGAGGGTCGTCACAAATGTTCAGTATAACAGTCACGCATATATATTTGGTAGTGTGCCGTATGGCCCAGGTAATTCCAATCGAACCTCATATATTTGGTAGTGTGCCGTATGGCCCAGGTAATTCCAATCGAACCTCATATATTTGGTAGTGTGCCGTATGGCCCAGGTAATTCCAATCGAACCTCATATATTGGTGGTATGAGTAACACGTGGAATGTGTTAATTCATAACATTTTTTCCCGCCATTTATGAAGATAGGACCATATGAGTAAATTGAGCTCTTGTGCCATATCTCGGGGATCAGCCAACCGATTTCCGTTAGATTTTGCACACAAAGTAGTGCCACAGTAGATTATTCACGTGCGTATTTGTAATTATCACACCACTGTTGCGTATGTGTCTGGTTCCATCTCTTAATGCATCTCTGTCTGACGTCCAGACACCAACACACCAAGGTATATTTACCATTAAAGCTTCTAAGAACTTTATCAATATTATTCGCAACAATGAAGAGGGAAGTAGGCTTATAAATTATTCCGGTAACTATTTGTTGCTTGAATTTTTGTTTCAATTACTGACATTGATATTTAGGCCCCTACATATATAGTAAATAAACTGTAACGAGCAATAGTAAATTATATTTCAAGGTGTGAATGAAAAGTATTATATATTTCGCCTGGATTTGATTTGAAACAAACTGTGATTACATTCTGCTTATTTTTTGTATTGACTTGGAGGCTTGCTCTGACATAAGTTGGCAGGTGTGTCCCTGGGCGATGGAGGGTAGGTTGAGCGGGGGAGGACGTAAGTGAAGTAATTTGGGCGGCTCTTAACAACGATGTCTTGAGAGTCGATGAGGGTGAAGCGAGGTGAGTATGGAGCAGCGCCGGAACTCAAGGGCGGGGGAAACGGGAGAACCCCGAGAAAACCCGCCGACCAGCGGCATCGTCAGGCACGATTCCCACATGCGAAAATTCTTGGGGCGACCCCTTCAGGAATCGAGCCCGGTTCGCTCTGGTGGCAGACGAGTAGTCTACCCACTAAACGACCGCGGCCCCGGCGGAGGACGTAAGGGCGAGGTTGGCGTGCGAGAGGCAGTACGCACCACATGGTCGGCCTCGTCGAGGACCTTGCTGACGTCTGGGAGAGAGCCGCCCTCGATGGCTGCTATTAGCCTCTGACTGGCCTCGCACGAGCAGCTGCACATCCCGGCTATCACTGGACTGGACTGGACTGGACTTAACCGCTATGCTATCCTGCCCTGCCGCCAGTGGATGTGGTGGCGCTGTCGAGACCGACATTGTTCCGCCTTCTTTATGGCCGCAGGAAGCTCTATCTCCCAGCTGATAACGCCGCCAGAATAACCCTGCACTCGAGGTCGTTCGTAGAGTAACAGTCTGTTTCTCTGAATCTCAAAGCCACTTGTAACAGGCACCGTGCACGTGCACACTTGTGTAACAGGTACTCTGTACGTGCACACTTGTAACAAGGTACTGTGTACGTGCACTCTTGTAACAGGTACCGTGTACGTGCACGCTGGTAACAGGCACTGTGTACGTGCACACTTGTAACAGGTCCCGTGTACGTGCACACTTGTAACAGGCACCATGTACGTGCACACTTGTAACAGGTACCGTGTACGTGCACACTTGTAACAGGTACCGTGTACGTGCACACTTGTAACAGGTACTGTGTACGTGCACACTTGTAACAGGCACTGTGTACGTGCACACTTGTAACAGGTACTGTGTACGTGCACACTTGTAACAGGTACCGTGTACGTGCACACTTGTAACAAGGTACCGTGCACGTGCACACTTGTAACAGGTACTGTGTACGTGCACACTTGTAACAGGTACCGTGTACGTGCACACTTGTAACAGGTACCGTGTACATGCACACTTGTAACAGGTACCGTGTACGTGCACACTTGTAACAGGCACCATGTACGTGCACACTTGTGTAACAGGTACTGTGCACGTGCACACTTGTAACAGGCGCCGTGTACGTGCACACTTGTAACAGGTACTGTGTACGTGCACACTTGTAACAGGTACTGTGCACGTGCACACTTGTAACAGGTACCGTGTACGTGCACACTTGTGTAACAGGTACTGTGCACTTGCACACTTGTAACAAGGTACCGTGCACGTGCTCACTTGTAACAGGTACCGTGTACGTGCACACTTGTAACATGTATTGTGCACGTGCACACTATCGAACTGTCAGATACTTTCATTGCTAGTTTAATATTTTCCAGTGTTTTTCATCTGCAGTTACATGTAACTGGCACAATTTCAATTTTAATAAAAATATGCACTTATGGAAAATTCTATTTCTTGATTTAGACTTTACATTAAACTGCATAATTTTTACAGTGAAAATGTGTCTACATTATGCCTGTATGTACGATATGTAAAAATATATGATTACTTTGATTGAATTTGAGACTGGACATATATGATGCAGTTACACTTGTGTGTTACTACAGATGACAAATTCAAAGTACCTACAAGTTATCAACATATTCGACTTTGTTTTGAATTAGAAAAGCTAACGAGAGCCCAATTAAAGATGACATGCAGGTGTGACTGGTGATAATCATATTTATTCAAATTCGGGCACTGGGCGTTTCTAAATTGCACATGAATTTCGTCAATAATATTATCGACAGACTATCACAATTTCAGAAAGTTCGATTCTGGTTAGAGAGGAAAGCTAAACAGAATCTTTAAAACAAAGCAGTTATGTCGTAAGTAAAACATAAAACAGTTATATTAAGTAGAAAAAATCGGGATGGCCTTGTAGATTGTAGTAAATGTAGGCCCAGTGTTGTTTTTTTGAGGACAATACGATTTTTACACCGAATGTACATTACGTTTAGGGAATATTCAATCAGTGCCTAAACAAGATAACAGTTTCATTTTAAAATTCATCATTAACCTAACGTATTATTTTTATAAAGCATTTACTATATAAATGATTGACGAAAGCTATGTAATGAGTCTAAAACATTACCCAAATGGATAAAATATAAAACAATTAACATTCTGACTAGTAAAAAACAGCCCAGACCTAATATAGATCTTTGTTAACTTTTGCTGCGAAAAATTACACTTCTTGCCACTGATAATTAATAAAAACGAGATCATGAAACATCACAGAATTGCAACACAACTCTTCTACGGTAATAAATTAGCCGCGAAAAATTAAAAACTTATCTGTTCACGTACGTAATTTTAACATAAATAAATTTTGGTGAGTGTAGTTAGTTGAACACATCGAGTACACATATTTCATTCGTATATGCAGTGACATATGTTTTAATTGATTCTTACTATTCGTCAGGCAAACGATAAAGCTTCAATTGTTTATTATAAAACAAATATTTGGCTAAGAGGATTCGTATGCTCAAAACAAAAGTAAACACAACATTTGAGGGGGGGGGGGGGGTGTTTTTTTTTCCTTTCGTTGAAATAATTCTCATTGGTTCGTTTAGTCACATGACCACAATGCACCACTACCAACATGAGAATATTTGCAACTTGTTTCTGTAAGCAACGCCGAGCTAAGACGCGTATATAAAACTGAGTTTTATATACGGTGAAACACCTCGACATACTTAAGCGCCACTTAAGCTTAGGTGTCGCTTTGCTAGAACCTAAGTTATTCCTTGTTGGTGAGATATAATTGTGTATCAGTATCAGTTTGGAACCGGTACAAAAAATTGCCGTAAGAGCCCATCTCTATCCTGGACGTGAGTGCAACATGTGCGAGTCGTCATTCCTTGTCCTCCCCCCCCCCCCCCCCAGGCGCGAATTAAAAAAAGGGGAGGCAGAGGGGGCTTGGTACCCTCTCCCCCCTCAAAAAATGATTTCAGACACGTTGTGAAAGCGGAGGTTGAGAACTGCGTGATTTAAGAACAAGAAATTACTTTCTACAGTGAACATTGTTTTAAATATCTTCGCTATGCTATTCACGAGTCAATTAATTTTTATTAAGTCTGTTTACATGTTAATAAAGAATAATGTTCTTCAAATATGTTACTTTTATTACATATCTTCCTGCATGCGCACGACTCGTGAGCAATAGCGGCGACAAGTGGCAAGTAAAATCATGTCCAATCAGCAAACGTCTTTCCCCTCCTCCTACATACAGCATGCAAATGCCCCCTCTTTTTTAGAGATTCTGTATTCCTGCTCTCCCCCTCTTCCACCCGCACCATACATACAATACTTACAAAGAAGTTCACATCCAGTTGCTGTGTCCTTCTTGTGCTGCCCTCTTACACGCAACATGGAAACATGGGATATCGTTCCACGAACACATGATAACACCAGTAGTGTCAAAACAGTTGCAACTCAACTGTGTAGTCATGGAGGTAAGAGGTTCTTGAAAGATACGCCCATGTTGAGTACAAAACAAAGCATGTACTATACTCACATACAGAGATCTCTTAGTTGTATGATCTGAACTGTTTTGGGAGAATTTTCTCCATGTTGGTGTTTCTGCTTACGATCACTGTTCAAACAAATTTCACGGAAATGACAGTTACAAATATGTGCTTGTGTTATCGGCCTACATTTTTCTGTATGTGGCACTGTTTCGTGGGTCTAAATATGTGCCATGTTTTCGATTTATCTTTACGTCAACATAATTACTTTTCTATGTAATTATTGCACTGACTTAGATGAATAAGCTAAATTGATGGCGTGTCTAGTGTTCTATAGTATATTTTTCTTTAGCAAGCCGGTAATGTTTAGTGGCTTGATACTGGTGTATATTTCATTTCACTTAGCGCTCGCTATATTCATTTATGGAACATTTTAATAGTGTTTTAGAATTTTATCTTTGAAGCGATGAATGTAATTGATGGTGGCGAGATGAAATCTCAACACTTATATTGATGTTTCTGTAATGTAGATACTGTGCATGGATGTTAAATAGGACATAACTAAATCCAAGCTAGCAGTGTTGGTCGAGTTGACAATATTTTTTAGCATATAACTAGAATTAACAATTGAAATGTTAAGAATCAGCATTAGCCGAGGATTTACAAGTGCTTCCCCTTTGATTTGCAATTTAGCTAAATTCTAAGAAATTATTGGTAAATTTGCTATACGAGTGTGTATCTGCAGAGCGTGAAGAAAGAGCGAGTGCTGGAGTTATTTCCCATTCACTCATATTAGCGTTCCTACATTTGTTTATATATAATAACCACCAATTCAAAGATATACTCTACATACGATAGTTTATAAAGGAGAATGTATTCTTTTCTGTTTGTAAGTTTAATTCGAATGCCTTGGAAAAATGTGTACAACTTTTTTATTTTTTTATTTTTTTACCCAAACATACCAACTGGTGTGTATTTTCTGATCAGTAATTGATGAAAATTTCTCGTTTCTCTAATATATAAGCATTCACGACTCGTGTTATTTTGAGACCCAGCGGCAGCAACTATTTCAGACTGCGCCATCTTGTATTGCACGGCAAAGCTTGTAAACGTCCACTTCTTACTTTTATGAGTAAGTATAACGAGAGAACTTTATGCTATTAATTTGTCTGCCGACGTGGGTTCTACAGAACTGCCATAGTTAGAACACAAAGCACACTATAATGTTCACTTTGTTATGTTGACAGACGAAGCGAGTAAACTCGCCAGCCTGTTTTTATCCCCCTCCCCCGTTTATTAAGACATCCTTACACTTCATTGACAATCTTATCAATTATATTGTTTACTAGCTGCTATTTCATACCACAATTGCAATGTTTACTAGCTACTATTTCATACCACAATTGCATTGTTTATTAGCTGCTATTTCATACCACAATTGCATTTTTACTAGTTGCTATTTCATACCACAATTGCATTGTTTACTAGCTGCTATTTCATACCACAATTGCATTGTTTATTAGCTGCTATTTCATACCACAATTGCATTGTTTACTAGCTGCTATTTCATACCACAATTGCATTCGAGAGAATATGAATTATAATCATTTAGGCAAAACACTATTTTAGTAACACTTTCGCGCGAGTATTCATAACAATACACGTGGTATTAAATAACAGCCGTGAAAGTCAAATATACTAAAAATAGTATGTTACCACTGTCAAAATAATAACATGTTACCAAGCAAGTAGTTCTACAATATCTAAAGAGAAAAACTACATCTTCCTTAATTACATATTGAAGCGATGCGCTTCTATAGTCGGTTCACGAATAGAACAGACTCTCAAATAACACCTTAGTCGTCAGCTGCATGCATCGTTACTACAAACAGTGACTGGCGCGGGCATAGTTAGTTTGGCAACACGGAGAGAGAACATAGTTTGAATGTTTTAATGTATTTTTTAAATATATTGTTCAAAAATGGGAGTAGGAAATATTCCGAGAAAGTCTGTTCCAGTCGTGAACAGACTATACTTATTTTCTTTAAATATGCTACAATATCTGAAAGTGGCGAAGTTCTAAGAGCGTAGAACCTCGACTTCGGCCATCACCGGCGAAGGTTTGTTTTCCTTATACGGATTTCTGGCACCTGCCTACACGCTGTCCACTAATATACGCGTTTTCAAATTCCTTCTAGCGAACTTCCCCTAGCAGAGAGGTTCCTAACAGCCAAGTCCTGTGCAAGTTACTCTACATCATGTTACATGAAAGGATGCCTGAGGGGCGTATCCGAGTTCGTGAGGGATGGAGGTCTTAATAAAATATGAAAATATAAGAACTAAATTTGATTTATAATTTATTCACTCCGCTATTATTTACAGCCTTAAATTAGGTGTCACCACTTTTACATTTCTTTATTTAACAGTGGGTGCAATATTTAATGTATATTACAACTCTAATTAATGTCCTTAATTGTCTCTGTTGGTTACAGACAATTAACACATACTCATTGCCAATACATGTTCAGTATATCTGTTGCCATTATTTATAATGTATTTTACTCACGCATCTAGTCCAATACTCCAGTCTGCCAGCCACACCCTTCACTGCTTGATACTCGCAGTCGCAGACTTCCCTTTCGCTGGTCGCAGCTCGTTATTCTATCGCTCAGAACTCGGCCACTCATCCATTCATCAACCACAACTCAAACTTCCTGCCGCGATGTTAATACTCTCGGGGCGACCATCTGGAATGTTCCACGCACTCCGAGATGGGCTGAGAGAACGAGGTCAGTAACCCAGAGCATTCTTCAGATAAATGCCGGAGCAATACAGCCAGGGCCCACGGCGCATGTGGTTATCCGTCAATGCCGTGCCGTGCCGTGCCATGCCCCCCCTTGCCACCATCTTGTATCGACTCTCTCTGTCCTCTTCGCTCTCCCGTATGGCGAAGCAGCGTGCACGTAACTATAATATTTTTCTAAGTCTTCTGAAAAGTTAAACGTAAAGAAAGCGCCACTGTAATCTTTTGGCGTGATTATGACACTTCTGCTTATAATTCACGACACAAAGAAGGGGGGGGGGGGGCATGTTCAGAAGACAAATGTAAGTCTACGTCAGTTTCAGTTGACAGTCAGGTACCGCCCAACTAAGAGAAAGCTTGTTTTAACCAATATCCTGACTTAGAATTACGAAACACATCTGCGTGGCATTCAGGTCAGAGGCTCACAGCTCACCCGATGACGAGAAGTTATCCTTTCAAGGAGAAGATGTTGCCTAAAATAAAGTGGGCACCGTAAACCGGAAACCGGAGTGATACAAATCACTTTTAGGAATTTTTTGTTCCAAAATATATAAACTGTTTTAAATATATTCAAAAAGGTATTTTATACCCACATAAATATAGGGCTACTATCAATTTAAAAACAATATTTATTTTTCCGATTTCATTTGTGAATTATTTTAATCTGTCATCTAATCAGAAGAAAAAAACAGGAAATCCCCCCCCCCCCGGGCCATTTTCAAACTCCACCGCATCAAAATGCCGTTTATTTTGGTAACTGCTTGGTCTCTCGAAGCATGTTGTTCGCCAGCAATGTCTGCAAATACAAAGGAATATTGTTTTTATCACAGCTTCTCCAGGAAAGTTGCACATGAGATCTGTCAGTATGAGGAAGTTGTCGTAACACTAGCAACTACCCACGAGCCAGGCGAGTAAGGGAGACGGTGGCATGTGAACGAACATAGCAGCACAGAGGATAGAAGAAAGCCAGGCGAGTAAGGGAGACGGTGGCATGTGAACGAACATAGCAGCACAGAGGATAGAAGAAAGCCAGGCGAGTAAGGGAGACGGTGGCATGTGAACGAACATAGCAGCACAGGGGATAGAAGAAAGCCAGGCGAGTAAGGGAGACGGTGGCATGTGAACGAACATAGCAGCACAGAGGATAGAAGAAAGCCAGGCGAGTAAGGGAGACGGTGACATGTGAACGAACATAACAGCACAGAGGATAGAAGAAAGCCAGGCGAGTAAGGGAGACGGTGGCATGTGAACGAACATAGCAGCACAGAGGATAGAAGAAAGCCAGGCGAGTAAGGGAGACGGTGGCATGTGAACGAACATAGCAGCACAGAGGATAGAAGAAAGCCAGGCGAGTAAGGGAGACGGTGGCATGTGAACGAACATAGCAGCACAGAGGATAGAAGAAAGCCAGGCGAGTAAGGGAGACGGTGGCATGTGAACGAACATAGCAGCACAGAGGATAGAAGAAAGTGAGTATAGTTGCAGGGTGGAGGTCGTACAACGACAATGTTCACATCACGTTCATTATAGTTTGTTTTCGTATAGTATTTGTCGGTGGCCAACGACAGGACATTATACGCCATTCACGGTCAAGTGAGCACTTTTGAAAGCCCCCTCATTTGTAATACTAGTCAATAAATATATTTTATTTTAGCCTTAGGCGTTAACTTCCGAGTGCGGTGGAATATACACACTTTGTTCATTACTTACATAGCAATAGTTATTTAAAACCGTGGTTAAATTATCAAATATGGCTGAAAGAAAAAATGGGCTTGAAAAGTGCTCACTTTACCGTGAACAGCCTATACCTATACTCCAGTGTGGATAAACAAGAAAAACACCAACACAACACAGTTGACAATATGTGGCATTTTAATAACGATACAAATGTCTTCCCCTGAGAGACAATTACAGTGAGTGAGTGAAGACACCTGGGCGGCCCCGAGGTCTTGAGAGCCGATGAGGGCGAAGTGAGGTGAGTATGGAGCAGCGTCGGAACGCAAGGGCGGAGGAAACGGGAGACCAACGAGGAAACCCGCCAGCCAGTGGCATCGTCCGGCACAATCCCCACGTGTTCATGTTCATGTATTCTCGCCGATAATCGAACCAGGATTGTCTTGGTCTAATACAAGCATGCTAACCACTGCTCCACTGCGGCCGCTGCGGTTTTAGACTCTCGACTTGGGTTGTGGGAAGGGACACTGCTTCATTATCATTTTTAGGAAACAGTATTACATTACTTAAAATATTAAAAAAAACAGTACTTTAAACGATCCTGGCATTACTTCATTTCAGTTCTAGAACATTCACATGACATTTTCACGTCAATGTGAAGTTTGCGGGAGGGGGGGGGTTATGTCCCCTATGAAGCCACCCCCACCCCACCCTTCACCCCCTCCTTCTCGGCCCAGGCCTGTGAGTGTGAAAAGCCCCTATCACACTGAAATTTTTGCCTTCAAGTATATTTAACAATGAAATTTGAGGACAAAATACTGCTATCAAATTTTTCCTTCCAACAAATTTTATCAAATAATCTTGAATGTTTTTTAAAATGTGTCACACTGTCAATTTTTTTCGTTGGGAGAATCTAATTTGACATATTATTTAAGAATTACTTTCATAGTGAGATATTGCTTTTGTTTTTCCATGCGGTCCATTACAGGAAGAAATGTAAGTAGTATTTGCAATATATTTTCGTTTCTTCACTAAATAAAAATTTTATTTATAAAATATGTTTCCTGCACAATGAAATTAATGCCTATGAGTTCGTAACAGTATGTGCAATATTCACATAAAATAGCATTCATGCCTAGACAGCTTCTATATAAATGAATTATTTTCATAAGTTACTTCGTTTCCAGCAATTGTTCGTTATTTTAAGTTTCTTGGCGTCTTTTTTTTTTTTTTTTTTTTGTCGTGCACGATTCTGATTGGCTGAGACCGTCAAACATCAAATAAATTTTATAAACGGTCCAATTTTCAAATGTTTGTTGGAAACTGAAGCCATCCAACATTCTCAGACAAAAATGGCGATGTTTATGACGTCTCGATGACGTCATAACTGTCCAACTTTATTTGACCAAACTTATTGGAAGTAGTTTGACGGGAAAACTTGAGAGTGTGACAGAGGCTTAAGAAGGGCTGTGTTGGCGAAGTGTGGCAGAGAGAAGGCAAGTGAGAGTTGTTCCACTCCCCTGACGAGATGCGAACTAGCGGGCGCAGAGCAGACGACATCTGTCCAGCAGCACGACGAGCTCAGTACAGAACAGTACGGCGAGGCCGTGGGTAGCAGAGCCAATAACCCCGACTTCATACCAGGAGGACTCTACCCGAACGACAACTGTGCTTTGACTAAAGTGGCGAGAACCACTACGATGTGGGTGCAAGGCGAATTCGGTTGAGGACGTTGGGCCGGAAGTCTCTATACAGTAATTGTAATAAGAAAGTCAGTAGCGTTACAATTTATAGGAGAGTCAGATCATAACGTGGATGTTAACGGTAATCTCCCGCTTGTTAATGCCATTAAGGTTCCAACGTCAAATATGTAGTAAAGTAAAAGTTGCAATAAAGGGAAATAATAGTGTAATAGAACTTGGCTCATTTGATACATCTAGAGTTAGCTACCCCCGTGTCGACTAGGTAGAAGGAATTAGAAGGAGAGTAGCCTTCTGCTACTTAAACTCAACCCAGGTCCCCGACAGAGTTTAACAGCGGTAGATAGAGGAGAGTTCTGCGCCACACTGGAGAGACTGGGTCGAGCTGCGGTCGCACCTTATCACAGCGACGTAGAGAGGCCGGCCGGCCACAGTACACGATGACAAGTCGAGGTATCGCCACGTTGCTGGCAGCTGTATGCTTGGTCCTGCTGCTGTGCGCCGCCCAGCAGGACACAGATCCTCAGAAGAGCCGCACAAGAATCCTCAAGGACATCATACGTACCCCGAACCTCTGCCCGCGAGGACATAAGCACGACAAGAACGGCAAATGCAGGAAGATATTTGGCTGACCTACTACAGCAGCAGCTAGGTAACGCCACTTGCCTTATCTCATCTCCGCTCTATGTAGCATGATTCTGTATTAGAGACACGTAAGCAGGTAAGTAGCTGCACAGCTTCAACTATTGTAGACTAATTACTCGTTTTCTTGTCATAATTTCAATTTCAGAGACATTTTTGAAAATGTTTGATTATTTAAATTTCCCGAGTTGTTCAATATTTTTGTGACTTATTTCTTGTGTGTTGTTTGCTGGTTGTAAAAAGGTAGAAATGAATACATAAACTATAAATATGTTCCTTACATTTTACAAGTAAGAAATAACACTCAGTGAAGAATACTGAGAACAAAAATATTAAACAACTCCTGAAACGTAAATTTTTCGTAATTTAACATTGCCAATAATTACTCTGAAAGCAAAACTGTGACAAAGAATTTATTCAAAAGAGGTAAAACCGAGCGTTAAGGACTCCGCCTAGTTGACGCCTGAATTGCGTTACTAATTTCAGTAGAAAACACGCGAAATTAAAAATGGTTGGATATTTTTTGTGGTGTATGAATACCAAAAGCATTTAAGAGTGATCGTGAACGAGTGAAGAGATTTGAGCGCCTCTTTACATCGAGGTCTTCAGAGCCGAAGAGGGTGGAGCGAGGTGAGTATGTAGCAGCTCCGGAATGCAAGGGCGGGGAAAACGGGAGATCCCCGAGAAAGCCCGCCGACCGACGGCATCGTCCGGCAGGATTCCCACATGCGAAAATCCATGGGTGACCCCGCCAGGAATCAAACCCTGTTCGCCATGGTGGGAGGCGAGTAGTCTAACCACTACACCAACGCGGTCCTAGGGAGCATCTAAGAAACGTTTCATGGCCAAACACAAGTTTTAAGCTCTCGTTTCAACTGCAAAGATTAATTTTTTGGACTTGGAATTTGCTAAAACGAGTGTGTTAAGAATCAGTTTCAGCTACTTAATTTTCTATGCAGAAACTATATAGTTGTCTTTAGACAGGCTTAGTACCTTTCACTTTATTTACGTGCCCTAAAAAAATCAAGGATGAGCGCTGAAAGGAAATATTTTCCATGTCACATTAGATTCCGGGATTTTCACACTGCAGTCCAGACACGACAACTGAACTACGACCGCGTACTTACGTCCCAATTTATTTTCTACCAAATGTTCGTGGCAATGAGGATCCCACCTGCTTGCATCGTTGTTCTCATTTTTCTTATTTTATTTGTCCGAGAAGCGCGGGGGCTGTAAGGGCGACACTGGCACGCACTACGATAACGACATAACTCATACGTGCATGTTTCTGAACTTACATGCAGTGCTCTCGTAGTAGTCTACTGCGCCAACCTATGGGCAGAAATGCCAAGCAAGCTATCCAAGTATATGGTGAAAGGTATCCTAATATGACGTCCATCTTATGGCAAGCGATACGAAGAATTTACTTATAACTGGGAGTACAGGTCCACTGCCCCATGATACCGGCCCACTTGGTGTAATACTATTTACTTATAACTGGGAGTACAGGTCCACTGCCCCATGATACCGGCCGACTTGGTGTAATACTATTTACTTATAACTGGGAGTACAGGTCCACTGCCCCATGATACCGGCCGACTTGGTGTAATACTATTTACTTATAACTGGGAGTACAGGTCCACTGCCCCATGATACCGGCCGACTTGGTGTAATACTATTTACTTATAACTGGGAGTACAGGTCCACTGCCCCATGATACCGGCCGACTTGGTGTAATACTATTTACTTATAACTGGGAGTACAGGTCCACTGCCCCATGATACCGGCCGACTTGGTGTAATACTATTTCTTGCCGTTTGTGTTACTTTACATTGCATATGATATATTACTGAATTTCTATTTTCACGTACTTTCAGATGCTGTTGAAATAGATGTATGTATCTAGGGGAAAAATCATATGTGGTTTAATTGTTCCTGTCTAGAAACGTGTTACAAATAGTCACTTTGCGGCAAATTACATGCCTCCGTACGTAATTTCATTCAGCGAAAAACCACATTTCATGATCTGCAACCGTTCTGGAAATTTGGGGGTGTCCACGTTAAGCGAATCGTCTTGTATACATTTAGTTGTAATGCACAGTATCGGATAGCCCCCTTCACATCTGCCACTGTGAACAAGTGAAGTAATCTTTTTATAAACATGTATTACAAACACACTGCAGCCCAGTAGAAGGGCGCCTTAAAGCAGTGGCCATTTAAAAATTAAACTGCACCTTTCGTCAAAAATGTTTGCACCATATTTAAGAGTACATGGTCTCGAGATATTTCCTCCCCCCCCCCCCCCCCCCAGCTTTCGAGGCACACTGATAGAGGCTACAATAACAGGCGCGCCCAGCGCTACATCACCCATACGCGCAAGGCACTGAACCTGCGTGCAGTGCTTCCGATGGCATACTTTCCGGTGCAAATTACACCTGAAACAGCGGGCATCTAACTACATTTTACTACGCGCAAATATTACACGGGAGCTTATTATACAGCCACACATGTAACTATAGTTGGAGGACAAGAAACAAAACACCCATCTACGTTTATTTTTTTGCGCACCGGTTGCCTTCTTCTACTTCGGCAAGGCGAGAGAGGTGAAAAACAGTGTCACGGCGCTCGAGTCCGTATTACATGAGCAGAAGTGCATCTCGACAGTTATATTTCACACCTTGTTCATCATGTAAATGTACCTGTATTTCGATACGGTTTAACTGTATCAATCAGAGCCAGCATATGTAACATTTGTTTTGTAATCTTTGTAGTAGGAAGTACCTGAAGACTGAACGAAACATTAACGTATTGATTCGCTGTTTACTGTACAAAATGAAATATAAGCATCTTTGATACGAGCATAATAATATGATAAGCACATGCAAGACCATGTAACTAACCAGCGATGGGTCTAACCCAATTTATGGAGTAGCAAATAAAACTGAAAGGACAGAGAGAGTACTCTAGGGTTAAAATCGGCAAGTCCTAATCCAAATATTTACCAAGAGAAAAAGGATAATAGCCGCTCATAGCCATGCCTGTCAAGCAAATAGTGAACACATATGGACATGTACTGTGAAAATTTGGATCAATAGTGCATAGTATATTATAAACACAGCATGTCAAACAATTACGAAACAAAACTAACAAATATGAATGTAAATGGCAAGAACGAATGATGCATCTATTCCAATTCAGAGTCTGTGTCAGTCACATGCAGAAACTTCGTCAGTGGAATCGCTGTCTCCATTCATTATTCTCCTATCAATTTCAATGACTAGTAAGCCATCGCTCTTCACATACTCCTCTTCAATCTTCTTTACATACTCCTCTTCAATCTTCTTCACATACTCCTCTTCAATCTTCTTCACATACTCCTCTTCAATCTTCTTTACATACTCCTCTTCAATCTTCTTCACATACTCCTCTACAATCTTCTTCACATGTTTGCAGCACTCTTTCCATTTGTCCATAGAGGAACTACTGAACAACTTCTCACATAATTTCAATGTGAGTAAGCCATCGCTCTTCACATACTCCTCTTCAATCTTCTTCACATACTCCTCTTCAATCTTCTTCACATACTCCTCTTCAATCTTCTTCACATACTCCTCTTCAATCTTCTTTACATACTCCTCTTCAATCTTCTTCACATACTCCTCTTCAATCTTCTTCACATGTTTGCAGCACTCTTTCCATTTGTCCACAGAGGAACTACTGAACAACTTCTCACACTATTTCAATGTGAGTAAGCCATCGCTCTTCACATACTCCTCTTCAATCTTCTTCACATACTCCTCTTCAATCTTCTTCACATACTCCTCTTCAATCTTCTTCACATGTTTGCAGCACTCTTTCCATTTGTCCACAGAGGAACTACTGAACAACTTCTCACACTATTTCAATGTGAGTAAGCCATCGCTCTTCACATACTCCTCTTCAATCTTCTTCACATACTCCTCTTCAATCTTCTTCACATACTCCTCTACAATCTTCTTCACATACTCCTCTACAATCTTCTTCACATACTCCTCTACAATCTTCTTCACATGTTTGCAGCACTCTTTCCATTTGTCCACAGAGGAACTACTGAACAACTTCTCACACTATTTCGTTTCATCATCGAGAGATGAAGAAATTCCGACGCGAACATTCCTTTTAATATCCGCCCATACTAGTTCAATCGGGTTCAGTTCCGCTTTATATCGAGGCAGACGAATGACTCCATGACCATGTGCATTTATTAATTCATCAATTTAATTTTTTTGTTTGGCATACTTTTGACCAAAATCAACAGATTCGCTTTTGTCATTTGCGGAGTGAATCCGACATGATTATTTGTCAGCCAGCCTTGAATGTTTTGTTTTTAGGATGATGACGTTGGCTTTTTATTCAGTTTTACATTATAGTATCTTGCATTGTCTAATACGACATTTGGTAGAGATTTATTTTTCACCCACATAGGAAAATTGTCATAGCTCATGTCGTAATGATAGTCTTCCAACTTTTGTTTGGATCTGAAAATAAGTAAACCATTCGGAACAAACTCTTCCTATCCACCAGCATGCACAATATTTAATCGTGGATCTTTCCCAATTGATTCTGTGACGCCTATTTCTGTATCTGATTGCCAGCAAGAACTTACTCTGTGGGTAACATTGACATAAGTTTCATCTATATTAACTATGACCCTACCAGCCTGCTGATATTCGCGTATGTCCTCTAGATAGCGCACCCTCCAAGCTGTTATGACAGGCGTTTCAATTAAAATCTCTGCACAGCCCCGCAAGTAAAATCTCTGCACAGCACCGCATGTAAAATCGTCTATTTCGATAACTTTCTTGTGCTCTGTTTTATTCCCTTTAGGTGTCGAAGGCGTCAAAAATTTTTTACTGTTTACCTTACCCTCTGCCAAAATTTGTTTAACTGTTGACTCTGAAACCCCAGTTTCAGTACTTGTTGCCTCGAAGATGCTGTACGTCAGTTTATACGTCTTTTTTTGTGCACCGAGATGCTTTACAACATTGTATACGATCTCGCGTGCCTGTTCCCGCACTGGTGTACCAGACTTAATACGCGACTTAAATTCCGACATGACAGTAAGTCATACCGTGTAACTCGGGCCGCCCTACAGCAGTGCCATAACGACCCCATAATGGCGCTAACTGTGGGTGACTAAGCCCCTCCACTACCTCAAGTGCTCGTCATTTGTCTGCCTGCTGACACTGGCATCTGCACAGGTTCTTTTGTCTCTTGTCCCACTATACGACTGTACGGTTTTACTTTTCTGCGTAGGCAAGATATGAAATTGCTATTTTTTTACCATTTTCACAGGTTTTCTCTCTGAACCTATTTAACATAATAAAACCAATACTGTTCGAGCTTGGTTTTTCATGTTTTACAGCAGAAATACTTATTCCATGATATTTTCATGTTTTACAGCAGAAATACTTGTTCCAGGATATTTTCATGTTTTACAGCAGAAATACTTATTCCAGGATATTTTATTGCTGAGATACACAAACGAGCAAACAACGAAGAAAATATTTTCAGACTACTAACTCTTAAAAACTAATCACTGCTACTCTTTAAAAAGTTTAAAACTATAAAAAATATCTGGTCTTAGATCGAAAACCATTTTACATTAGCTGCTGTAAATGTAGTTATTACGTATACAAGTTGTTAATAACAGTTCCTCTAAATGTACGACATCATTGTCTATTGATTCTCGCCCCTTCGCCTCCTTTTAACCAACTTCTTCAGAATGCATTATCATTTTTTTTTTAACATTTATAAAATTTTCCCTATCCCTAAAACATTAATACATTTGTTGGTAATGTGCAATTACATTATGTTATTTCTCACCTCTCATAGTTAAGGCTACGAATGTACTGCTTTTAAACATATCATTAACATAAGAACTATGTTACATGGGATGCCTGAAGGGCGTATCTGAGTTCGTGAGGGATGGAGGTCTTAATAAAAATAAAAGAACTGAATTTGATTTCTAATTTATTCACACAGTTATTATTAAAGCATTAAATTATCTGTCTCCACTATTGCTCTTTTTATTTAACAGCGAACGCATTATTTAATGTTCTATTTCAACTCTCTTAAAGTCTCTGTTTCGTTACAGTCAATTAACTCATACTCGTCATAAACACACGTTCAGTGTGACTGTTGCCGTAATTTATACTGTATTTCACACAAACATCCAGTCCAATAGTCCACCCTGCCAGCCACACCCTTCACTGCTTGATACTCGCAGTCTCAGACTTCCCTTCCACTAGTTACTTCTCCCGCAGCTCGTCTTCTATCATTCAGCACTCAGCCACTCATACATTCAACTATTCCAACTACCGGCCTGAAGTCCTGTCGCACTATTTATAGACCTCTGCTGCCCTTGATCGAGAAAGTTCGATACTCCCCGAGTCACGCTTATAGAAACAGATTCTGAAAATCTGATATCTAAGAGACTCGGATTTTCTAAGGCTTTTCATTGAAATAAGTTGATATATCCTGCTGGAGTAAAATGTTGGATTGATGTTCTTCTCGAGCAGGGTTGGTTTTTCACACATTGTATTGCCGTTTTTTTTTAATACCGCGCGAGCGAGCAGACATGAAGGGCAGCAATTATATAATAGCGGCGGCGGCAAGTCAATGGAGTTTTTTTGAACTACAGAAGCGCACTAAAACATGATCCACGTATCTATTACCAAAACGCGAGCCGACATGATAATAATTTTGTGGCACACGCTATTGGCCTCGGTTTATTGAGTATGTGTATTTATCTAAAGAATGTTTTTTAGTGCTTATTTTTAGTATGAATCATGAAAGAGAACACTGTATACTTCAACAATTATCTTGGAGCATCATTCAACGACATCTTTTACGTGAGTTTTAGCTGAGCATAATCTACCATTATGTAAAAAAATCATGCTGAGAACAGTGTCGATCAGCTACTTTATTGGTATAATTTCCTTTATTCAAAATACAATGCCCATGTCCAACACATCCGTAAGGGCATTATATATTCTTTAACGTGAGTAGCCCATATGCAAAAGTCGTTATCTCCATGTAAACTAAATTCTGGGAAATCGAGACAAATGAATAGGAGATGATTGAAATATCACAGAACTGTAAATATAATTGTAACAAATATAAAAAACCACTAGTTCCTGAAATACCAAAGCTCTAGCATACAGTATAAATTAATATGTTTTTATTTAGAAATCAACTATACACATAACAGGTTTTGCACCTGAAACACAAAAATAACAGCTTTTGCAAATGTAATTTCAGCCATGTGTAATTTATTTACAGTTGCAAAAAATGTTATATCCAATGTGAGGTAAATACACAGAGAATGGACAGGTTCTGTTGAGTCACGCAATTCATTGGAAATAAAACATATCAATAAAAGTATACAACGTACCACCAATATATATATATATATATATATATATATATATATATATATAAGTGTTTTGTTTCCAATCAATTAACTGCCAGACTCTACCATACATACTTAGCATATTTCTGTACCCTCATCGTACATCAACTCAAAATCATCCATCTCTTCATCATCACCATCATTATCATTGCTTGCTGTGGCGGGAACATTAGCTGCAGTCTACTGTTGAAACACTTGAGTATAATATGATAGCTTGGCGTTTGCTTCCTACTTCTCTCCAAAGTAAAATGTCAACAATGTCCTCTCACTGCGTCTAGGATCTTGAAATTCGTAAATGTGTTACCCTTTTGGGAAATAGTTTTGGGTTCACAACTTTCAAAGTTATAAAAGGGCTTTCCTTGAATTAAAATTCTTTTCCCAGATTGGCCCATAGTCAGCACAATCATCTCTGAAACTGGAAGTGCCATTTTCCAGGTGGTTTTAAAATTTCCAGTGAATATAACTTCCAGTCACTGACTGCACAATCTTTCCCAAGATTAGTTACAGTACCAAACTTGTTAAAAATCTGGATATACATTGCAGGGTTATCAATAATACTTTCATGTCTGAAGTATCGTTCCAAATTATCAAATACCCTGTCAGAGGGTATATATGAAGACCAACAATTGGAAACAGGAGGACTATGTCATTCAAAGGTTTAGGTGCTTCCAAAATCATCCAATGTGAGAGCATTCCGATTATGGTTTGATTTTTACTTTGGCCACTACAGCCATCAGAAAAGAGCCTGATTGTAGTGACCTCATCAAGATTCAGTTTGTTAAGACTGTGATGTAATTATGATGCTATTTGGTTTGAGCCTTTAGCATAAGCATCTTCTGTCCACACACAAAAATATGTGCTGTTCTTGTTTTGAGAGGAGTTTGAAATACTTTCGCAGATTGTAAAATTAAATAAAAACATTTTCCTTTTGTAATATGCCGCTTGGTCGTGAAGTTTTGGCAGAATTAAGTTCTTCTGACAGTCATAAGTGAGGACCGAATCACTGTCAGATTTATCCCGGAGCTTTTGTGTGCCAATAACTTAATAATTTGAAGATTGTGTTTTAATGTCCTGTCCCTTTCGTCATCGATTTTGTTCTCGAGACTCATGCAAGTTGAACATTTATCGGTACATGGGGCATCAAAACTGATATTGAAGTTTTCATTAAAAACAGTTCGATAAAACTCATATTCAACTGGCAAATTTTCTACCAAGTGTTTCTCAAGGTACATTTCCGACATTTTCTTCACATTTAACTGACTGCTTTCGTACTGACGCATAGTGTCTTTCCCTCTGCAATAATGAGACTGTATAGGCTGAAATGTTAGGCTGTCCTTTTCAATTCATATTTTTCTACTTGGCGGAATCCTCCGAGAGTTTCAGGTGGAGTGACACCAAGTTGAAGGTATTTTTGACAAAGTCTTTGGACACGATCGCGACTCTCATTTAGAACACCTCAGAATGCTTTTCTACACACTTTTACATGTTCAGTAATGCCTTGTCTTTGCCTCGGTAATGAATAACATGTACTTACTTGTCGTCTTGATTGACCTTTTGGTAAACGACCTCTTTTGGCAGATGAGACTGCCACATTTTGGGGGGATGTAATTTTCCTTTGATTCAAGGTCTGCATTTGCATAGTATTTATGGTGGATTCTTCGTACATCTTGCACTGACAGCTGATGACACTGAAAACTACCCTTAGTTCATGTCCACAGGAAGGCATAACTTGAAATCCTTTTGGGCAATGTCTGGAACAAAACCAAACCCATTGTTCTGCCGAATTATATACAATACCAGAAATTATTAATTTGTATTATCTATATTTGTCATAATATACTATCGGACAAAATATTGTGATAGTAAATATTAAGCAGTAATAATATGATCTGCTTACTTACCTTGCTTTCTTTGCAACATTTCGTTTCCAGGTTTCAGGCCTCCTTTTTCGTTTCCATGATTTCTATACTGGAGTCTCTGCTACAGTGTAAGTAGAAGAATCATTTTGCATGAGATTCTTCTCCAGCCATTATTACTATTTAGCAGCTGTACTCCAAACACAAACTAGTCAAATAGCTACTCGCTCCTCACCTACTAGGTTACATTGATATTTTAGCTCCAAATGTTCAGTTGAATAGCTGTTTCATAGAATATTCTTACTTATTACCAACATAACAGTGATAGCCAACACACATGAAAAATATTTACCTACGCAATTTAATTTGCATGTAAACATGAAGTACCTTCACAATAATCGGTTATAGCTGGTAGTGCAAATGGAAAGATGCTGGGGCTGCCATGGTGGTCATGGATATAGCGGCTGTTGGCATTTAAAATAACAGTCGTGTTTTTAACAGGTTTTTTTATCTATTGCCCAAAAACACACAACAGGTTTTGCAACTGTCATCACTTTTCTCTTTAATATTTGACTGGATTAAAACAGGGTTTGCCACTCTTCCTCATCATCAATTGGAAGCCTATAAAAAGAGGAATCCAAAGATACCATAACATCATTTTCTATTATTTTTGGATTTAGCAGGTTTTGCATATGGGCTACTCACTTGAAAAATGAAGCAAAATTTCCATAGTCCTTAATACAAGAGAGACGGTAATATTTTCTCGACTTTATTTTAACGCATTATACGCCTAATGTCTCATTGCGGCATACACGGATTTTCCTGCCATTTTAATTCCCAACATACTCAGTTAACATACTATAAAGGGCACATAAGGACTACCCAAATCTTATTTATACATATGTATAAATATGGATTACCACATATGAATATACATAATAAGTAAGTATAATATAAAATTAAAACAGTTTATATCTATCTACATAAATATTATTTTATCTATAAATTATACATACCTAAGAGCACCATATTATGCAGCCGCTTCTCGCAGTTCCCTTGCCCCCCCCCCCCTTTTTCCCATGGGGTGCGAAGAGCAGTGTTCCAATGGCATCACCGGGAGCCAGGGAAGAGAAGGCAGGATTACAAACGGGCCGTCGTAGATGGCTGACGCGTGTCGCGATAAGGCTATTGGAACTGAATAGATTTCTGACTCTGTAAAATTGAATGACTTGAGTAGTCGTTGCACAAATTTTTTGTCATCCCTCCAACCCCCTTAACTCTCAGCATGGCTTGTGAGGCGAAGAACCTTAGGGGCGGGTCGGCTGAGCTATATAAACTGTGGTGTACCTCAGTGTATGGTCACGAGTGTCACGTGGTCGGTACCTTCGGAGCGACAAGTGAAGACGCAGCGACCACCTAGTGAAGTAGGGAGAGACTGACCTGGCTGGGGTGGAATGCGTGATATACATTTGAAATTATGTTAATGTACAACAATTGCCTTTTTGATCACACCTATACCAATGAGCCTTTTACATGATGACCACATACCCAATACGGTGTAACATAATCTTCAGCCTACAGAACCATGGCCATTCAGCGAGGCATTGATTCAGCAAGGTGATGGAAGGTTTGCTCCATTTGGCATACAGTGCAGGGCGGTGGTGACATGGGCCCATTTCTACAAGTTAAACCAAAAATGATCAACTGCATTTATATCTGGGCCATTTGGGGACCAGGATATCAATTCAAATTAACTGTCACATCCCTTGTGCCAGTCCTTCACAATCCTGACAGTGTGGTATGGCACACTGTCCTGTTGGAAGAGGCCGTTCCCAACAGAAAACGCTGTTGACATGAATTTATGAACATGGTCCTCAATAATGAATTTATACCAGGCAGGTGTCGGGGATTGGTGTACCGGAATGATGGGTCCTAATGTTTCCCATGAAGATATCGCCCAGACCATCACACCGCCTCTTCCGGCATGTCTGTGCCCAACTGTGCACCCAGGTGTCCTGCCTTCTGATGGTAATCGACTTGCACGCGCCCGGCCGTCGATGTGATGAACCAGGAATAGGGATTTATAGGACCAGGCGACCATTTTCCAGTCATCCAAGCTCCAGTGCCAATGATTTTGTTCCCACCTCATGTGCTGCTGTCTATAAAATGCAATCAGCAGGGGGGTGTGAGTGGGTCTTCGACTCCACAGTCCCATCCACAGCAGTGTTCGATGAACTGTGTGCTGTAAAACATAGTCGTTGTCACAAGTGTTGTAACTCTGTGCGACTTCTACAACTGTGGCCCTGTTGTCACTCCGAACTATGCCCGACAGCCTCGACTGCCCCTGGTATCAATGTGCCACAGTCGACACAAGGATGGAAGACCTGTCGTGGCTTCCCTCTAGTTGCACCATTTCTGATACATGGTCACAAAAATAGTATGAGAGCAACCATCAAGGTGGGCCGTTTCAGAGATGCTGGTACCAAGGCGCCATGCCATCACAATCTGACCTCTGTCTAACTCGGATATATCAAGCACTTTTCCCATTCTTATGCCGCAGACACTGTTAACAGTGAGCCTGTGGATCTGCCTTATACAGGATGTATCCGGGGTGATGTTACAAACTTTCAGAGATGGTGCAGAAGGTATCCAGCATCCATTCGGTACGGAAATGCCTCCGTCGAACATTAAACAGAAATCAATGTTGGGATGCCTATTTCAGTGGAATACAACCACAGTCGAGGCGCTGTGAAAGAATGTACTACCTTTAATGTCATGAGTAAAGACTATGTAAAATCGCGAACATTTTCCGAATCAACAATCTTAGATAACGCTCTAGCTAGTTAATTCTTTTACTGTTGTATGAACAAAGTTTTGATTCCGCTAAGTTGTTTGCATACCAATCACAAACATTCTGCCTTATAGTATCAGAGTCCTCATTGGCCCTATAAAATGGGGTGGTATCTTCATACATGCATGACAGCAAATAAGTAAAGAGAACTGTCGTGCATGTGAGAAGTACGTTTAATCCTAGCAAACAGTCAACTTTTCCCGCGTAAAAACCATCATTTCTAGTCAAGAGGTAAAGTTTTAACGTTACCTTGAAGCTCGAAAAAAAGAATATACATCCTTGTCAGAGCTGGGGATTGAACTGTATGTCTGGAAGGTGGAAGTTAAGCATGCTACTCCCAAAGCCGTGAGTAGGCCAGCACGTCCTGTAGGCTTAGCGGGGTGGCTGGGAAGAGGGGGGAGGGGCGTACATGCCACTAATGCACGGTGGATGGCATGCAGTGTGATGACATGGTGCATAGGTCCTGAGGTACGAGTGTGAACATGCGGATATGTGCGCTTGGTCAGTCAGTACGTAATACATTAGTGCATTCAATTAGTTCACAAAGTTGTGCGAAGTTGTATTTCACTGCAGTAGGCATCCAAACACTATTTTGGCAGTAATGTTTGACACATTCTGTATATACCATAATGCCAGCGCATCATGTGTAACGGTTCACGCGAAAACGGTTCTCGGGTCGAGGCTGTGCCAATGTAGTGGCTCATCGGTGTATGTGTAAATAATAAGAGTCTTATCAAGTTACTGTAGCCGGTATAAACATAGCGATAAGGACGCTATTAAATTAGAGACTGGCAATAAATATTGCACTCACTGATACAAATATTAACTGTTAATAATATGGGATATGCAGTTTAATGTTGGTTGTAAGTTAAAGCTGTGTGTTTTTTTTTTCAAAACAAACATTGGTAATAAATTAATAAATTAAATTTTTATCTTTTATTTTTATTAGAGTCCCTCCCTCACGAACTCTGATACGCGGCAGGTGACATGTAACAATATTATACGGCAATGTAGAAATATGATTATGTATGGTTGATAGCATATGCGTGTTTTATAATTATCTGCGACCCTGCTCGCGCGAACAGAGGATGTAGGTATTCTTACAGTGATACCATATTTTCACATAAAAAATTTATGGCCGGTTTTATGTGATCTCTCGTAATTGATCATTACAGCAAATGTTAAATTACTCAAATGTTATTAATTTAAACTCGAAGTTCTACTAAAATTAGTATTTTTGTCAATTTCTAAGTAATATTAAACTTTGTTATTCTCTGTTAATATTTCTGTAAACGAAATAAAAATAGATTTAATAGACCAAAGAAAATATTTATGATCGTTATTTTTAACATTAAAATCACTTTTTTTTATCTTTGTTTGTTAATGGTTTTATCCAAAGTATACAGAAAATCACAAATTTTTAAATTCTGACAATTTTGGTGGTATTATATTCTTCTACATTTATACAGAATTTTCTAATAGATTGGTTTTCAGTTTTTGTGTAATTGAAAGTTTGAAAGTTGCATTCTCGGTTCTGATTCTTCGTTTGCACGATCATGTGGAGTGAGCAGGCCTTAATACGGCAGCCTGCCTGAACTCGCCATAACACATGCGACTGCAGCCATTCCAGTCGACAGCAGAGTTCAAGTGTCGGGATGTTATAGTCCTCAATCTTTATACTCAATTATATTAAGTCACAGTAACATTGTGCTATGTTATTTATCAATAATTATTATTACATAATAGTACTATGCAATATAGTACACAATAGTACTATACCCCACCTGGGATCAATTGGGATTAATTGATGTATTATAGATTTGATTGAAAGGATTAATCCTTAATCTGATTTTAATCCGATCAAAAATTAAAAGGGTTAAATTTAAATGAAAGGGTTAAATTGAATGAAATGATTAAATGGATTGAAAGGGATAACTTTTATTAGATCAAATTTTTTAATTTTTTTCTTTCTTTTTGGATGGCGGAGGGGGGTAGCAGGAGCTCTGTACGATGTTGACGTTGTGAGGGTCCTGGAGGCAACTGACCAGAATGGTGGGTTGCAATGTCTTATATAGGTGTAGAGTTGAGTGGCAGAGTATGCTAAGCCTAATTTTTTCTAATTTGTCTATTTTTGAGGTATGTTGGTGGTAGACAGTCGATTTTTACGAATATATTTAACACACAAGAGAAATTCAGAGTGTTTAAACAATTTCCAAGAGTGACCTAAGTGTAAATTATATGTTTTTTGGTGGATATTGCTCATAGACAGTAGATAGGCGACTATGAAAGATGCGATTTACATGTTAAACATTTTGTTTTCGGAATGCAACTAAACATTGGAGAATTTCAGAGTGTTCTACGTATGAATAAATTACATGGACCGTACCGGAAATTTCAAACGACTACATAAATAATAACTGGAATTATGTGAGTTTTAAACATAACATGAGTCTCTAGCTTAGAAAAATAATTTACACGTGAGAGAATATTAACTACGTGAATAACAACGGGTGTCAACAAGTGCAAACTCACTAAATGAAA